>PVHT020000193.1:9305617-9536732 GCA_004024745.2 Catagonus wagneri
AGAAGCATACCATTACTTCCATCTTCCTTCTAGTGAGTTGGAGTGTGGCTGTGATAGCCGGAGTTCAGGCAGCCATACAATACCATGAGGTAGAAGTCATGTACACAGAGTGGTGGAGGAGCAAGAGAAAAAGAGTCTAAGATGGTAGAACTACTTTGGAAAACTGACAGTTTCTTATATACAATTAAACATATGCTATACTCAGCAATCACACTCCTAAGCGTTTACCCAAGAGAGGTGAAAACTTATGTCTACACAAAGGTTTGCAGACCAATGTTTGTAACAGTTTCTTTCATAGCAGTCCCTAACTGGAAACAATCGAAATTTTCATCAAAAGGTAGTTAAACAAATTGTGGTGTATTCATACAATAGAACACTACTCAGCAATACAGATAAACCATTGATGCATATGACAACGTGGGTGAATCCCAAAACTATTACGCTGAGTGAAAGAAACTGGACACAGAAGAGTACATATCGTATGACTCCATTTATATGGAATTCTAGAACAGGCAAAACCACTCCCTCTCCAGTGGTAGATGTCAGGACTGTGGTTGCCTATGAGTGGTGAAGGCCGGCTGGAAAGGGGCATGAAGAAACTTTCTAAGGCGATGGAACTGTCCTACATCTTGGCTGTGTTGTTGATTACATGGCGTATACATTTGTCAAAACTCATCGAACGCTATACCTTCACCATGCATGTATTTCACCATATGCAAAATATACAATAATACAATACCAATTATCCAATGACAGTGATAATAATAATAGCCTTGATCCTACTGACTTTGTGAAGCCCTTCTTTTAGCCCTGAACTGCCCACTTCTGAAGTTAATTTATGTGAGAGAGAAAGAAACTTCCGCCAGTCTTAGCTGGCATTTTCTGTCACTTAGAGCTAATAATCTCTCCTGCCGGCGCTATGGCTTCTCCACGCCAGTCACGAAACATGAGTGCCACCGATTCCGCTCTCAGCTCCGGGCAGTGAAGTCAATGCCGGAGCTGGCCCTTGGAGCCTTGGGACAGGTGGGATTTGACATTGGGGTTAATCTGATTGCCACGATTTAGAAAAGTCTCTCCTTGGTCCTTGTTGTGGGGTTTCCTGGCCTGAACTCACAGCCGAGGGTCCTGTTGGACTCAGCTTATGTAGCAAATCCCCTCCGCTCACACCTGGCAGCCCATTCAGCAAGCACGATTCCACCTTGCGGGGTTCACCTGTGTCAGCCAATTGCTCTTGAACGCTGGTGCTAGGATTATTCTTAGCATGCAGCCAATCCCCAGGAGGCTCTGAAGATGCATGAGGCTGAGTAACAGCTGCATCGCAGCTATTACCAACGCTATTATCATCATCATTATCGCGGGGATGCGGCTTTTGTGGTATGCCAATCAGGGGATGTTTGGGGCCCTTCTCCGTAATTGGAAGAACTGGTCCAGGACCTGTGTGGGTTTCCATTTGGAATGGGAGTGACCTAAGGGGAAACATGCTCCCCTGTACACAGCAGGGGCTGGCATTTCTGGCAGGTCCTGTAGGCAGCTGCCTGCCTGGAGGAATTTCAGGCTAATCCTCTGTCCTCTCCCATCTTTCTCAGTCCTGCCACTTCTGCCTCCCCAAGCGGTTCCCTCGCCGGTAACCACAAAGTCTACCATTAGAGATTCATTCCTTTGGCTTTATATTTTCTCTGCTATTAAAAGGCAATGCCTCTTGCTGTGGTTCCTAGAGTTATATTTTCTTTGGTTTTTTTATGTTCCCCTTTTAAAGAAGGAAAAAGAATACATAAAAGTCTGCATGAGAGGGCATTAGTGTAGAGGTAAGAGCATGGAGAAAAGGGAGGTGGGGTGAGGTCAGAGAGGACAAAACAATGAGAAGGAGATAAGTGTTTCCAGTGTGTCTTCAGTGTTGACACACATGACGTTCTCACGGCGGCCCTCTTCCTGAAGTCTTATTTCACAAACTCTTGGTGCTTACCGTGTACCAGACACTGTAGCAAGAGCTATACAAATGTGACTCACTTTAATTCTCATAATAACCCCGTGAGGTGGTATATTTGTACCCATATTTGACAGAGGAGGAAACTGAGGCACAGAGATATTAAGTAACTCGTTCAAAGTCACATGATGGGTAAGTAACAGAGCCAGGATCACAACCTTAAAAGCTGTGCTTTTAAGAACATTTATGCCAACCCCCCAAAATAACAGGTTATTGCTTCCTTATCACTGGGTGACCCTAACTGCCCAGCTTTCTTGCCTTTTCATTCAAACATTTCCTTCAAACAGATACCATAGAGGGCCATCTTATCATAACTTTCTTTCTACAATATAGTTTCATTTTCAGGATGCATCTGCATATTCCCAGGGTTTCATTTCCCTCTCAAGTTATTTTCCCAAAGGAAAAAGATGTAGTTATCTGTTTCCTTAAAAAAAAAATGTCTGAAGTAAAACACAACAATGCCTCCCTCCCTCAATGAATTGATGATGTTGTGCCATTTTTTTTTTTCCTTTTTTGGCTGCCCCATGGAATATGGAGTTCCCGGGCCGGGGATCAGATCTGAGCCAGTGCTGCAAGCTAGGTCACAGCCGCCCCGGTGCCAGATCCTGAGCCCACTGTGCTGGGCTTGGGATTGAACCCGTATCCCAGTGCTGCAGAGACACCGCTGATCCCATTGCACCACAGTGGGAACTCTAACGTTGTGCCATCTTGGTGGCTCAGAGACACAGGGACCCAGGGCATGGCCCTTTAGACCTCCGAGACATGTTTCTTGGGGTTTTAGGGTGAGGATCCTTGAATTAGAAGTGGGGGGCGGGGGGAATCTGAACGTAGTGTTCAGCTATTGTTCATCACAGCCACAGGAAAAGAAAGAAGGAAGCATAACCCTGAGCGACACGGAGGACAAATGTCTGGGTGTTTTTGATGGAAGAAAAGAGAGTGTGTAAAACTATCTTTTGCTGTGACTGTGGAAGATGCTGGAAGCCATTGGCCCTAGCATTGGCACTTCTACAGACTAGGGCAGTTGGGAGCCTGCCAAAGCGGGGCTGGGGGGAGGATTTTACAGAGCAGCACCTGGAGTCTTCTTTTTCTTTTTTTTCCAGAGAAATGAAAACCACATGTGTAACTAAGGAGAAGTTTGCCATTCCTCAGAGAATTTCCTACATGTACCTGAGCAGAATGGAAATCTGCCGTGAACTTTGTTCCTGCCTTCGCGGACTTATGCTAATGATGTGGGGTTTCATCATGGAGCTCAGAGGAGGAGATGGTCCTGCTTTGGAAAGATGAAGGCAGAGAGGGCCAGGCCTCCCACTGGCTCGGGCACGGTTGAGACAGAAGCAGAAGGACAGACTTCTGGGGGGTGCAGGGAAAAGGCAGGGTTTTGACTGAAACTGGACCATGCTGCAGGCCTGGCCTCTAATGGTGGCCATGGTTTCTTGCTCCCATAATTCTCCACTCTGTGACTGGGGCTCCTGATTTCTGACCTGAAAGCCTAGCCCTTCCTCAGGGTCAGGACTGGGGATAAGTCCAGACCAGCAGCCCACTGAAAACGTCCCTGAGGAGTTACCCTCGTGGCTCAGCGGTTAATGAACCTGACTAGCATCCATGAGGATGCAGGTTCGATCCCTGGCCTCGCTCAGTGGGGTAAGGATCCGGCGTTGCCGTGAGCTGTGGTGTAGGGCGCAGACGTGGCTCGGATCCCGCATTGCTGTGGCTGTGGCGAAGGCCGGCTGCTGTAGCTCCAATTTGACCCCTAGCCTGGGAACTTCCATATCCTGTGGGTGTGGACCTAAAAAGATAATAAATAAATAAATAAATAAATAAATAAATAAATAAATAAATATCCCTGAAACACCACCACCCATCAGTAGTCACACCAGATTGGCCTAGAGTCTCTTAAAACTTGCTAGGCCAGAACCCCCTACCCCACTGCAACCCTGTAACCCCTTAAGACTCTCCTCTCTGTGAGGCCTCTGTGTATGTCACTGCCGTCAGAGTTCAGGCGAATTTTTCTATCTCTTTTTATAGCTGATTCCCCCACCTGGTACCTGCCCAGTCAGTGTGGGAATCGCCAGTGGCCCAGGACTGCTCTGTTCCATGCAAGGGAGCCCTCTTTCTAACTGGGCTTCTAGACAGACTGAACTCGTGAGTGAATGGGCATCTTCATGCACCCAACCACATGCCCCAACACTGCACACATCTTATCTCACGGTGTCACCAGACCACCCTCCAAGGTAGCTATCATTACTCCTGTTGAAACAGCCTGGATACCTGGGGTTCTGAGAGGGTAGGTGACTTGCCCGTGATCTACAGCAACCTTTCTTAAAGTGGGTTCTGAGGAACACTGCTGGCATGGTGAAAAAATGTTAGAAAACATCACATTCCATGCTTCCCAATGGGAGGTTCAGAACAGACATATACGTTCAAGGCTCTGAGAAATGTTTGACTTTTAAAAAAAAATGGTACCCCTCCCTAATCTCTAACATCCAACACTTTTGTTTTTTTTTTAAAGTCCCCAATTTATTTATTTGACCATAGAACATTTCCTCCATGAAACTTGTAGTAGATTCAATTACTATACAACAATTCACTCCCTCTCTCTAAAACTTCATGGAGAGAGGAGACTTTCTTTTTTCACTGATGAAAGGCTTGACCATATGGCTTGCTTTGGCCCCAGGAATGAGGGTAGAGGTAACAGTGAGCCAGTTTCAAATGCAGGCCTTAAAGAGGCATTGCATGTTTCTATGCAAATTTGTCTTCTGTGCTTTTCTAGTCTCCAGGAGAAGAACATTCCTCAGGGCACTACTGCCCTCCATCCTGGACCCCAGGATGAGACACGTAGAGCAGAGCTGCCCCAGCCAACCTGCAGATGCATGAGTTAAAATACATGGTAAATCGTAGTGTGCCACTGAGTTTGGGGGGTTGCTTGTTACACAGCATCACTATCAGTGGCAACAGCTACCTGATACACTATTCCTATTTAATATGTCAGAGAATCCTAGCACTCCATGGAACTTCTTTGGGAAATGCTGAGTTACAATTAGTCAATGGCCATGCCAGCGTTGCAGTCATGTCTTCTAATTCCAAAGCCTGCTCGCCCCACTGCATCAAGCTGAGCAACTGCCTTCAGGGTTGGAAGCCTGCCCTGAGACAGTGTGCCTTTGGGATTTCTTACTGCAAGAAGAAATCCAGGGGGCGGGGCAGGTGAAGGTCACAGAGTATGCAGGGTGGCATTTTGAGGCAGGTTTGGAGCCCTCAGGCAGAGGTACCAGAGACAGGAAACCCATATGTGCTGGCCTAAGTCTATCCTGGGCCAAGTTCTTTGAACTTGGAGGCATGGATGGCAGAGGTTACAATCTCAGACTTTGTTGGGATGACTTTCAAATTCTTTCATTTCTTTAACCTGCAGAAGCCACATAATTTCCAAGGTCCTTGTCAGTAGCCTAAATTCAGACCAATTTGCTGAGTTGGTACAAAGTGCAGAACTGATGGCTCAGAAAGACATTAAATAGCCTACAACCCTTTAGACCATGTCAACAATCATCTGTAGCCTCAACTGCAGAAACATTTCATTAAATCTTTGCTGTTTCTCTCCAAAGAGTAGGAATGCCCTTCTATCATTTCAAAACAGTTGGTGGCCTGGCATGATTTTCACTCCAGCTGGGACAGTGGATACACCTGAGCTAAGCCCTAGAGAGGCCGGTTAATCTTCACTCAAGAAATATAAGCCTTGAGCACCCTTGGGTGAGGGAGTTGCAGTACAATGCTGGGTCTGCAGGGACCCAGCCTGGAGCGGAGAGAGGCAGGCCAATGACAATTACAACACAATGTGCAGAGGGTGCCAATGAGGCCCAAGGATTCTTTACAGGCAGAAAAGTAATAATCAGAGGCCATTCATAGACAGAGGCCACTGTGAAGCCCCTCCACTCCACCAAATAGGGGCCATGGGGCTACCCTCACAGTTAATCTGGTACTGCGCAGAATGGGTGTGATTTGTTATTTTTGGTGTGAAGCCCCACCCCCCGGGGCTGTGGCTGCGATGGGCTGACTGAAGTGCAAATGAGTTCACAAATGCCAGCCTAAGGTGAGTAAGGCTGCCTTCTGGGAGGCAGTCCAGGAATGTGATTGGAAGTTAGGCAATGCTAAATTAATGACACCAGTTCTTTGTCTTAAGCTCTGAGAGGGAGGGAGGGAGAAGAGGGAGGGAGCGAGGGGGAGAGAGAGGGGAGAGAGAGAGATATCAAGGCTGGTCAGACATGGAGACTTTCAGATAATGAGACCTGGAGGCAAAGACTCCAGGACAGAAGTCTTGGCTTGGGGTCCGTGAGCATGTGGCTTTCCTCTGCCCAGGAGTCAAGAGCAGTGCTCTGGGACTCAGGCAAGGCACCCAGGGCACACATATAAGAAGGTGCTCACGGTCAGGATCAAGGAAGTGCAGGGTGGGCACTTGACCGTGATGTGCGGTGGACACCTCACTGGCTTGACCGGAGTCCCAGCCCTGGCAAAGAGGCTAAGGCACCCGCTCCAGACTTGAGAGGTGTGTTTTGAATCTTGGCTCAGCCACTCTTAGGCTCTGTGATCTTTGAACCAATTCTTGGCTCTGCAAACTCCACTTTCCCATCCATAAAACAAGGACTCAGCTCCAATCTCAGACAGGGCTGAAGCAGGATATTGCCTGCAGAGTGCCTTCAGCAAATGCCTGAGCAAAGGAAGGCATCTCAGTGGCACTCCAATACGGAGCCTTCAGCAAATGCTTATGACTAGTCCGGCAAGGTGCCCTCTCCACCTGGAGGGAGTCCTCGTTCAGGCTTATTAAGAGATGTTGCTTAAAGTCACTGTAGTGGATGCTGTTGTGTGTCCTGCACGTTTCCCTTCAGGACCCCAGGACGGACTCCCCTGCCTGTGGAGAGAGCTGCTGGCAAGAGGGCCTCATCTGTCTGCCTCTGCAGCCATTGCCTCAGCTGCAGAGAGCTGTCTTGTCAGGTTAGCCCCCTCTCCCTGCAGCTAATCATCTAGGGGTACACAGGCCCAGGTCCTCATCCCCAGGGGGACAACTCTGAAAGGCCATCTCAGCTTCCAAGCCCCCAAGGGGTTGGCCGAGGCATTGAGTTCTGGGCGTTGCAGCCCAATTCCCCCTCTGCCCAGTCCTGCTTCCCTCACCCTCCTACTGGCGGCACCACTCCTCCATCAACTTGGGCACGTTATGTGCCCACCCCTCTAGGGGTCGCTTCGGGGGAAGCTCCGCCTGATGTAATCATCCCACTCCCTCCTTCCATTTCTCTGCTCTCACCATTTTGATCACGTTTCTCCGGTTTTAAGCTTAGGCCAAAGGACAACGTGTTGGATCCCAGAATCCCAGAATCCCAGGAAAGTCAACAAGCAGGAAAAATGGAAACCTCTGGGTCTCCATATTGGAGTGCCACCGAGATGCCTTCCTTTGCTCAGGCCTATGAATTCAGAACTTCTGAATTTTGCATCTTAAGTCCAAGCTTAAGATAGATTTTTCTTTTCTTTCTTTTCTTCCTTTCCTTTCTTTACTTCTTTCTTTCTTTCCTCTTTTCTTTCTTTTTTAAGAAAAACCAACTCCTTTCTAGTTTGGGAAACTTCAGGGAAGAGTTCTAATCGCCCCGTTTGGGGATGGGTACCACTCTGGACCAATTAATAGTGTCCAGTCATCAGGATAAAAAGTGGTCACTCCCATGGGAGCCACTAGGTTTTGAGGGGGTGGAGCAGTTGACAGAGGCAGAGGAGGATGGAGAGTTTGGCAGATGAAACAAAAGGCACCCATGGGTAGAGAATTTCATCATGCTTTGGTTGCCTGGCATTGGAACCCCTTTTTCTGAATCTTGGTAGGAGGCAGAGCCCCCCACTGTCACTTGAGCAGCTAAAACTGGCCCTTGCTGTAGCTGATGCTGTTGTGCCCACACAGAAGCACCTGGAACTCACAGCCCCTGTATGTGCCAATGCAAGCCCATGTGATTCCCCGTATAGGGCACACTGGAAGGGCAGGGAGGTTGACAGCCCCTGGGGGGTTAAGGCCACCCTCGACCAAGGACACATGGGCACTAATGAATTAAAACTCCAGTTTCCTTACCCCTCAGGTGGGTCAACTCCAAAAGGGCCTCTATAGTGTCACCCAGAGGTTCTCGCAAAGAATGACATGGAGGGAGTGGGAGGGACCGAGAGTCTGGGGCGAGTAGATGCAAACTATCGTATTTGGAGTCGGTAAGCCATGAGATCCTGCTGTATAGCACAGGGAACTATATCTAGTCACTTGTGAGAGAACATGATGGAGGATAATATGAGAAAAAGAACATATATATGTGTGTGTGTGTGTGTGACTGGGTCACTCTGCTGTACAGCATAGATTGACAGAACATTATAAATCAACTATAATAGAAAAAATAAAAATATTAAAAAAAAGAATGAGGCCCAGTTGCCCACAGCAGGCTCCTCCCTTTTCGTATCTCAACACCCCACTTCCCTATTGGTACTTCCTGGCGTCATTCCCAAGGAAACTGCCTGCACTCCAATCCTTACCTCGGGATTTTCCTCTGGGGAAACTCAGCCTCTCCAACATTCTTAGCGGTGATGGGCACTCAGGCCAGGCCAGGAAGATCCACCTGCCATAGATCTAAGCCTGGAGCCAGGGAGAGTGAGAACTCTTTCTGGCAGCAGCCTTGGTGGTTGCGACATCCAGTTTCCAGCAGATACCAGCAAGCAAAGGAGCCGTGTGTCTGTCATCTGTTGACAGGTCCAGCCTGTGTTCTCTCTGGCCTGGGTCTGGTTCCCCAGCTGCCCTCTGGTCCTACTTGCTTTCCAAGTCTAGCTCTGCAGCTTTACCGGCAACTTGGTGAATGAACCATCTAATATTGCTTCAACAATTCCTTTAATGCTCCAATTAAGCCGGGCTTCATTCTGAACACCAAGCCCCAGTCAACTAATGTGACTGCCCATATCATTTGCTCAAAAGCAGCGAATGTGATCGTCCTGCCGGCAGGAACGTCTGGCATCACTCTGCATTGGTCTGACCCATCATCCTGGTTTGTAGATGTAAGTCTCTGTTGAGCTGGACGAGGGAGCCCACGCATTCTCAGGGGGCCGAGAGCACCCAGTTTCCGAGGCTGCCAGGCCAAGGATCTGACTGCTGCCAGCCGTGGACTCACTAAAATGCCACCTCCAGGGAGGGAAGGCAGACATCACTCCTCCGTGTCCCTCCAATGGATCCTTTTTACATTTGAAAGAGCAGCTCTAAGCTTTTCACCTGTCACCAAATCAGACTCACTCATGAGCCTCCTTTTCGAAGCAAGACAGTGAGCTGGGGAAGGCGCTGGGAGGAAAAAAACCTTTCTGAGGACACTCTGCACAGAGGAGAGTAAGGATGGAATGTGAAATGTGCAGATTTGAGTTACCACCCAATCCCCTTTAGTGTAGAGAAGAGGGGAAAAAAGGAAAGTATTTTCTTTCTTTTGTTTTAAGGGCCACACCCGCGGCATATGGAAGTTCCCAGGCTAGGGGTCGAATCGGCCTACGCCACAGCCACAGCAATGCCAGATCCCAGCTGTGTCTGTGACCTACACTAAAGCTCACGGCAATGCCGGCTCCTTAACCCACTGAGCAAGGCCAGGGATCGAACCCGCGTCCTCATGGTTCCTAGTCATACTGGTTTCCGCTGAGCCACGACAGGAACTCCAGGAAAGTATTTTCTTACCCTTCTGCCTTCTTCCTTGTCTTGGTAAAATTAATGTTGCTGAGTGCCAGTCTTCTCTGAATATGTGCAGAAGAAAAATTCGAATTGAATCGAATCAACTCGACTCGATTCGGAGTCAAGTAGAGTAGCATAGCGCAGTGTAAAATAGGACAGAGTAGGATAAAACAGAGTAAGGTAGGGTAGAATAAACTGACCTCACTGCAGGCAAAGGAAACCATCCCATGAAACAAATGCCCTGAAGCTTTACGTCCAGCCAAGAGAGTGAAAAGAAGCAAAGGGAAAGATTCCTTGTTGTTTCTAAGCGACTTCAGGGGGTGAGTCCCCAAGGCCCCGGCTGGCTGAAGCTCCCTCTGCACACGGACACCCTCCTCTCTTGTTAATATTTGCACTGAACAAGCCATTTTCTGTGCTGACATTTTGCATCTAGTTAAATGCCAACAAATCCAGAGAGATGTGGCTTTGACCTGTGGTTCTGCCCTTTGGACAAGTGTCAGACGCCATGGTCCTTTCATTCTAATTTCTGATATTCCACATTTTGGATGCTTTTACCTCAGCCTTTTTTCTTAAAACTGGATGAAATGTTTCCGACTTAATATTATCTCTGCTGAATATTTAATTGAGAAATGTTGTTAAAAAGGCATTTGGCTTAAGTGATCTAAGTGTATGCGCAGATATTTCTTTTCTGACAGTAAAGTGGCTTTGAATGATTTTTGGTATTACGAGGGAATTACAGAAAAATTTGCCCTAAAATGTTAAATGGAGTATTTTTTTTTAAGAGCTCATGACTTTGCTGAATGCCAGGAAGACAGAGCCGCTGACTGGAGCTCCCTGGTGGCCTAGCCATTAAGGATTGGGCATTGTCACTGCTGTGTTGCAGATTCGATCCCTGGCCCGGGAACTCCTGCATGCTGCAAATGTGGCCAAAAAATAAAGAAATAAAATGGTGAGTATTCATTTCAAGTTTATGGAGAGGGTTTGGTGTGGTGGGGAGGGTGCAGCTGTGAACATACAGGCTCTTGAGGAAACCTATGTCTCGACCTGGTACCCTCTATCTCCGCATGTCTGACATGAGGAAGCTGAGGCAATGGGAAGTTCCAAAATTTGGGTTTTTGAAATTCATGAACAATATGGAAAATATCCCTTACATCTTGTTTTTTTTCTTTTCTGCCTTTTGAAGCATTTCTCCCATGCTTACATTCTCTAAGCTCCATATTCATAGGTTCTCTAGCTGGGCTTCCTACCCTCATCATTCAGTCATTCAACCAACCTTAAGTGCCTACTATGCTCTGGGTATTGTGAGTGGTCACAGGGTGGTCTGGGAGCACAGAGAAGGCATGGAGCACAGGGAGAAGGTGGGTTGCTTGTGGCTCCAAGATACGGAGCTTGAGCCACGCCGTGATGGTTAAGCATGTCAGTTCACGTGCAGGGGAAGCAGACAGCAAGATGGAATTAGACACCTGTGAAGGCTCCAGGGGGGAGCAGGAGTAGAAGGGGGAGCCCTGCATCCTGGCCTGACCTTGGGAAAGGAGGGGAAAGGAAGGAGGTTGGGGCAGGGAGAGACTCAGACTCAGGATAGCTCTGAGCAAGTCTCCACCGGGCCAATGGGGAGCCCCGAGCAAAGCCTGACCATTGGAGAAATCCTGGCAGGTGGCTCAGCTCTGGGTTCCCCACTTTGCTGTCGCTGGGGTGTGCGTGTGTGTGTGTGTGTGTGTGTGTGTGTGTGTGTGTGTGTGTGGTCTCGGCTGCTGTGGCTCCTGGAGGGGTAGCATCTTGGGGCTGTCAGCTCATAGCCTTCCTCCAGAACCTTCTCCACTGTCGGGGAGGAAGTCTGGGCTGGGCTGCCATGGCTGCCACACTAAGTGAAGGCTACTCAGGCAGAGAAGGTGGGAAAGTCATTTCCAGCAGGGCAGAGAGCATGAGCCAAGGCCTGATGTCCGAAGTGAGCACGGCAGGCCCAGGAGGTGACAGGCAGTTGAGTATCATGCCTGTAGGCCAGAGGGAAGGTAGACTCTAGTCCCCAATAAGGGGAGTAATGAAAAGATTAAAAGAAAGAGAGTGGCATAATCAGGTCCCTTTGACTGAGAGTTGAAACGTAAACTCAATTCGGGCTGCAAGGTGTACATTTCAAGCCCCAAGTGTTCTACCTCTTCATCATGGCTAAAGGCTAACACTTACTGAGTATGTGCTGCTTGCCAAATGCTCCTCATTCCTTATGGCAACTAGATGGCAACAATCGCACAATAGCTCCCTTGTATTGAGCACCTAGTACGGCCCAGGCAACTATGAAGCCCTGTTCCTATAGGAGCTCATTAAACCCTCACAACAATCCTATAGGGAAGGTCCTCATTACAATTGTGGAGAGGGAGGCACAGAGAGGTGAAGTAACTTGCCCACAGGCACACAGCTGGGAAGGGACAAAGCCAAGATCTGAACCTGGACTCTCTGTCTCCCTGTCTATACTCTCGACCGCTCTACTCAAGCTTGGCTCCAAATCTAGGCTCCCTAGAGAGGTATACAGTTGAGAAATTGTGCCATAAACTTCTTCCTCCTATGCCCGTCAACCTATGCAATCAGGCTGCCTAAAACGTGATGGGTGTGTGTGTGTGTGTGTGTGTGTGTCTGTCTGTCTGTCTACATGGAGGGGATTCAACTGAACGGAAGCCTGTGGTATTTTTTCCTGCCCGCCCCACATTCTACTTCCCTCCACAGCCCTGCCACCAGCACAGGTCGGGAGCTTCAGGAGAAGCGCTGTCACCTGTGCCATGAGAAGCTGCCAGAAGGGCACCTGGTAACTTCCTCAGAGGGGTGATCGTGAGCTGCAGGGGTTAGCAGGCTGCCCATGCCAGCGCCCTGGAATTTGTGCAAATTCCAGCCCTAGGAGGAGGGGGCTTCGAGAACAGAGACCTTCCTGTCAGGAGGGTCCAGAAGGAGGAAGGACAGCTGGAATCATCGCCTGTGATGGCAGGTGCAGGAGAGAGGGCAGGAAGGGGCAGCCAGAGTGCACTCCCAGGACTCTGTGTGGCAAGGACGAGTGAGCTTCTGGGGGACCACGTGGGTCCCGCAGAAGGTAAGCTGCCTGCGGGGGTTGCGGGGAGCGCCGCTGTGAGAGGTGATGCACCTGATGCCGTGTAAGGTCAGCCAGAGGGTGTGCCACCCACACTCACGAGGGACAGTGCGGTGCTGAGGGCCTTGTGGACCCTCCCAAGCGCCCATAAATATGCCCGCCAAGAGGGCGTCATTGGGTTTCCATCACTGATGGTAGGATTGCGAGTGGGCTGGTCAGGTATGAAATATGCGCTTTTCTCCCTTCCCTCCTCCCAGATTCCCACGTGTCAGGGAAGGAAAGCAGGACGGCTCAGCAGCAGCCAGAGAGAGGGCGAGAGGAGCCGGAAACGGCAGCACCGTGAATGCGCAGCTCCTCCCCGTTCTCAGGGCAGGTCCCCAAACCTCAGGCCAAGACTCAGGAGATCAGATGGGGTGATTTCATCCCCCAAGTCTACTGGAAGCTCTGGGAGCTGGTAAAGCTGTCCAGGGATTAGAGACGGGGGAGCAGATGGTCACGGGTCTGAAGGCAGGTGGTGGAGAAAAGTCTGTTTCCTGTTAGGACCCGGTCCACTTCAGTCCATGGCACAGGCTAGTTTTACTTGCGCCGCCCAACCAACTACATACACACTGAATTCTTGGAGGCAGTGGATAGGATTATCCTCATTTTACAAAGGACACTGAAGCTCAGAGAATTTAGGATCCTTGCCCCAGCTCTTTAAAGTCAAATCATTTCCTTCTAAGTCAACTTCATAATGTTAGAATTCTTTATGGCATAGACTAGGAACTGCCCAGAACCATAGGTGCCGGCACAGAGTTTAGGGAGGCTCTGAGTAGGGGGAGGGAGGGGGAAAACACCCGTCTCTGGGGGCCCCCTGGCGCAGGGGGAGCTGTAAGTCGGGGAACAGTCTGACACGACTCCCTGATGAGCCAGCCTCGGGCAGCGATGGGCATGTGGACACATGGAATGACTTCACCTCTGGCTTTCCTGATGCTGGATGCGGGGGGCCACTTAGTTATGGAAGGAGCCTGGTGGAGAGAGCCGTGTGCAGAGTTCCCAGCACCCCTGCAAAGCCATCCTACAGCAGCTTCCGCCCCGTCTTTCCCTTTAGGCTTCTCTGTGGTCTTTTACGATGCACAAGCACATAGGTACAGACACAGACACACACACACACACACACACACACACACACACACACACACGGGCTGGCATACTCATTCCACTCATTCACATGCACATATCCGGGTCCAAAAGGAGGCCCTCGTGTGCACATCGGCACGCGTGCAAGCTGATTTTCCTAGGAGTTGGGGAACTAGTTTCATTACTGCCCAGGCACATCTCCCCTATGAATCCAAGTAGCGTTCGGAGCTCTAAAGGAGGAATATTTTCCTGCCCGAGATAGCTGAGTGGTTTCCCCTGAGGAAATGATTCAGGAAAATGATGCCTTCCAAAAGCAGAACATCCTCGAAGGGAAATTTCCTGCCCAAACATTTGTTTTCTTGACATGGAGACAAGTGACGCCTCCTCCCACCTTGGATCCCCTACCTGGGAGTCCATCCAGGGACTTGCGGGGCTACACCGCAAGCCAGCGTGGGTGGCTGTCCCACTGAGAAGGACATGGGCCATTAGTGTCCTCCAGCACGGTCCCCGTGGTCATGAAGCCCCCCTTCTAGCCCATCCCCTCCCTTGTTCTCCACTTGGGACCTGGATGTTCTAAGGCTCCTTCTCAAAGGAACTTTCCCCCCTCAGATCAATCCAGGAGGGGTGAGCTAAAGACTATTGTCTGTGGTAAAGGAATCCAGGTATTTAGCAATGGTTCATCTGCAGTAGATGAACTTGAGCCAAATGCCAGGGAGAACCGGGAACAAGGGGCCAATGGGGTTGGCCTCAAGCTTCGGAGGAAGAGGAAGAGGAGGAGGAGGAGGAGGAGGAGGAGAGAGAGATGGAGAAATAGACTTCTGGAATTAATTGAGAGCTAGAAAACCTGGGTGGAACAGAAAAGTTCCAAACCAGGCAGGGGGAGGTGACAATCCTCTCTCAAAGGGGCTGGGCTCAGTAGCTGAGTATGGAACCCCAAATATGGACATGACAAAGTTGTCAGTCAAAAGAAACAGCTTGCACATGGCCTCTTAATTTGCTGCACTTTGAACAACCAATCGGAGGGGCTGCTCTGGACTAGCTACCTCTCCTGGCCTGGAACAGAAACACAGCTGAAAAGACCCAGGGCTGGGCCGGCAAGGGTCTGCGCCCCGAGGAGGGCAGACCACCCACATCATTTGGGAGACCACTTTAGGCTTGTCCGGGAGGCCTTCTGATGTGACCGTTATACCAAAGTTAGGGTTTTGAGGTCCCAAGGGTTCATTTTGCTGGCTGTCATGTAAAAGCCAAACAGCAGGAGAGAGAAAAACCGTTTTAACTCAAGTAATAGCAAAAGACTAAAAATGAAATCAATTCTGTGTCATTAACAAGAACTGATCACGTCTCCTCACTCTCCTGCTAACTATTGAAAGAAAGAGAAAGAGAGGGAGAGAGGGGGAGGAAAGGCCGAAGGAGGGAGGGCAGAGGAGAGTGAAGGGGGGGGGGAGGGAAGGAGGGAGAGAGCAAGGAGCATGAAGCCAATCCACATGATCCTCTTTGGGAGAGGAATAGCATAGGACATCTTCTCAGGCCCATTAAAAAATACCTTTTCCCATCTGTGCTGGATATGTAGCCAGCCCTCCTGATCTAGTGTTGTAGTCTCATTTTTGATAAAGACATAGTACCAAGATACATGTTTTTCAAACTAAAGCAAGAACAAAAGCAAAAAAAATCAGGGCAGCTATGCAGCTAAACAGGGACTTACATCCACTCTTAGTGGGGGGGGCAATAGGACGGGGTGGGGACTGTGGCTAACTGGTGCACATCAACCTTGTCTAACGGGGGCAGCCACCATTGAGCTCAGAACTGATTTTGTAAGAGATGCTGAAAAGTCAGAGTTTTATGGGAAATCTCTAATGTTAAAAATATCGGATCAGTTTTTGAAGTCCATTTCAGGCTACACTCGTATCAGCGGAGACTTCTGGTTTGTCACCTGCATCCTAAAAGGACAACTGAAAGATCAGAAAGAAAATGTGCCATTCGTGCCTCCCTTCAAATCCTCCACTCTCCCCTCCCGATGCTTCAGGCATTAGTAGCAAAGAGATAGGCTGGTGTTTTCGACATCGGCATTACCAGGACCATTAAGTCGAAGAAGATAAGCAGAGTTGGCGTTTTCAGCATGGTAGAAGTTTTAAAATATGTCCCCTAAGTTCTTTGGCACTTCTTCCATGGAGAGGTGGGGTCTGGGTCCTCCCCACTGAGTCTGCAGGGGCTCTGATGGCTTTGACCAGCTGATTATGGAGAGAGGGTTACCATGTGACTCGTAGGCTGGGTTATCAAAAGCCACACACCCGCCACTGTATTCCTTTGGACTACTCCTCCTCGAGGGCTTGTTTTTGGAGTGTTTAGCTGCTTGAGCTCAGGACATTCTTGAACTTAGTCGCAATGCTGAGAGAATCCCAAGCCACATGGAGAGGCCACCTGCAGGCACTCGGGTGAACAGTCTTCCCTGAGCTCTTGGCAACCACCGGCCCGATGAGCGCACCATCCTGGATGTCGGGCCGGTCCAGTGGAGCCTCTGGAAGACTTCAGCCTCAGCCACTGCCTGGCAGTGACAGCCAGAGGGACCCCAAGCGAGAACCATCCAGCTGAGTCCAGTCAATGCACGGACCCAAGGGACAGTAATCACTGTTGTTTGAAGCCACCGAGTCTTAGAGTGGGTTGTTACCCAGAGACAGTAGTGGCTGGAACAAGCGTTGAGGGGCTAAAAGGAGATCCGCCCAGCACTGCAGACTCACTTGTTGCTCAAACCCTTGGTGGATCTGTGGTCGTTGTGGCCCCAGTTCTCCTGGAGCTAGAGGGAGGAGGGCGGCCTCACCTCAGCCAGCTGGGAGGGCTGCCAAAGCCCACGGCGGGAGCCCGGCTCAGAGCGGCCTCCGTGTGAGGCAATTAAAATGTGAAATTTAACCTTTCAGAAAAGAGCCCTTTCAGAATCTCCTTTGCATCTTGGAGATTCAGGATGCAGAAGGCCTGTCAAATCCCTTCCTCTACCGGGCCCGGATCACACTGCTGTCTTATGTTTGGACACAGGACTCAGACTGTGTACACACGGAGAGCCGGGTCTGGCGCCGAGAACACAGAGCAGGGAAAATCAGGAAAGAAAAATAGATGGGAAAGAAGAAAGGAGGGAGGAGTGGGGAGGAGGAGGAGGAAGGAGGGAAGGGAGGGATGGAGGTAGAGAGGGGGGAGAGAGGGCACCCCCCCGGCAAGGCAGCAGAGCGTTTTTATTTCCTGCTTTATTGAGTGAGGCGTTCCCTTCATCAGAAGCAGATGTACCGCGTGGCGTCAAAGTCTACCTAGGCAGGAAGCGGCGGCTGAATTTACCCAGGTCAGGGCAAAGCTGTTGTCGTTCAGCATGTGGAAGTGTTTGAACTTACAAGGAGCAGCCCAGTAACAGCCATCATCCCACGTGCCCACTGTGCTCTGATGATACCAACGCAGCCAGAATGGAGGCTCCGAATTTCACAGGGTGACAAAAAATTAGATTCTGATGTTTCACCTGCACTGGGCGAATGAGCAGGGAGGCCAGCTGAATACCCCAGTTCTCGGGGTCCGTGGGCACTGCTGGGAGACCCTGCTCCACCCAGGCCAGACTCTGCACTCTGCTGTCAGCCCCACAGCGGGGCTTTTGTCAGTGAAAACACACCCGGTGCATTGCTGATCAGATGTACTGTGACAAGGCTGGGGCGGGGGCGGGGGAAGAAAGATGCTAATAAGTGCTCATCAATTCAGACACCCCACTATTCAGAAATCTGGATTTATTTTGTCATCATGGAGAACCAGAACTGATGTTAATCTCAGCACTATCCTTGGGGAAAAAAGAAACCACTCATAATAGTAGAACGATAATATATAACATTGACTGAGTTCTGATTCCAAAGAAGGGACTGGAGTGCTTTATATGGATGTCTCAGTTAATCTTCAGAGAAACCCTGTAAGGAAGGTCTTCTTATTCTTTCCACTTTACAGCTGATGATCTGGAGGCACAGAGAGGTCATAGACTTGCCTAAGGTCACACAGCCCGAAGGTGAAGCACAAGCAGTCAGGTGCCAGAGCCACATTCTCAGTCACATATGGAAAGGCAACTCCCAGCTCAGTCAAGAATTCAGATTACTTCTATGGATGCAAAAATCGTTTCAATAGTACCCATTTCTGTTCTTAAAGAAAAGCGACCCCGTCCATGATTCGTATCCATTTATTAAGTCAGCGCTGCTCCTTGACCATCGTGTTAGCCCTTATTTCACGCACGTGGAATGAATAAAACTTCACTGTATTCAAACGGTCCCTCAGAGTCAGACTTGCCACCCTTTAAGACTGGCTTTCCCATTATTATTCAGTCCCTGAGGTTTTTCTCCCGGGCCTTGGAGACCAGACTAATCACAGCTGCGTTTGAGGGGATCGCGGGGATGCGGTGTTTTATCCTCCAGACTGGCAATCAGGGGCCAGCCCGTGTCATCAGCTGCCGACTCCCGGGGCAGAGCAGCAATGGGATGAGAGCTCTCGACTTCCACTTCTGTTGATGGGCACAGTTGGTGGCCTCTGGGGATTGGCTGGAACCCAGCAGCCGAGGAGAGAGGCTTTGGGCTGGAGGCGGCTGATTCATCTCGGACGGGCGGAGCTGAAGGGGAATGTGGCAAAGAAGGGAGGAATTGTGGGGGTCCCATCTTTGGCTCAGACCAGAGCTGTTCTTGGTTTATAAAATGTCCTGAGGCTTGAGTTTGGGGGCAGGTGCGGAGGGAGAAAGATGGCTCCCTTACCGTCTCTGGGAACAGATGGCAGGGCCTTCCCTGCGAGCAGCCGGCCTGACAGCTGATGCTCAAACATCCTGGCTCTCAACCCTGGCAGGGCCAGCTGAGGCTACCTGGGGTTTTAACCCCATTCCCCACCCCATCCCCGACTCTGTAAAAAGGCAGAGAGTTGCATTTTCCTTTACAAACAAACCAAAAAAAAAAAAAAAAACAACACTTAAAAAAGGGGGAGAGTGGGATGGACTGGGAGTTTGGGATTAGTAGATGCAAACTATTGCATTTGGAGTGGATAAGCAATGAGGTCCTGCTGCAGAGCACAGGGAACTGTGTCTAGTCATTTGTGATGGAAGACGGAGGATAATATGAGAAAAAGAAGGTATATATATATATATATATGTATGACTGGGTCACTTTGCTGTACAGCAGAAATTGACAGGACACTATAAATCAACTATAAAACAATTTTTTAAAGGGGGGGGATAGGAAAGAATTTGCCAGCAATCTGCGAAAGTTTTCCCTTCAAGCATTTGACTTTGGGTAGAAAAAAAGTCTAGCTTCCTAGAGCCTTATGGCTTTGGAACTCATTGAGTTGGGGGGGTCTAGTGTTACAAAATAGATTTTTCTGGGGAAAATAAAAGGTCTTGTTTTCCTGTGAAACCTCCTCATTTGAAGTTGGTTCAATTATTTAAAAAAAATTTAAAAGCCATGCGGGCCAAACAAAACACACCCAAGAAACTCCTTTGGTTCACCGGCCCCCAGTTTACAACCTTTGGAGAGCACTTGCCTCTTACAGAGGCAGGAAAGCTGAGTGCAGAGGCGGAGCAGCAGATGGCTCGCAAGCACTGGGCCTGCAGCAGGTACCATCAGTGTCCCAGCATCTCCCGACCCACTTGCCCATTCAGTGGGCTCTTTTCACTCCCAAGGGCCAAGGTCAGCAGCTCTGTGCCTCAGAGTCTTTTCAGAACTGCAAAAGGACATGTTGTCTGTAGCAACTGGAAGAAGTGAGGAGTAACATCCCCTGGGAGCAGCCCTCAACCAATGATTCTGGGAGCTGGCGTATAAATGCCCCAGCTCCCTCGCCCCTTGGGTGCAATCATGCCGAGACGTCTCCAGGATGTTGAGATCCAGTTGCCCATTGTAGTGGCTGGATTAATAACGTCCTCATTACCCGTTGCCTTCCCTTCCCCGGCTTGCTGCCCCGTATCTCCACAAGGGTTTGCTGTACTCCCCAAATAAGGCAGCTGTGCTGGAATCCTGGAGTCAAGGTTGCCCTTGGGGAGAACCTCAACTTAGCCCAGGTCTGAATAGCTGTGATCTGTACAAAGAAGAGAGCGCCTCTCTCTGGGGTGCTTCCTGATGCCAACCTTACAATGATGGGCATGTGACATTTCTCCGTGCAGAGTGAGGTAGCCTCTGACGACACTGGGCCACATTAAGGGCACCTGTTGGTTGCGGGCAGACAAAGGGAAGAAGCCAGTAGACCGTCCACACTTCTCCGTAGTCCAGGGAAAGAATTTGCCTGGAATGGGACATGCTGGTTCAAGTGCATTCAGCAAAATCGAACATGTCGGCTTTCCGCAGCACCAAGTAATAACTGGGACCGTGTCTCTGAAAATCACCTAAATGCAGAGTAAGGAGCGTGCCATTTCTATTTAATAATACTCTTATTAAAAGTAAAGTTCAATTCAGTGAAGATGCTGGGGGAAAAACTACCTTCCGAAGGCTTTCTGTCTGCTTCCCTCCTCCCTTCTCCTCTTTGCTCTCTCTGTCCCTGTCCTGCAGGCCTGAGAGGCATCAACCAGCTGGGTGACACCATCGTGCTGGGGGCACCATTCAACTCATTCTTGTCCAGTGAGGATGGGGCAACAGAAAGTCATAAGTGTGAATTTTCTCACGACTCTTCTGTCTTCGGGAGGCAGTGATAAAGGCTATGGATGGGTCTGACCCTTGGCCCTGCCGGGGCCCCTTTGACATCTAGGGAAACCCACAGACCTTTTCTCAGAATAACAGCTTTAAGTACATAAAATACTGAAAAATCAAAAAGGAAACCAATCATAATGAAAGGCAGCTATAAAAATAGAAAAAACCTAGATATGTGATAAATGCACATTTATTAACACATTAAATATGATGTAGTGGCAGGTCTAATAACGATCGTAATTTCCAAGTAGTGCTGCGCTTAGTTCAAGATAGCTGCAACAACTGTATAACATGATAGAAAAATATCTATGATTTCTCTTGGTGATAAACTCATAGATACTACTAATATAACTGTGCACCTGCTAAACTGCAGTCAGAGGTAAGTGAAAATAAATGTGTGACTTTTTTTCCCATCCAAATTGACAGACCCCCTTGGGGGTCCAGTGACCCACTATTAAGTCCCTCACCCCCGATATGAGGTGTGGGGGCGGAAAAAGCCATTTCTACTTTTTAGAGCAGATGCCAGGCTTATGAATTGCAGAAAATTGCTCAATTGTCCCTGAGTCACGTTCTTAGGGACCATTTGTTGAACACCTACTGGGTTCCAGGTACTATATTTACTTAAAATAAATCTATTTAGACCTTCAGATACTGGGAGGTGGTTAACCACACTCCTAGGTTCCTAGTATCTAACGAACTCGAGACCAGGTAAGACCCTGCTTATGTCTCATTCCCTCATTCTCTCCTCCATCATCTCTGAGCCTCACCTTCATTCCCCTCCCCCCACAGACAACCCCTCTCTGGGTTGTGTTTGGGATATGTCTTTATATATGCACACAGCCATGTAAAATAGGCAATGCATGTTTGCGAGCAGGTTTTTTTTTTCTTTTAATGATTTTTATTTTTTGGCATTCTAGCAGGTTTTGCGAGTGGGTTTTAGTATACATGACCAGTATCGTTTTATAAATCTCATTCACTTGTTTACCTTTTTTCACTCGACACAATGTCATGAAGCGAAAAGGCCAGAAATGTGGGGGAGATTACTGAGCTTGATACAGAATCCCCTCAATGGATTTTGGATGTTGCTTAATGCCCACCCGGCTTTCTTTTCTTCTCATTCAGAGAAACTTCTCTAGTAACAAACTATAGAAACAATCCTTGAAAATATAGCCTTCCACCTTCCTTTTCTTAGCCATTCCCTAAGGATGGACATCCAAGTTGTGTCCAGCTCTCCTCCAAGTTGTCCTCAACCACAGCTCAGTAGCACACACTCTTATTAAGATGTCCTCTGGACCTGTGCCTGGGGATGACTCCTCTGGGCTCTGTATGCCCCCGCCCCCCGGGGGGGAGTGGTCACAGTGCATATGCAAATCAAATTGATTGCAAATTAATTCCTTTTCAAAAGGGATCAAACTGAAGTCTAGGAGTTTATCGCCAAGACAAATCAGATTCCTTTTCAAAAACGCAGCTTCATTTACACAGCCACCAGCCGTGCCTGGGAGCACCCCTCTCCCTGCATCTTCATCAGCACTTGAGGAATTCACCTTTCTAACACTGGCCATCTGAATGGTTATAAAGGATCAGGCTCTTTACACACCCTAGCAGTTAACTTTGGTGCCCCAAGCACTGTCTCCTTGGAGCACCTCTGACCTTGGCCCCAGCAGTGACGGGATGGTCTCTGTGAGTTCACATTCACCGGGCAATCGTGTCTCATCTCAAACACACAGCATACATCTCTCATTTTTTTCTGCCTTGAGGCCTTCATGAAGGCCTGGAGACCTGCTCAGCCTGGAAGCATAGCCCAGATAACTCTACTGACGGCAATCGCTCAACTCAACTCCTGAAGGATAAAACTCCGGCCTTCTGTGTTCCCAGCAGACAATTTTAGGAGGCATCCTATGTCTTTTAGAGGTGCTGGTGGAATCCAGCTCCCAATTTCCTACATTACAGACCTCCATAATCCATTCTTCTTGAGATATTTCCTCATTCCCCTGTTGCTCTCTCTTCCCATTGCTTCGCCCCTGCTTCCTGCGCTCACCTCCCAAATGAAATACCGACACCCAATCTAAGACGCAGCCACTGTTTCTGTCTAGAAAGTACAAAGTAATCTCTGGTGGCTTAAGTGACACCTACTGAAATGAATTACTTGGTTACAAAGGCCAGGTATCAACAGTCTTCCAACACTAAGAGAGGGAAGGATGAAAAGGAAGGTTTTTTAAAAATTTCAAGCTAATATCATACCTTATGAGCTCATATTTAGGGCCGCACCTGTGGCGTATGGAAGTTCCCAGGCTAGGGGTCGAACTGGAGCTGCCGCTGCTGGCCTGCACCACAACCACAGCAACATGGGATCTGAGCCGCATCTGCTACCTACACCACAGCTCACAGCAACGCTGGATCCTTAACCCACTGAGCGAGGCCAAGAATCAAATCCCCATCCTCATGGATACTAGTAAGGTTCGTTACTGCTGAGCTATAATGGAAACTCCCTACTGTTGCCTTTCAAAATAGTTATCCTAGAAATGCCTAGGGCAGTGGCAACACCATCACAGTGGAAGTACAGAGCTTCCATTGTTGATGTCTCCAAAAGGAAGTCACTTGATCGCTTGTATTTATTTGTTTACTTACTTTTTTTTTCTTTAAGTCCCTCATTCATTTACTTATCCGGCTAAAATGCTGGACCATTGGTTTTTCCTCACATCTTTTACTTGATAAAGAGATTAATTTTGCTTGATTAACAATAGGAGCCAGGGGACTTGCTGGAAAACAGGGGTTATGAGACAGATGGCCTCAGGCTTACCTAAAGACAGCCACCATTGCATGCAAACAGATCAAACATTCAGCAGCTCCATTCATTGCCCAGCTTATCCCATGATGCATCTTGGAACTTGAACTCTTTCACTAGATCTTGCAACCAACAGATTTTCAGAGCAGTGGGACACAGTACCTGTCCTGTTTTTGTTTGTTTGTTTGTTTCTTCCTGGCCAGGTCTAAATCAGGCCATTTGCCTTGTCAGCCTTCTACTTATCTGGATGCTTGTGGGAGAACTATGAAGTGGCTGGGACCCTGGAGTACCACTCCTGTTTTCTGAAAGGAGCTGTCAACTCTTGTTTGATTTCTATAAAGAAGGAAGGGACAAAGCTAGCCCTAAAGATAAGGCCACAGGCTGAAAAGGACTATAAGGAGACAGTTCAGGCAAGGACCCAGTCAGGGTATACATGACTGAAGGTGGCTTTATGATGTCAGGGCTGTGTTAGACACAAGCAGGAACTTGTATAGATCAGAAGTTATGAATTCATGAGTGACTGGAAAACCATGTCAAAATGGCTTAAGGGCAAAGAATGCATAGGCTTATGAAACTGGGAAGTGCAGGGGTAGATCATCAGGAATAGCTGGATCCAGGCACCCAACATCACCAGATTTCTGTGTATTTCCCTTCAGCTGTTTCCCTCTGATTCTCAGGCAGTCTCTTTCTTCCTGGTGGCAGCTGTAGTCTTCCCACTCTAGAAGCTCAGAAACTCTGTTGGAAACTTTTTTCCTTTCTAACTATTTCTAGGGAAGTTTCCAAGATTCAATCTCATTGACCTAGCTTGGGGCACATATCTGAGCCAGTCCCTCTGCCCAGGGGGTGGAACGCCCTGATGTGCCATGTCTGGGGCGGGTGGTGGCATCATCCCCACCAGAGTCATGGCAATGAAGACTAGGGGAGGCACAATCTCCAAAATAGAATCCATGGACTCTTATTAGAAGAAAGGATAATGGATGTGGTATAAGTTAGCTGTTGCCACAATAATGCTGTATAACAAACAACCCTAAAATTCAGAGGCTTAGAATCAGTCTTTAGACTTAAGCTCATGGTGGAGATCTGCCATAACTGGACGCTTCCTGGTCCAAATATTGGCAAGGGGGACAATGTCTGCAAAGGTTTTGAGGCAGCAGAGATCTTGGTGTGTTTGAGGAACCACAATTTGGGTGAGGATGGGGGTCGAAGGGAGGGGTCTGCACTAGAGGTTCATTGCAGGCCTTTAAGCAAAAGAAGTGACTTTTCCAGATTTAGGGCTTAGAAATCTCCCTCTGCCTGCTGGGTAGAGAATTGGGTAGTCGATTGGAGGGGCAAGAGAAGAAGTGGGGGGTCTGGCTTTAGAGTCAAGGCAAGCAACCAGCCAGGGAGCAGAGAGCATGTGAAGTGGGTAGATTTTTAATGTATTTGGGGGGGAACAGGGTTGAAAGTTGCTGGCTGGGGGTGGTGGGGAAAGGAAGGGGGGCAAAGCAGGGACCCCTCCCTGATATTGGGCACCAGCCTATGTCAGGGAATGCTGGGGAAGTTGGTGGGTCTTAGGAAGACTGCACACTCCCAGGGGGATAGTGGGATAATTAATTAGTTCATATTTGTCTGCATATTCTCACATAAAAAAGCCTTTATAATCCTCAAACGAAGCATGAAATTTGGAGCTGAAAGAGGCCATGTAGTGCAAATGAAGACGGGAACGGTTAGGATGGGTGGACTGGGGTCATGGGTCAATTATAAGGAGCTGGAACGTCCATGGTCAGCATCTCTCAGAGAGTAGGCACACATGGTGGTCCCGGAGAGTCTTTCAATGGCCAGCCTTCCCCTCCAGCTGAGATGGGTTCTTTTATGTCAGCCTTAAAATAAAAGCTCTTTCCATGGAAAGCCCTTTACCTTTTCTGATGGTGCCTACCATCGGGCTAATTTCTTCAAACAGGGTGGAAGGGGGTCTTAGGCAGACTATCAGACTCATTCAAACTTCATTTCTACCTGAGGCAGCTTCAATAGTCTTCCGAGACGTTCTCCCAGCTGCGTGTGCCCTGGGAGGAGCGCTGGAACTGGGAAGCACAGGGAGACCTGGGGCAGGGTGGGGAAGCGACTGCAGTAGACCAAGAGTCCATGGAAGTGTCATCTTCTGGACATTTGATATTTGCCCCTCTCTTTTATCTGAACATTCTTTTCCCGTTGCTCAGACAAAGCGTCAAAAACGATATTAAAATGCTAGTTAGGCAACATCACCCCCAACAAACCCTGTTCATCAAAATGTTAGTGCTCTCTCCCGGGACCTTGCGTTCAGTTTGTCAACAAGCTGAAGACGTTGAGCAGGGCCTCCGTGAGGCCCGGGAGCATGATTTAATTAATATCCTACCCATAATACCTTGCTGGGTTTATGCAAACAAAACCCTGTCACTCCTCACCTTAGGATTTACCCTCTCCTTGATGCAAGCATTTATTTACACACAGTTTGACCTCATGATGGTTTTCAGCAGATGTGGGTCTCACTTATTTGCATTGTTTTGTGACAGTTGCAAAATTCATTAGTGGCTCAGGGAGAAATCCTCTGTGGACCACCCCAAAGATAGGTGAAGTAAGAGGGTTCACACTAATTAATCCTCCTTCTTCAGCAATGCTGGATATTAATGATAACATAGTGCCCCTTTCAGAAACTGCCTGTATCCGTTCAAAATCTCATGGTCACAAGTGACACAAATGGACTCTTGGCTACCTTGGGCAGAAGGGAATGTGATGGGAGGCTTTGGGGAGTTTAGAGCAACGAGGGAAGGCAGGAAACCCAGTCAGGAACCAAGGTGGCCAGCATGCACCCTAGAGGTTTGGAACAGGCACCACTCCTGGGGCAAATGAGTCTCCTCCAAGCCCTCTTCTGGCTTTGTGCCACCCTGCTCACCATTCAAGATCCTCCCAGAGCTCCCTCAGAAACTGCAGACAGAACTACCATATGATCCAGCAATCCCACTCCTGGGCATTTATCCAGACAAAACTCTAATTCAAAAAGATACATGCACCCGTATGTTCATAGCAGCACTATTCACAATAGCCAAGACATGGAAACCACCTAAATGTCCACTGACAGATGGAGTAAGAAGATGTGAGACAGACAGATAGATAGATAGATAGGAATACTACTCTGCTATACAAAAGAATGAAATAATGCCATTTGCAGTGACATGCATGAACCCAGAGATTCTCATACTAAGTGAAGTCAAAGAGAAAGACAAATACCATATTATTGTACTTATATGCGGAATCTAAAATATAGCACAAATGGACCTATCCACCAAACAGACAGACTCCGGGACATAGAGAACAGACTTGTGGTTGCCAAGGGGGAGGGGAAGGGACTGGGAGGGACGGGGAGTTTGGGGTTGGTAGATGCAAACTATTGCATTTAGAATGGATAAGCAGTGAGGTCCTGCTGTACAGCACAGGGAACTATATCCAGTCTCCTGGGATAGAGCAGGATGGAAGATAGTATGACAAAGGGAATGTATATCTATGTATGACTGGGTCACTTTGCTGTACAGCAGAAATTGACACAACATTGTAAACCTACTATATACTCTTACTAAAAAAAAAGATCCTCCCAGAAGATCAGGGCACCTGCCTGCCACTTGCTGGATTAGAGCAGTGAAGGGGAGCGCTCATTTACCCCCACCACCAACATAACACAATAATAGAAAGGAAATTCCCCACAAGTAAACCTGGCCGGGCTGGGGTGGGGGGGCGGGGGGCGGGGCTAGATACATGATAACCAGCACGGTGCCTATTGTCTGTAGCTGTAAGCCAAGGCCAGTTCCCAAGGCCTGCAGGCATCGCATGCTTTGCTGCAAAACGTCGTGTGGAAGACAAAACCAAGAAGAACTGGGATGACTCCACTCAACAAAGAAGACTCTGGCTGAGATGGGGTAATGGCTTATGAGCCCGCCGTGTCTCTGTGAAGGCGAACACACTGTTGGGTGAGGACTCGTGCTTGTTCCTCAGACCAACATAATTGCGAGGTGTGCACTGTAGGGACCGTCACCCCCTTTTACGTAGTCGACAAAGATGGGCCTCTCTCCCCACGCTTTTCAGCTGGTGGCAAGCTATTTCTCCAGGAAGAAGTTTCCCTTGACAAGTACCTACCTGGGAAATAATGGCCAGCTTGTTTGCACCTCTGCTGAAAGCTAAAATCAAAGAGATGGGCTTTTGAACAGACATGCGGATCGGGCAACCAAATGATAAAATGACCTCATACATTTAACACGCTTTTACTGCATATCTGCGGTGTGCGGTCGAGCTAGGAGCAGTCAGCGGGTTTTATGGGCAGCGTTTGAGAGCTAGGCAGGCAGAAGGGGAGGCTTCCCAAGTCCCTGGGCTGCCCTGGGGCGGGCATCCCTTCCTCCTCTGTAGCCGCAGATACCCGGCCCAGGGGCAATCTTGTCTATAAAGTTCTGGGGAGCACGGTGATGACTGGAAATGCTCATCAGACAAGGGTACTTGAGTTGAAGGTCAAGGTTAAAGACGGAGCTGGGGAATGTAAGGATCCTGAAATCCCGAAGGCAGAAAGGGCAGGGCTGGGCAAGCCCTGAGAAGGACACTCGGTCCTTTCCACCTGAGAAGACATCTTAGATGGAAAGGTTTGGATGCTCTTAAGAGCAGAGAAGTAAGAGGGCATAGAACATACCCTGGAGGGGATGGGACCGTCCCCTATGCCTTCTCACTGGCTCCCAGGGTTTCTAATCCCTTCAGCACGGTGACGACTTCCAAATATGGATCTCGGACCACTCTGACTCCAGACTTGCACACCCAACAGTCCCCAAATCCACAGGATAGAGACGTACTCCTCACTCACACAAAGCCCAGAGGCAGGCAATGCAGGTTGGGTTTCGCCCTTCTTCTTCAAGAAGGGCTTTCGGACAGACATACTGATCGGGCAACCAAATGATAAAATGACCTCACACATTAAAGGCAGTCTCCTTCTGTCTTGTTTCATTTTGAGTGGCCATTTCTCAAGGTCACCCTATGATCCAAGATGGCTGCTGTGGCTCCAGTTATCACAGTCATATTCCAAATGAGGAAGTAAAAAAGGATATGCCTCCTCCCTTTAAAGGCACTTCCTAGATGTTGTGTATACCATTTCCACTTACATCTATTGGTCAAAACTTAGTGGTAATAGCTAGGTACAAGGAAGCCTGGGAAATGTTGTCTTTATCCCAGGTAGCCACAGGGTTGTTTAAAATTTGGGGTTTTGGCTATTAATAAAGAAAAATATCTTAGGGCATAAACCCCTAGGAGTCTCTGCCAGAACCCCAATCTAAATGAGGTTCTCTTCTTGATTCTCCATCCCTTCTTCAATAATTCATCCCAGTTGTACTTGCTTAGAGTCTATTTTCTTTGCTAGACTTTTGAGCTACCTGATGGCAATGATCTGACCAGTTTTGTCCTTCTCCTTATTTCCAATGCCTAGGTGTTGGAATGAAAAATACTTCTCATGTGAGCTTTCACAGCATGGGGGACACATTTATGCCACAGCAATCACTAGATTGCAGTGTGTGTGTGTGTGAATTTTTGTTTTCATTAGGTTATAGGAAATGTCACCTTGGGCTATGTCCCTCAGGGAATGTCCATTCTAAACTTCCTGGAATGGTTTCTGTGTTGTGGTGTTTTTTAAATTGGGATTTTAAATTAAAAAAAAATAAATACATGCTTATCATTTAAACATTAGTATGCAGATATTTTACTGTAAAAACTGAAGCTCTCTGGGAGTAGATTACTGGACCAAATCCTTCATGCCTTCTGTATCCCTCCCTACCCTTTGCTCCACCCCTTCACTCTGGGGCTTGGCCATGTGACCTGGTTTGGCCAATGAGATGTTAGCAGAATTTAAGCAGGAAGCACCCTGAAATGTGCTCGTGTGGCTGTGCTTTTCCCTCTACCATCACTGTGAGAAGAGCTTCCCCTAGGAAATGGCCACCCTTCAGTTGGCCCTTGAGCTATAGACTTGGACTCAGCCCAAAGCAGAGCTTCCCAGTGGAGTCCAGACCAGATCAGCCAATCTACAGTCAACCCGCAGATATGTTTTAAGTCATTAGGGTTTGGGATTATTTGCTATGGCAGCAAAAGCTGACTAATACACTCCCCTTCCTCTCCTCTCTCTCCATTTCTACTCCCTAAAAGTAATTGTGTTTATTTCCTCTCAGACCCTTACTCTGCTAGTACATGTGTATTTCTGTGTATGTAATTACCTCCATGAATAAACTATGACCTTCTTAAAAGCTGACGCCAGGTCTTATTTATTTTTACCTTTTCCCCTCAGAACAGTGATTGAAAATACAGTAGCGTGGGAAGACAGGTTTTGGCATGTACAATATCTACTCAGTCATGGACTAGCTGTGTGACCTTGGCTCAGCCATGCAACCTTGTCATGCCTCACTCTTCTTATCTGTAAAGTGGGACTATGAAAATCTACTTGACCTGGTTGTAGAGAGGATTCTAATTGGTAAGCGTCAATCTCCTAGCAGGGGGCCTGACATCTTTCAGAATCGGTGCAGAATACACGTATGCTGCTGATTAAGTGGATGTGCCTGAGATGAATAAAGAACTGGGGTGGGCAATGAGGCGGCTCGGGGTCCACGAGCAATGGAAGTCACTGTCCATCCTTGAGTACCGTCCTTGTCTTGTTCTTTGCTTTGAGCACATCTAACTTACAGCCAAATTTCATAGGAGGCCACGCAGCCTGTCTTTTGGGTGTCAGCCAATGGAGTGCAAAGTGCTTACTGGTCCACCCGTCAGGGGCCCTGGGTTCGGGGGGCTGCCTCGGCCCATCGGGCAAACCACTCAGCTGTCATCACTTGGGCCTGACACCAACCCATGAGCCACGGTGATGCTGTTACCAGCACTGGGCAGATGAGAAAACTGAGGCATGGGAAAATGTGATGATTTACCAAAGAACAAAACAACAATAACTGGCTCTTAACCTAGTGCTTTCCTACCGTACCACACTGCCTCCCAGACTGTCAGGAAAATTATGTCATCCGACCCAAGAATTCTCCTCTGGAAGCTCCCCCCAGCCTGTCTATTTGAAGATAAAAACAACCACAAATTCAGTTTACATCTTCTTTTACTCCCTAGCCTATTCGAGCCAAGGCTGAATGGTGCCAACTTGCCTATGGTGGTTTTTATGATGTGGGTTGGGAGCACTGGGGACTGTTCTGAAACCATCAAATTCATTTCAATTAGAAGTGTAACTTAATGTCCAATTTTCAAACCAGATTCCCTGGGTAAAAGAAGGCCATTTTGTTTGCTGAGCTGCCTCGACCCAATGAGCAGTGTTTCTGGGTACCAATTATGCCCAGTTGTGCATCCTGGATAAGGCATTTTCTCCAAGTTAAAAGGAGGCGCAATTCAATCAAAAGAGGGGTGGGAAAATCAACATGGAAAATGGGGGGATGTGCGAAATCTGAACCAGTGTAGATCAATTCCAGAACGTTGCCCAGGGATTCCTAAAAAGAACCCAGGGAAAAATAAATACATCTCATCCTTATTAACACTCCCAGCCCTTAAATGAGTCCTGATGTTAATCCCTAAGAGATGCCTAAATGCCTATTTCAAATTGCTGCCCCACTTGTCTTATAAAACAACTTGTACTTCTTTTTATTCTCTCCATGTTCAAAAATAAAGGAAATTCCTTTTGCAGTCTAGGGCCAAGGAACAACTCAGGCCTGGCTTTGATTACTGAAAGCTGGAGAATTTTGAGTGAAAGCTGCAGCCGGCTGCCAGCCTTGTTATTACCAATAAGCATCAAGCCGCTCTCGAGAGAGCAGGGGCCTTTTGAGGATGTCAGACAGCGGCCCGCACCTCCCCGCCACAGCACCTGCCGTCACCGCTGGAGGTACGAGCCTGTCCAGAACTCCATTTCCCCTTGGCTGAATCCGCGGCCGTCATCAACAGAGAAATAACCGCTTATATTTATATAATATCTACCTACCAGCAACTCAAATTGCCACGCTCCTGTTTAAAATTCTACCATGGCTTCCCATTGGCCCTCAGAGCAAGTCCAAGGGCCTGGGCTTAGTTTTCCAGGTCCTGTAACAACAGACCGCACCTGGTTATGCAGGAGCTTTTTTTCTTTTCTCTTTCTTTTCTTTTTTACAAACAGCCTTCCAGGCCAGACATTCTTCTGCAGCCTAAGAGGGTTATAGCGGAGCAACTGGAAAGATCTCCGGAGCTGGGATGCTTGGTTCAAACCCCAGCTCTACTGCAGCTGCCAGACCAGGTCAGGCAAGTAACTTCCTCCATGCAGGACTCAGTTCTTTTCTTGTGTATAAAATGATGCATTCCTGGAAGACGATCTAATCTAGCATGTCCTTTGAGGATCTGAAATCGTACAATTTTCCTCTCTATCAACAGTCTTTGTTTTTTTTCCCTTGTCGCCTCCATCCTAGAAGCTGGATAACTTAAAATGCTCACTTCCCAACCTCTCTTTCAGCTGGCAGTGGCCAAGTGATGCAGTTCTGGCTATCAAGACACAGGGAGGTCTCCTGGGGTGCTAGATTGCTGTGGCACCCTGTGTCACATGCTCTCAGCCCACTTCTGATGTCAGCCGCAGCTGCAGTGGACAGTTTGGACTCACTTCACACAGATAGCATCCAACTTCAAGTGTGCCCTGGGCACCTTCCTGCTCTCTGCTCCGGGGCTTCTCTGATGCTATGTAAGCTCCCTGGACCTGCACACAAGTAAAGCCTGGAGGTGCGGGGTTCACGCCTTTGGGGTCGACCCCTGGTGGGGAGATGCTCTAGCCACCTTCAAGGGTGGACAGGTATCTCTGTCCTTCAGGGGGACAATTCTGGGAAGCACTTCTCTGGAGGTCCAGGTGGAACTGAGCCCCTGTTGTTCGAGACAGCAAACTCCTTAACACATCTTCATGTTGTCTTTTTTCCCCTTCCCCTCTCTTGCTCTCCATTCCTCCTCTTCTGCTTCCAGGAATCAATTGTCAAATAAACTATGTGTACCCAAGTCTTTGTTTTGTGTTCTTGTTTTTGGAGCTACCCAAACTAAAATAGCTGGCATTATCTTCCCTCTTCCTTCTAGCTTGACTGCAGATACAGGTGTGATGGCTGGAGCCAAGCAGTCATTTTGGGACAAGCATGAGAGAAAGGCTAAAAAAGTGGCAGAAATGTCACAACACCGGCAACTGCCAACTTGTAGATTTCTTGTTATATGTAAATCACCCCTATTTATTTAAGCTATTGCTTAAACTATTGCTTAAGCTACTGCTTAAACTTGGATATTTTCTTTCTTACAACCGAACCCAATCCCAATTGATACTAGTGCTCCAATATACTAGAATCATTTTTAATCTCTATGTCTTTGATCGTGTTGTTCCCTTTGCCTGAAGCAGCCCTTCCACTCCTTTCTGTTGTTCTAAATTGTCTTTTTCTTTCATGAACCAGATGGAAACTCACCTCTTCCTAACTCCTTCCCTGAAAAGAACCACGGTCTTTGGCCTTCTATAAAATTCAATACCTTTGTATTGAATATGTAGAGCCAGATGCCATCTTGTGTTCACTACTAGGTTACCCCAGGGTTGCTCAAGTCATGGTTTCTTAGGCCAATCTCATCTAAGCTGAGTTTCTCCAAGAAAAGACCTACATTCTTTAGTGTCTTCTCCAACCTTCCACACCTAAGACAAGGGCCTTGTGTCAACGCAGTAGAATCATAGGACAAACGCATTTTACTTAAATAAATTAAACCGAGGCTCTGTGCCTATGTGAGAGAGGGAGAACGATATAAATGGTGTGGGTGTCTCCACACTGATTGCCTGGGATGGGTGGGGGTCCTTGGTCAGCTTTGCTGTCATTATTTCTCTTTGTCTTCTAATGTCACAGTCTCCTTCCACTGAATATGACTTTCATATGAAAAGTGACTTGTTTTCATGTAACAATAGGCTGTTATCTGTACAAATAACTGGGAGAGACAGTGAGCGTAAAGGTTAAGACAATGAATTCGGAAGCCAGACTATGTGGATTCAAAACCTTCTCCACCACTTACTAGCTGAGTGATGGTGAGCAGGTTACTTAATCTCTCCAAGCCTCAACATGGGGGTGGTAATCAAAGCTGCCCCTGGGCTTGCTGTGAGAAATAGGTGCTAGTAGCCTAGGCAGCCTTCTTAGAACAGCACTGGGCACATAGCAAACATCTAATAAGTTGGTTATTTGGGAGTCCTTTTTTTTTATGGCCTCATTCCAACACACAGAAGTTCCCGGGCCAAGGATTGAATCCAAGCCAAAGCTGCGGCAACAGGGGATCCCACTGCGCAGGGCTGCGAATTGAACCTGAACCTCCGCAGCGACCCGAGCCACTGAAGTTGGATTCTTAACCCACTGCCCCACCGCAGGAACTCCTATTTTGGGACATTTTAACAAGTTAATATCCAGTGCATTTTTAGCACCACACGGAGCCTCTCTCATAGACATATCAAATGAGTAATCAAACAATGAATTCTGTTGAGAGTTCAACAGCATTTTCTCCTCTGGAATGCAAGCTCTTTGAGGGCAGAGGCCAGTCTGTGTTCATCTCTGCTAATATATAGCGCCTAGAGTGCTGACTTGGTGTTTGACAATATTTTTAAATGTATACTATATCTGAAGGAGAGAAGGAGGAGGGAGAAGGGTCTACAAAAGGCTGAGAGGAGGAAGGGACCCCATGGACAAAGACAGTCAGCTTCTCTGTAGTTCTGCCTGGAGCTCACTGGCTGCCTGAGAGGGCAGGATGAGTGGGGGCAGGCAGCCAGGAAGCCCTGGGCAGCACCGAGAAGCGCTCTTGCCTCTGGACCTGTGATAGGCAGGGATGCGCTGCTGCCCAGATCCCGCGGCAAGGAAGGGCTCGCTGCCCAGCTGCGAGGAGCGTGGTCGGCACACAGCCTCTAGCTGTCAGCTCTTTCAGGGAGCATCTTGGCTGCTGAGAGCTGTCTGGCCTGAGGTCATGCCTTTCCCCGGGGCAGCCACGTGCTGCAGCCGAGCAGCGGGGGAGTATAAAGGGCCAGACATTTTTGTCCAACATGAGACTTCCTACGGCAATGGGGCAATCCTGGTCCACAGCATCCCGCTGGGTGGGCAGAGTCTTAGGGCACGTGGCAGCTAGACCCTCCTTGCCTGCTCCTTCCCCCTCGCTCCTGCTTCCTCCCCTCTCCCACAGGTGCTGAGCTCTTGAACAAACTTCTTGCCCCGCAGACTCCCCCTCTGCCTCCAGAAAGCACAACCTGTGACGAGAACAAAGAATCGACCTCCTTCCCAGTTCAAGTCAATGCTTGAGGCTCTCTTTGGAAGTTCAGGGACCCAGAACCACCTTCTTGTTTTCCTCTCGGGCAGGGATGTTAAGTGTCCTGACTTAAGCCTGAGAATATTCTGAGCTCGGTGTCCTTTGGCCCAGACAAAGAGAGCTGTTTATCTTTCGACTTCACTTAGAACAGTAAATAAAAAACCTCATTAATTCAGACTGTTCTTATTTGGAATTTGTGATGATCCAGTGAGGGGCCTCCCGCGGATGTTTGTTTACTTTTGCATCATTGGGGTGGATGGCGGGTGGGGAAAGAGCCTGCCAAGCCAATGGCGAACGTGAGCACAAGTGTAGGGGAACCGTTCAACGACTTTAAGGGGGGAAGCACCCTTTCCTCATTTATTTTAAAACCACCAGTTTACGGGGCAAAAATTCAGGCAACATTCTTAGTTTATTCAAGCTGATCTCAAAATACTTTTAAAAGCAACCCATTAGTGGGCTAGCTGGCATGGGTCTATGAGCTTAAATTCAGTTTGACATTTACTGAGCTCCGATTCCCTGAAGAGCACGAGGTAGGGCCTATGGGATATACCAGGACAAAAACAATGCCATCTCTACTCACGAGGCATTTACAAGCATGGCGGATGCTATCACCACATTAAACGTTTTGTTTTGCGTTTATTCTCAAATGTTTAAAAGGGTTTCATAAACATCTAGTCCCAGCCTGAAGCCTGGTATATACAAGTTATGCAGTAAGTACTTGTTGAACCAAAGAACTCCCAGTGGGACTGCCTCCGCCCCGGCCCCATGGCTGGTCACCCAGCACCTGCAGAATTTGGTCCCTAGAGCCCAAGCAGGCTGTTTGTTCCCGACTGTGGCATTGTGGGATGGCTCCTAGAGCTCGCTCATTCTCCCAAGGCAGGACACATCACAGAGGATATCCTTGCCCACCACAATCAGCTGTGATCTCAACCTTTTTCTGAAAAAAAGGACCCTGTTTAAAATGGCAGTCGTGACCTTGGCTCTGCTTGCTTTGCAGGGCGGAGGGACAGAGCTGGCTGGGTTTCTGGCCTGAGGCTCAGCCTGCAGGCATCCAGAACTTCCAGACAATTACCATTCCCCTGGAACTGCCCTCACTCCTGATTGCTACTGGTTAATTAAAGAAATCTAGGCTCCAGACTATATTACCCACCCATATGTCACATCCGATGTAACTAACGAGTTCTCAGCAGAACAGGGTTTTGTGTGTGTGTGTGTGTGTGTGTGTGTGTGTGTGTGTGTGTGTGGCAGCGTTGTTAAATTTGATGCACGATGCTTCTCTCCACAGAGGGGGTTCCCTGTCTCCCCTGTGACTTTTCAGCTGCTGTGCAAATGCTTGAACTCTGCCAGCCGTAATTCTGCAAATTCCCTAGTGTCACCCAAGAGGTTTTTACCTTAGCCGCGCCACATTGACTTTTTTTGCTCTTAGTAACTCTTCATCTAAAGAGCCTCAAACCCTTCCTAAACTCTCTATTACCAATCTAGAGAGATCATCCTCTTCCCTTCTGGCAGAGTAGACTGCTAAAACGGCTGGTCTAATGAGACTCATGTAGTCAGCATGGAGTTTGTTCTCTTTAATTCAGTTCAGCCAGAGTCTGGCACCAAACTGGATGCTTTGAGGATGTTAAATAGAGATAGGGTCCCTGCACTCAAGGTGCGGTCTCTCTCTTTTTTGGCTGCCCCCAGGCCTATGGAGCTCCCAGGCCAGGGTTCAGATCTGAGCCATAGTCGAGAACTAAGCCATAGCCGTGGTAATGCCAGATCCTTAACCCACTGTGCCAGGCCGGGGATCAAACTCATGTCCCAGTGCTCCAGAGACGCTGCTGATCCCATTGCGCCACAGTGAGAGTTCCTCAAGGTGTGGTCTTAATAGAGAAATAAAATAAGATTTCTATAACATTTGCAGCTATAATATACAACTGACCCTTGAACAACATGGGTTTGAACCGTGTGGGTCCACTTATACTCGGATATTTTTTCTCCAAAATGCAGACTACAGTACTACATGATCCACGGTTGGTTGAATCTGCAGATGTGGAACCGCAGATACAGAGGGCTAACTGTAAAGTTCTCTGTAGATTTTCTACTGCGTGGGGGTCAGAGCCCTTAACGCCCACATTGTTTACAGGTCAGTTGTATTTCATTTATTCGCGTAACAAATGTTTATTGAGCGTTGAATTAATTAAGGTAAGGGGTCAGGTGCTGTAAGTAAAAGGACCCCTAGCGCAATAGCTTACAGACCAGAGGAATTCACTTGCCTCTCCTGTTATAGCTCTAAGGTCAGCGGTCCAGATATGGAAGGCAGTTCAGTTCTTTGTGGTTCTCCAAAAACCCGAGAGCCTTTGCTCTGTGCCCTTCCACCCATTAGGGTGTTGCTCTCATGTGCAAGGTCAAAGCCTGGTCAGGGGCCCACCATCTGCTTTCAATCCATTGGCAGTGACTTAATTGCATGGCCACATCTAGCTGCCAGGGAGGCCAGAAAGGGCAATGCTACCTGGGTGCCTACGGGTCCAAGGAGAAAAGGAAGAATGGAGTTTGAAGAGCAATCAACAGTGTCCCATTGGTATCTACTAAATACCAGACACTTCCAGTTGTCACAGTCACAGCAATGATCAAGAAGACATGGTGCTGGAGTTCCCATCGTGGCTCAGTGGAAACGAATCTGACTAGTATCCATGAGGACTCAGATTCGATCCCTGGCCTTGCTTAGCGGGTTAATGATCTGGCGTTGCCATGAGCTGTGGTGTAGGTCACAGATGCAGCTAGGATCTGATGTGGCTGTGGCTATGGCTGGCAGCTACAGCTCCAACTCAAACCTAGCCTGGGAATCTCCATATACCGCAGGTGTGGCCCTAAAGAGGAAAAAAAAAAAAAAAAAGAAAGAAAAAAGAAAAGACATGGTGCTGACCTCACCTCAGAGACCTGAGTCCAGGGAAAAAGAGAACAATGCAATAACTGCTTACGGAGTTGTGAAATAGGATGGTACCCAGCTCTGGTACCGGAGCCTGTGTTCGAAAGCATTTTGCTTGAGGAGTCCTGGACTTTCGAGCTATGTCTTTTCGAATACTCTTCTGCTTAACATTTGCCAAAGATTTCCCACAAGCTCAGGATAAAATCCAGATTTTGTTAGTAGCACCCGGGGAGAGCTGGCCCTGACTGCCTTGCTTAGTTTCCCGGGCAGATTGCCCTCACACCCTTGGCTTCAGTGGTGATGAACTGCTTGTAGTTTCCTGAGAGCAGACAATCCTTTCATCCTTCTGTGCCTTTGCCCAGGCTCTTCCCTCTGCCTTCCCACGAACAGTGCCTGGTACCCTCTCCCTACCCCCTCACCCCTTACCAGCGCAATGGCCTTGAAGCCCAAGCAATTACACCTGCCACCCTCCCTTTCCTCCCATCATCTCCAGTGCCTGTCTCAGTGAGGCACGGGCCTTGGTGGGAGGGATGGGAAATACTCAGCCTTGGCAATCAGATGGATCTGAGTCCAAATTCTAGGTTCACCACTCACTAGCTATGTAACCTTGTGAACGTACCAAATTTATTTACCCAGAGACAACACTGTGAAGGGGGGTGGGCTTGGCTAAAACTGGGTTTCTTTCCTTTTTCTTTTTTTAATTTTAAAGGCCACATCTGTGGCATATGCAAGTTCCCAGGCTAGGGATTGAATCGGAGCTACAGCTGTGTCCCTGTGCCACAGCCACAGCAGTGTCAGATCCGAGCTGCATCTGTGACCTACACCACAGCTCACGGCAACACCAGATCCTCAACCCAGTGAGCAAGGCCAGGGATCAAACCTACGTCCTCATGGATACTAGTCGGGTTTGTTACTGCTGAGCCACAACGGGAACCCCTAAAGCTGGCTTTCTTTATGCAGTGGCTGGAAGTGAGCAGATGCTCAGCAAAGGGCAGTTGCTGTATGGCCAACATATGTCTGTCTCCCCTGTGATATGGTGAGCTTCTCAAAGCAAGGACTCCACCTCAGGGTCCTGGGGTCTGGAGCAAAGGAGGTGATGGCGTCATGTCCGTGAGATGAGTCGATGGCTTAATTATGTTAATTCATACTCCGATGTGAGTTAATTACTTGATTCTCTTTAGGGGAATTTATATATTTTTTAAAGGACCATAGAAATGTTTAATCCAAAGAAATGACTTTCCAGTGGAATTTTAGACAAGCAATTTTTGAGAAAAAGAACCGAGGTTCCTGCAAATTCCAGCAATTAGCCAGTTATCCCTTCCAGCTATCGCTGAGTCCTGTGTTAACCAGGAGACCAACATCCATCTCTCTCAAACCATCCTGTCCTCTTTCCCACCAGGGAAGCGCTTAACTGCTCAGTGCCCTGCTCCCAGACAGAGGGTGAAAATACATCGGGATAGTTAATTTACACGGACCTTTCAAATCCTGGGGGAAGACATCTTGGGGGAGGATTTAGAAGATCTAGGTGTCTGGTCCTTCATCAGCTGTGTGACTTTGACCAAAGCCCCTCTAGTCTCTGAGCTTCAGTTCACCGTCCTGTGCTAAGGAGAGGCTCCTTACACAGGTGGTATCCAAGGTCCAAGGGGACATCCTGGGCCCCCCACTGAGGCTGTATCTTGATACGTGGAAGTATCCGTAACTTAGCCCATTGCTCAAAGGGTACCGATTGGCACATGAATTCAGACAGAAGCCATGTTTGCACAGCAACACTGAGGATGCTCCAGAGAGCATATCCCTCACGGCCGACGCACAGAAGGCTAACTCACCTTGCCCTGCTCCATGGACCGCCCCTCCACCAGCCTCCCCTGATGATTCCAGTCAAGGCTGGAGAGCTCCCGCTACAACTCTTGGTTTTCCTTCCTGCCCAGCCCCAGGCCTGCCTCCCTAGTCCATCCCTGGCCAGTGAACTCTGTCCTCCTCTCCTCCTATTCTTCGTTCAGGCGCGTGTCAGCCTTGCTAATTATCATTCAGTCCAAACACCTCCGTCATGTTGGCATTTTCATTGATTCAAATTAAGAGTCAGACTAATAATTAATGCAAACTGGCCCCCCCCATCCTCACCCCCTGACTGATGGATTCTTAGTGTCAAAACATTAACCTTTAGGTTTGGGACCTTGATGCATTCAAACCCCACAAGCAGCTGATAAGCAAAGCAAACTACAGAACCTTTCCCTAAATCAGCTCTTTCTATCTCAACCATCCTTATTTGTCTATGCAAATAGATATTTATCTTGGGAAAGAAAACAAACATAAATTTTAAAGGACACGTACACAGAGAACCAATCCACCCATCATGGCAAAGGTGGAATTTAAAAGCCATTTAGCAGGTCCTGTGCCTCACCTGAATAGGACTGAAGGCACTCGGTTGAATCCCTGATGAAACCGTGTGAGGCAGTAAGGAGACACCATCAGAAATTCTGTCAGCCCCAGGAAGTGGGAGCCTGCTCTTCTGCGCGTGAACGAGGCATTTCAGCTCTCTACTGCTGGGTAACCAACCCCCCTAACTATTCGTGGCTGGAAACAATAGCAGTGACTCCTTGGCTCATGAGTCTGCAGTTAGAGCAGAGCCAGTGGGGAAGACTCACCTCCACCTCACGGGGTAGTCATTGCAGTGGTTCGACTGGGGCTGCAAGGTCCATTTTCAAGATGGCTCCCTCGCATGGCTGCCAAGTTGGTGCTGATTGCGGCCGCGGAGCTCCGCCGGGGCTGTGGTCCAGGGTTTCCGTTCTCCTCCACGTGGCCTCTTCCAGATGGTTTTGGCTTCTCCCAGCATGGCAGCTAGGTTCTGAGAGGGAATGCAGAAGAGGGCAAGCCCTGATGTGCAAGCAGTCATTAAGCTTTTGCTCGCTTCACAAGAGTGCTAATGGCCCGTTGGCCAAAGCTAGTCACATAGCCGATCCCCAAGTCAGTGTGGGAGGGAACGCCACAAAGAAGGTGATGCCCTGGGGGAGGGGAAGAAAAATGTACAGTCTACCACGGATGGTAACTGAGGAGGACATGCTAACATCACATTTTTTAAAACACAACACTACAGATTTTATCATTCACAATATTTTTTAAGCAACTGCTATCCAATAATCTCTTTTAAATCAGAAAAAAAAAAAAAAGCCAGGTTGGTTGAGTTCCTTCTGGTTTTCTCATTTATAACACTAAGGTGTCGGATGGCACTAGGATCTCCGAGATCCATTTGGCTCCAACCTGCCATGACTCCTTAACCCACTGGCTCTGTGCTTTCTCTCAAATTTCCTATCAGCTCCTATGTGGGAATATCTTCCTCGTGCTGCAGATATGGAGATAAAAGTTGCCAGAGGTCTGCATGAAAAGCAGAAGCCTCCATAATATAAGAAAAGGAGTGTATATGTATGTATGACTAGGTCACTTTGATGCGTAGTAGAAACTGACAAAACATTGTAAATCAACTATAATAAAAGCAAAAACAAAAACAAACAAAAAACTCAGAAGCCTCTTGGAGTTCCCTGGTGGTACAGTGGGTTAAGCATCCGGCAGTTGTCACTGCAGCAGCTCAGGTTGCCGCTGTAGCATGGGTTCCTTCACTGGCCCAGGAACTTACGCATGCTGCGGGTGTGGCCAAACCGCCCACACCCTCCAAGAACAGGAGCCTCTAAATGTATGGAATCAGGGCTGTCAGGGAGCTAAACCACGACCTGAGCCACCCCCTCATCCGAGAGAGGGGAAGGAGCCCTGGCTTTGTCACTGCTGTCTCTGTTCTGGGGGTCTCTATCTTTGTTCACTTCATATTCTCTCTTTGCTTTCTCTGCATCTCTCTTCACCTGGGTTCTGGTCTCTTTCTCTGTGTCCTCTGTTTGTGTCTCTCTCTCTCTGATATTTTCTGATTCATGTATCCCATCCCTCTCTCTCTGTGACTCTATCTCTCCTGAAGTGTCTCCCCGTGTCGCATTGTCTATGTCTATATCTCTATCTTTCTTGCATCTTCTCTCTGTCTTCTCAGGGTTTCACATGCCTGAATCGCTCTTTGGCAAGACGTCTTCTCACATCCCTGCGTCTACACTTGGCAGCCCTGCACGGTTGGCTCTCAGGCCCTGACTCAAATCCCTGCCTTGCCAGCTGCCAATGGGTGGCTGTGGGTCTCCATCTGGCGGCTCCCCTGTGGGCAGGCTTGGTGTTCACAGCTGCTCTGCCATCCAGACCCTTCCCAGACTGGCATCGAAAATGAAGCTGGGGGGCCACTGGCTCTCGTGGCAATTCAGTGCAGGAACGCAAGTCCAACTGCGAGGGTAGAGAACACACACACAAACCACATACACTCAGATGCTCTCACACATGCAGTTTGATGGATGTACCGACAAGCCACCCAGATCCCCCATCCTGGAAGGACTCAGTGCCTGGCTGCTGGGAGTGCCACCAGTGGAAGTGGACACCCTCCAGCTGTGGACACCCACCATCCCTTCAGAACTGGCCTCAGCGGCAGAGAGCACCTCGCATGAGGCCACACCCCTTGCTGGGTGGCCCCTATCCAGTGATGGATTGATAGAGAATTAGAAATTTTGGCCTTCTCAACCTATCTCTAAAGCCATTCTAGTTCCCTAGCTCCCCATGGGCTTGACCAAGGCTGTCATCAGGCTCACCTCACAGCAGCTTGGCAGCTCTGTCTGCCCACTCTTGTTTCCTCTCCTTCCGTCCCCCAGATGTTGACCCCAGGATCTCTCCTTAATGAACACCCCCTGCCTGCCAAACTCAGTCTCCAAGTTCACTTCCCAAGAAACCCAGCTGCTGACACCCACAGTTTCTCTCTCTCTCTCTCTCTCTCTCTCTCTCTCTCTCTCTCTCTCTCTCTCTGACACACAGCACACACACAACCTAATTTTCTTCTCTCCCATTTGCCTACGACCTACCTTTCTCCTTGGATCTCTCCTTTGTAATTTCCTGAAGCCCTGTTCCCCAGGCAACTCATCTGACCTACGTTTCTGGCTCCACAGTCTCAGCAGCCTGCTTTTGCCCTTGCACTTGTCTCTCAGACGGCCCTACTTTGCATTTTCCTCATCCGCACAATAGAAAGAACACAGGCTCGGGGGCGGGGGGCAAGAGGACCAGTTTGAAGATTGGTCCCATTACTAATCACCTGTGGTACCTCATGCAAATTATTCCCAAAGCCGGTGCCTCCGTTTCCTTGTCTGTGAAAGGGGCTGCCATGAAGTCTCCCTCACAGGGTGGGAGATGGCCCCGTGTCTGTGCTGTGTTGTGCTATGTACTTCGTACTTATATCAAGTGGGTTACTTAGTTCATATGACAATTTTCCCCTTTATTCTCTGTCTTAGTCTTTCGCGTATTGGTTCTCTGATTGCTCAGACGCAATGGAACCCTCACCATAATGCCTCACTTGACTCCAGCAGCCATCCTGTGAAGCTCGCTCTTTTATCCTCCTCTACAGATGGGAGTACAGAAATTCAAAAGGCTGAGAATTTATTCAAGGCTGCATGGCAAGTGAATGCTGATGTAAGATCCAAACCTGGGTTCGATCCTGTCCAAAGCCCATGCGTCATGGGGTGGGGATAAGTCTCCCCAATGTCATGAACAGCACTGTGGGATGGGATAGAACCAATCAGTGGATGGGAATGTCCAAATCCTGGGGAAGAGGTGATGACCTGATACTTTCTTGGAAGCTTGGTTCTAGTCTATTTACTACCCAAGAACCAGGGGTAAGCAAAAAAGGATCTGGGATCAGGAACCCTGAGGTCTAATCTAAGTTCTGCCTTTAACCAGTTGGAGGGCCTTTGCACAGATCTCTTCAGTGCCGTGGGTTGCCATTTCGTCATGGGGTAAGTGGGGACTCTGAGGTTCCTCCCTTCCAGTTTTCAGATGCAGGTCTCTCACCACAATGCTTGCTCTCTGCTCTTTGGCTTTCCAAATCCCTCTATCCCTCAACTTGTAGCCCCATCCTTAGCATCCCAAAATTGTTCCCATTGACTTCATTCTACACTGATCTCCATTTCTGGCTACTTGTGGGGCCCTAACTCTTCCCTCATTTATTTAGACACTTCATATGTCATGGGCAGAGTGTAAGGAGCTTACCTTTGGACTCTGACCTACATTTAAATCTAGACTCTGGAATTTATCTGCTGTGAGACTTTGGGCAAGTCACCTAACTTCTCTGAACTTCAGTTTCCTCTTTGTAAAGTGATGATGGTGCCTATTTCACAGGGTGATTGTGAGAAGATGAGATAATAATTTTATGCAGAGAAAACCTCAAGGTATTGTATCAGCCTTAGCTGATATATACAGCAGTGTGTATCTGTTAATCTCCAATTCCAAATTCATCCCTCTCCACCCTTTCCCCTTTGGTAACCATAATAAGATTGTTTTCTATGTGTGTGAGTCTGTTTCTGCTTTGTAAATAAGTTCATCTGTATTATTTTATGATTCCACATATAGGTGATATCATGACATTCGTCAGAAAGGCACTATTATTGTTTGCATTGTTATAGACAGGGAGAGTGAGGTACAGGAACATGGAGGGTGAAATTGCTTAAAGACATACAGACAACAAGAGGTAAAACTCGTATTCAAATTCAGGAAGTCTGACTCCAGTGTCCAAGCTCTTAACGACGGTCTTAGTGTGGTTTTCTCCCAAAGCAGACATCTGGGTTCAAAACATTTATTTGGCACATGATTTTAGGAAGCATGCCGAGAAATGAAACACAGAAGGGAAGAAAGCGGATAAAGAATATGCTCCTAAGTGGGGTTCTGCTGTGGGCAATGGGAGCTCCATCCTGCAGGGAAGCTCTGAGAGGCTGGACACAGCCCAGCGTGGAGGATCATTCTTGCTGTGTTCATCCCCTGGCCCTTTCAGCCAGTCCCTGGAGGTGCCACACATGCCCTTGTGAGACCCAGGAGGCCATGGGCATACACCCGAACTCTCAGGGGTGACCTCCTGGGTAGGATGAGAGGATGTGGGCGGGGCATTGGCCATCTAATGACACTACTTAGTCACCCACTAAATGACACTCCCTCTCGCTTTCTCGTAGGCATATCTGTTGAGTCCTATACAAGACAGGTGGTAAATTGAGATCACTGGGTGGAACCCCAGGAAATGATCAGAGCCACTCTTCCTACACCCAAGGAGATGTTAATGTCGGTGGCCAAGATGATCTGCCCTCCAGCTCTCTTCATCTAGCCTGTCCCCATGTCACAGAGGCTTTACCTCCTTCCCTTTCCTCTCTGCCACCATTCTGTCTTCATTCAAGCCTTCATCCTCTCTTACCAAGACAGCTGCAAGAGGGAGTTCCCATTGTGGCTCAGCAGAAACGAATCCAACTAGTATCCCCGAGGATGCGAATTTGATCGCTGGCCTCACTCAGTGGGTCGGGGATCCGGCATTGCCACGAGCTGTGGTGTAGGTCACAGACGTGGCTCAGATCTGGCGTTGCTGTGGCTGCGGTGTAGGCCAGCAGCTACAGATCCTGGGAACTTCCATATGCTACGGGTGCAAGTCCTAAAAAGCAATAAAAAAAATTTAAAAATGCAAATCTGATCTTGCTTTTAAGGAAGAAGCCAAACTTAGTATGGCCAAAGAGGCTACCACCTACGGCTCCAACACCACCTCTCTCATCTCCTAAATTCCTGGCTTCATTTCAGTGCACGATCTGACAAATCCATGCCTTTGCCCCCGCGAGTATTGTGCCTGTGCGCCTTTCCCTTCTTCTTCCTCCAGCTCTGCCTCACAAGGCTCAGCCAGGCACCGCTGCTCCAGGAAGTGCTGCCTTCTGACCCCTACACTCTCCAAGGACACACCTCTCTTAGTTCCTCCTAAAGCTCCCTGCATTCTCTAGACCCAGCACGGTGCTGGGCTTTTGGTGGGGGTGACAGAAGAATTCTGATTCTAACTGGGACACTTCTAAGAGTCAAAAGCGATGTCGTCAATAATAACAGCAAGACAACCAAGGCTGTTCCAGTGTAGCCAGGGTGTACTGTCACCCTCTATGACTACTGTATGCCCTATTCACGTCATTGAAGGCACAAATCATCAAATACAGACGTGACTCTTGCAAACTTAGTGAAGCAGTATCATAAATAGGATGTCCATCTCACAGGAGGCACACAAGATGAGCCACTGAGGGCCAGAAGTATTAGAAATATACACATCATAGGTAATTATATATATATATAGTCTTATATATTACATATATATAATTTCTTCTAAATGTCTTTTTTTCTGGATGTTTTATGAGTGGGTCAATCAGCTTTTGTGACAGTGATGCTGAGTAACAAATCACCCTCAAGCTCTGTGGCTTAAAGCAACCATCATTTATTCTCATTTTCATGTGTGTGGGAGGGCTGATTTAGTCTAGGCTTGGCTGGACTTGGTGCCAGGCTGCAGGTGGAGTCTGGAGCGGCTCTATGTGTTTCTCATCCCACTTGGACCCGCTGGCTAATTGGACCATGTTCTCATGGCAACAGCTGACATGTTAGAGGGTGAGTTATCCAGCTCAGGCTTCTGCTCGCATTACATCTACTAATATCCCACTGGACAAAGTAAGTCACAGGTCCAAATCCAAAGTCAAAGCGTGGAGATCTGCGCACTGGCTGCAATGAGGCCATGGCATGGATGCAAGGCTGTGAGAATACAACAGTACTACAAAGGAGTGAAGGATTGGAGACAATAATTCAATATACCATATTATGTGTATATGGCATTGTCAGTGATATATATTTACATAATTTTATAAGTATATACATGCAATTTATACATGTTACATATCTAACAGGGAAACGAAGTATTTTACAGATGGGGTGTGCAATTAACAAAGTCTGGAAATACCACCTTATTGTTCTAGTATGGTAGGTAGGATACTGGTCCCCAGCTGTTATGGACCGCATCTCTCAGAAATCATGAAGACCTTTTTTGTTGACAGTGGAAAAAGCTTAAACATGCCACCCTGTGTCTAGCAGCATGCCAGTGTCCTAAGGAACCTCAGAGCCATGTGACGTAGGCACCTCACACTCTGAGACTGGGAGAATCAGATGTGAATCCAGCTCCACCACTGACAAGCCATATGATCTTGGCTTTCTCTCTGATGCTCTGAGAGTGCAGTTTCCTCATCGGTAAAAGGGGGTTAGTTATATTACCCGTCAATCTAGTCTGTAGGGCTGCTATAAAGATGCAATAATCAGAACGCACCTGAGAGAGCATATGCTGTCCCAGGCTGGGTTCCCCAGGAAGCCGACTCTCAGCCAGGACTGGAACGTACGCTGCTTCTCTGAGAGGTGATCCGGGAAGCACTGAAAGGGGCAGCGAAGGGAGGCAGGGAAGGGAAGGTGGCTGATCAAGGATGTGCTCATGGGCCGGTTACTGCTGTGGGCAACTGGCGTCCAGTCCCACTGGGTCCTCTGGGGGATGCTGGGGAGCACACCTTAGATTTGTCTCAAGGGGTGAGCAAGCTGGAGCATTTAAGCACCAACTGCCGGCTGAGGACTATTCCTCTGCCCACCTAAATAGTCTTGGAGTTTGTGGCCTAAGGCAATAATGTCTTCAAAGCAACAGCATCTCCCTTTGATTTCATTTCTAAGAGTACCTTGGTATGGAGCTTTTGGCTTTTTAAAGCACTTATATTAATTAATGTAGCACAAAGCAGTATAGTGTGCTAATTATGAGCAGTGACTCTAGTACCAGATTGCCAGCGTTCAAATCCCACCTCTACCATTTACTGGCTGGGTGTCCTTGGGCAAGTTATTCAATCTCTCTGTGCCTCCATTTTTTATGTGAAAATGGGAATAATGGAGCCTCTCTTCTGGGACAGCAGTGAGTATGGAATGAATTACTAAAATTAAAGCCCTGAAACCGCATCAGACACTTAGCAGGTGACAGTTTATGGATGTTCTTACAAAACACAGGTAAGGCGAGTGTAGCATGGGAGTCATGTTGGAGAGATGGGGAAGCCAAGGCCCCAGGCAGCTTGTTCGCACTGACTCACCGGCTCTCAGCTACTTCCTTCCACTCTACCCTCGGCTCCTTCACAGCCCCCGGTCTCGCCTTCGTCTGTGCCAGCACAGGCTGGCTTCTGGAAGCTCCTGTGCTCCTGGCTCTGGCATAGCTGGAAACACCAGTGTGTGTGTGTGTGTGTGTGTGTGTGTGTGTGTGTGTTTTCTGTATCCCAGTGGTTTCAAATGGCAGGTGCTCAAGGAGAAAAAGGCGATGCTTCAGCATGAATGCACACAGCCAGCCCAGGCAGCAGCACAGCTGGGAGCTCTGGGCCCATCGGGTGACCTAGGAGCAAGAACTATGGGGTACGGGATGGTACACGCTGTGCCTCCCTCCCTTCGTTGCATTTGGCAGGTGTCCCAGTTCACGCACTCTCCCTGCACACAGATGGTGCCTCTTCCAACACACAGACAACGCAAATCCATTTCTTTCCTGCCTGTGGCATCTTCTAGAGTCCCGGGGACACATAGGCATCTTAATCCTCATCCCATTTGGTAGCATCTCCCTGTCCTTGGTTCCTTGTTCCTTAAAACGTGTGATAAGCGATAAAAGAGTTGCAATCCAAGAAACAGAGAGAGGCAGGAAGAAATGTCTTATAGAAGAATAAGAAAAAACAGCATTGAAGTGTCGATCAAAAGGAGGGCTCAGACCCCCTTGATCTAAAGTCAGGATTGGGAAAGAGAGGAGACAATTATAATCTCTGCTTTTTGGCCAAGAAAAAAAAAAAAAAAGGACCCACATGGAGAGTGGGTTCCTATGGCCCCACGTCAATCTGGCAGAGAGAGCGATAGACTGGGGGCTTATGTGTGGCGATAATAAGGACGTTCGTGTTGCTAGTGCCGGGGGAAGAAGGAAGCACAAAGTAGAACTCCCCAAGTATGTTTTATTAATAGACCAAAATCCAGTACAGGGCATGGCCCTGGTCACAAGGACACGGTGGTAACTAGGAAGGCAGCCATGAACTCAACCCCCTGCAAGGTGTGTGCAGGAGAGCATGTGTCACTCAGGACCGTGGGACATGGCTGTGGGTCTTCAGCCAGAAAGCAGAGGCTATCATCGTCTCCCTGTTTTTTTCAACTCTGCCTTTAGACCCCAGGGAAAGCTTTAGCCTCCCTCTTGGTCTATGTGTTCATTTGTCTTTTTTTTTTGGCTGCCCCAGTGGCAGAAAGAAGTTCCCGGACCAGGGATCATACCCACACCACAGCAATGACACTGCCAGATCCTTAACCGCTAGGCTATTAGGAAACTCCCACGTTCATTTATCATTAATACAACAGCTACTGAGGGCGCTCCAAGAGGCAGGCAGGAGGGAAGCACAGATAAATAAAATGCCAGCCCAGGACTCCAGGAGCCCCCAGTCTGGAGGAGAAAACAGAGACGTCTTCAAGGAAAGCACCTCCACATCAGAGAGAGATGCAGAACAACGCAGACGTGCTCATATGCTATACAAACTCAGGGACTCAGCTCCAAAGAGCCAGCAACTGGCTGACAGCACTAAGTCACCTAGGATGTGCAATTCTAGAAAGCAAAGCCTCTGACATACTCGCGTGCACCAATAGCCCTTGGCAAGAGATGAGGTTCCCTTCTCGAGGCCTGGAGATGAGATGGACGTGTTCCAGAATGTGGGTTGAGGCTTGTGCAATTTACCCGGTGCTACACATTGGTCTGCAATGAGCTGGTGACCACCAAAATCTGGGAGCTGGCCACTGCTGCCTGGGAGAGTGAGGCTGGGCCAGCAGTCACGTGGGACTAGAGGTTGTCCCCTTGGGCAGGGGAAGTGGCACCTCTGACGGGGTGATCCGAGGGCTACCAGACAGCCCCCAATACAGCTCTCCTCCCTACATGCACTTCTGCACTATAATATCCAAAATGGCAAAGCGGGAAAACTACTTCCCCTGAGCTTTTAAGAAAGACCAGTCTTCCATCTGCAGTGGACTTGACATCTTGAGCCCAAAGAGTATTTATTCTGGCTGCCTCTGACGACAGCTTCCTTGATGCCCAGGGCCTCAGGGCACCCAGTTTGTAGTGAAGGGAATTCCTGGGGGAACCCATGGAGGTGTTAGCAGTTTCTTTGACCTCCTTTTTGAAGCCTCAAAGGGATTGGAGAACAGAGTAGGAGGGAGAGGGTGGGTTCTAGAAGTGCAGAGAATGAGCTGCCCCATGGCCTTGAGCAACACTGCCTCCAGGCTGATGTGTATTTTAGGAGAGGGACTTACGAATGCTTATCCTGTGGACGGCTGTGGGCTTAGGAGGTGCTATGTTTTTAAAGACAAATTAGTTTTGGTGTCAAAATATTGAAAGGAAGTGGGGCATCAACTCACAGTGGTTTCTTCCAGTGGAAACCCTGTTATTTATGATGTGTCCATGGGTGGGTATGTGTGACAGACACTGATGGCTGTTTAGACAAAGTCTGTCCCCTTTTTTCCCCCTTGCTAATAGAATCTTGGTTTGTTCCATGGCAATGTGCTCAACCTCAGGAGATAAATTATGATTAGACCCAGGCAACTAAAGCGATTCTGCTTTCTTTCACTGGTATGAAAGAAATACCAGTGGTTGGTATGTCTGGTATGACCTGATTTTTGTCAGTGAGATGTAAGAGGATCTGTGTGATAGGGTGATACTGGGAAATATTAGTCTCTGAATAAAACAGCTGGCCAGAGGAGAGTAAGGCCTTTTACCTCTTCTTTGTTTCTTGAGTTGGATGCTGACATGTGAGAATGATGTGTGAGGCTGCAGCAGCCATTCCGAGACCACGAGGTGGTAAATCTGAGGATAAAAGTATCAGGCTGAGGACTGTGCCATGGAGGGGTTTTGGTGGCCTTGTTAAGTTGCTGAACCAACCCTTGTAGCTTCCTACAGCCAGATCACTAGTTAAGTAAGCCATAGGTGTACTCATGGCAAAGGCCATTATTAGGTAGATTTTTCTATTGTACTGAAATAGATCCCAACTGTTACTTCATACTGATGATGGAAACTGGGCACCAGAGTGGTCAATAAGTTGCAAACATGTACTGTGAATTCTGCCAGATGGTAAAGTACAAATTGTTCTCTGTTTAGGTTGAGTGCTGAGCTTTACTGACACCAAATCTATCTGTAGATTGATTGATATCTACTGCCTTCCATTGTGACACAGCCAGGACAGTAGAAAGGTCAATGGAGTGGCTCTCCAGAGGGTCAGGCTTAGGTTCCAGCTTTGTGATCTTGGGTCTCAGCTCCCTCTCTTCATAGAAGAAACAAAAAGGGTTGAATAGATTCAGGGTCTCCTGACATTCAACCTGGCAGTTGTCCAGGACAAATTTTCCAGACTACAAATTTACCACTGAAAACCTTACTTCTTCAAATCTATAAAATTCATCTTTAAATAAAATGTCTTTAATGTGAATTAATGTTTTATTTCAGTGATAAAAGAAATGAATGAGAAAGAATTTAAAAAGATTTCCACTGTTTATTGAAGAATTTAATAAATATATATTATATCTATATAATTTTAATTGATCCATGGTGGAGAATTTAGAGAGCTTACTCCTCCTTAGTCTAGTTTGTGTTGGGAAACAGTGAACTAGACAGATCTTTAAGATTCCTTCCAGTACTAACATTCTGAGCCTAAGTAGAAAAATGTGTTGGAGTTCCTTTCCAGTCTAGAGAGCCAAAATGGCGATCTCAGTTGGTGGTGTTCTAGTTTCAGGGGGCCAAGACAAAAGCACTCAGGACAGGAACTGGCATGGCATCCCGGCTTCCTGACTCTTGTTCAAGCTTACGTTGCCTTTCTAGGTCAGGGAGCTGTTTGCCAATATCACGCTTTCACTCATGACCCCAAATGAAAATCCAAACCCATTGTTCTGTGGAAGTAAAGCAGAAAGCTCCAATTTCAGTACCCTGTTAGGTCCTGGTCTGTGGAGAGCCATTTCTTAGGCCCTTCTAATTCTCATTTTAATAGAACAGGATTGATGGCTGAGGGTCAGATTGTCACATAATGGAGCACTGTCTACTGAGCACTGCTATAGGCTCAGTGCTGTGTAAAGACATGAGCCTTTTTCTCTAGGCGGTCTGCACAGCCCCACAGGAGAAGCCTAATCCTATTGGAAGAAAGCAGTTGCTGGTTCCATAAATGAAAAGATATTATTTTGCTCTGAGTGGGGCTGTTCTCTGACTTCATTAAAGCAGACATGATTAGTCTCAGTGACTGTTGAGACTAGGCTCTTGAACTGAGTTGTAATGGCTCAAAACCACAGCTGAGTTTTGAAAACAGAACTCAATATCCCTAATGTCTTTCTACGACAGCCAAGAAGTATCTTTTTTCACTGAGTCAGGGACTCAACACATCTTGATTTTGCATTGCAGAATATTCTAGAGCCAGCCAATCTGGAGTCCCAGTGAGTTCACTGCATTCTTTATCCCAGGGCCAGTTTGGTAGACGATAACCTATCCGTTCTGCTGTATGTTGGTCTGAACCTCAGTCAGAAGGTGAAGCAAGAATATGACACTGGTTAAATACCGTGTTAAGAGAATGGCTTAAGAGAAAGGGGAACTGGATCAGAAATTGAGCTAGGCTCAAAGAGCACTGCAGGTAGACTAATGCCAAGGAAAGCAATGAGATGGAGAAAAGGAGATAGATTTTGAATTTGAACTCCCGTGTCCAGATAAATCCATGTATTCTGAGGTCTGTAAACCAATAGGGTCTCTTTTCCATTAAAAAAATAAGAAAAAGTCAAGTGAACCTGAGATGTCATCCAAAAAGTCTAGCTTCTTTAGCAGGAAGACAGGGTAACGAGGAAGGTTTCAAAATTTTCAAGAAGGTCAATTAAAGCAAGGCCTCAGACTCAGGCCCAGAGATTGAGAAAAAAATAATGATGAGAATAGAAGTGCTTTGGAGGTACAGAGTGCTTCATAGCTTCTAAAACATCATCCGCTCTCAAGAGCACACGATATGTACTCCAAATGTGGTCTCCACACTGCAGAGCACCATGGAACTATTAGGTCTTTGATCTGAGTATTGTATGTTTATGAATGCAATCTAGGGTGGTGTTAGCTCCTTTGGGCATCTCGCTCCATTGCCACAAGATTCCTGTGGGGTTGGTAGGTCAAGTATTGTTCTTTATCATTGTTCCCATTTCTATTACAAAGCAATACTCAAGGTCACAAAGCTAGTAAGTGGCAGAATTGGGACTGAAACATAAAACATTTGACTCCAAGCTCAGTGTTCTTCCTATCAGAGTATCACCCAATTATCTCTTCAATCATTCACCCATTCAGTCATCCATCTGTCCATCCATCTTTCTATTATATCCATTCATCCATCTATCTGTTCATCTAGTCCACAAATGCTCAGTGGGCTTCTATGTGACAGACACTGTTCCGAGTTCTGAAGATAAAAAATATAATCTTAGTACTTAGGCTTCCCCAGGCTTTGAGGACAAATGAGGTCACACTAGAATTTATATCTGCATTAGTCAGGGTTCTCCAAAGAAACAGAATCAATATGGTGTGTGTGCGTGTGTGTGTGTGTGTGTGTGTGTGGAGACAGACAGAGAGAAACAGACAGAAAGAGAGAGACAGAGATAGAGACAGAGAGACAGAAACAGAGAGAGACACAGAGAGATTGAGACAGAGAAAAGCACAGAGAGAAACAGAGAGAAATTGATTCATTTTAAGATATTGGCTCACATGATTATGGGGGCTGGCAAATCCAAAATCTGCAGGGTGGGCTGGCAGGCTGGAGACCCAGGGAAGAACTGCTGTTGCAGTTCAAGTTCCAAGGCCATCAGGCTAAGGACTCAGAGAAGAGCCAATGTCATAATGCAGGTCCAAAGGCCACCTGCAGGCAGAATTTTCTCCTACTGGGATAGGCCAGTCTTTCGTTTTATTTAGGTCTTTGACTGATTGGATAAGGCCCATCCACTTTATGGAGAGCAATCTGCTTTACTCAAAGTCCACTAATTTAAATGATAATCTCATTCAAAAACACCCTCACACACACAGTGAGAAGACTGTTGTCTGTGAACCAGGAAGCGGGCCTCACTCGGCAATGAATCTGTCTAGGCCTTTGATCTTGGACTTCACAGCCTAAGAACTGTGAGAAATAAATTTTTGTCTAAACCATCCCCCGCCACGCCAAAGAAAGGTAACATCTTCACAAATGGGAGTTCTCTTGTGGCGCAGTGGATTAAGGATCCAACATTGTCACTGCAGTGGCTTGCGTCACTGCTGTGGTGTAGGCTCCATCCGCGGCCCAGGAACTTCCATACTCTGTGGGTGTGGCTAAAAAATACAAAACAAAAACCAAAAAACAGCCTCACAGAAACCTCCAGATTAATGTTTGACCAAACATCTGGGCACTGTGCCCATCCCAGTTGACACATAACAGTATCCACGTCAGTATCTAAGTTGCAGCAGCACGCTGTTTCTACCAACAAGGTTGCAGGATCACAAACTTTTTCCCAAATGTTTCTGGGAGTATCCAGAAAGAGCCTTAGCTATGTATGAGAACAGGGCCCTTCCTCATAGACCCTGCTCCAGGGCCTCCCAGCGGACACAACTCTTCTGGGGGCCACAGTCATACTCAAGGCTCCACCACACAGCAGTTCTTCCTTGGCAGTACTGCCCCTGAACCCCTAGGATGTCAAAGTTACATTACGATCTGGGGTGAGGAGAAACTGGGAAGACTGACCTCCTTTCCATTCTTGGCTGGCTCTTAATCCCTTGAGTCCTGGACAGTTCCACTTGTCCTTGTCTTGCATGTTGACCTTTACTCAAATGGACTGATTGGTTTCACTTAAAATGTATGACCACAAACCTCAAAAAGACACTCTAACCACATTGGCAGGCCCTCCTAGGAAGTTTGTTATTTGCCTCCTGATTTGCCTATTTCATACGCTCTTCTTTTTCTTCAAACCCTTTATATTTCCCTCATTCCTTGCTCACAAGCTTATGAGCTTAGAAATAACCTCACAGGACCTCTATTTTTTTTCAACACCAAACCAACAGATTTACCTGCTCTGTCTTTCAGGTGCTATTGATGGCTGTTAAAGTTAGAAATAGGTTTTACTGCATAAACAGTAACATAGTCAAATTGTGATTTGTTTTTCTTTTTCATGGAATAAGAGATTCAGAGGTAATCAGTCAGCTCAGGACTGTACCATGGTTCCACAATGCCACCAGAAACAGAGGCTCCTGAATGCTTTTATTTGGCTGTCCTGAGTGTGAGGATTTCCTCCTATGCTTCTTATCTCATGGTGACAAGATGGCTATTGTGCCATTGTGTAATATCTGTGTGCCATGTAGGAAAAAGGGGGAAGCTAAAGGTCAAAGGTATAAGTTTAAAAGGTCTTCCTCTTTAAAGGGCCATCTTAGGTTGAATTCTCCAGGATTCAGACTCTTAGATGAAGGTCAACATGTAAGAGATTTATTAGGGAGACCTCAGCACCAACACATGGAGGATGTGGGGAAGGGAAAAAGAGTGGGCAGAGGGAGAAGGTGGGCCGTGATGCAGTCACAATGAAGGTCTCAGCCAATGCCATTGGGAGCTATGGAGCTTGATGGCCCTCTAGAGATGACCCAAATTGGAATGAAGGGTCAGATATTAATCTTTCATGTTGATAAGGCATTGGTGGCTAGCCTCCTGGGAGGATGATTTCTTCAGCTGAGGCAATCCATGTAGCTTCTAACAGCTAAGGGATGTTTGCCAACAGTTTTCCCAATGGCTGAAGCAACAGGTTCTTCATTTCTGAGGGAAGGTCTGGGTGGCAAACCACAGAATATACCACACAAGCTTTACTGAAAGCCCTATACGATGGCTTCTACTTTTGTCTCAATGGCCAGAACTATGACATAGAACTATTGTTAGCTGTATGGTACCTGGGAAACATAGACTTAGCTGGGCATATTGCCACAATGAACAAAATGAAGGTTCTGTTAATAAGAAATAAGGGGAGCATATTTAAGATATTTAGGTAGACCGCTAGCAGTCTCTGTCATGATAGAACGCATGCCATATCCTCTTTCTACTTCTTTGTCTTCTCTCTATTCTCTGAGTGTTTTAGCATGAAAAATAAGGAAACAAGCAAGCCAAACAAATACACAAACCAAACAAATATGAACAAATCTCCTATCTCTTTCATTAGCCAAAATACAAATGCTCCTGTTCATACGAAAGATCCCATACAGATCTTGCAACGAAGGTGGTTGCTACCATGTTAAAGATATGTTTATCTTCACTGGGGTTAGTTGAGCCAAGACACATAAATGTAGACCCTGTCCCCAGGAAACTCACAATATAATAAGAAAAGAGACTAATATAAGATGATCTGATATAAGACAATGACCTAAGTGGGAGGAGAGGAAAGTTCTAGAGACAAAGGGAACTGAAAGGAGGATCTCCTTGCTCTGTGCCAAGGAGTCAGGGATCCCGAAACTAAGAGATCTCATCTTAAGGAGAGAGGAGCACCTAGTCTCTAGACATCAGAGGGGCAGGCTGCTGCACGACGGCAATATACAAACCAAGCTAGAGAGACTGAGCATTGGGCATCCAGAATCTAAGCCTGGGGGGAGACAGAGTGTGGGACAGGCTCAGGTAGCCACAGCGAAAACAATGCTGGCCAAGGAAACAGAGTCTTTTTTTCTGGCTCCTCTCTCTTCTGCTGCCCAGGTCCAGAGATGCTCTTCTGGGCAGGATGCCAACTAAGGCAAGTGTAGCCTCTGGCAGGATTTATGGAGAGGGAGGAAGGGGGCTTATAGCCAATGGTGGGTGGGTAATGCCTATGAATTAATTAAATTTACACAAACAGCCCTTTCACTATTGTCTAGACAGAAAATAGAGAAGGGAGCTCAGTGGAAAACATCAATTGTACCCACGCACCTAACTGTTCCAGTAACATGAAAGCAGCAGCAGTTGGAGGTACTTAAAGCAGCCATGGTACAACAGAAAAGGCTCTGGGTTTGAGTTATAACTGTAGCACTTCCTAAATGTGTGGTCACAATTTTTTTGAGGCTTGTTTTCCCCATCTTTCAAATGAGAGGCAATGGACCCTGTTGGCTTCCTACCCTGTGAATATTTACCTTCTTTATCCCTTTATTACCAAATCTCAGTGTCACTCAGGAATCCCCCTTGTTCAAGGAGGTCATGTATTTCAAAGGAAGCCACCCTCAGCCCAGTCCTCAGAAAGCAGAGAACTCATGATTCATCTAAGTTAAATATGGTGACCCCGTCTCTGTTGGTAGTGATTGGTTAGGCATGAATATGTGATTTAATGTTGACTAATGATATATGAGAAGAAGTCTGTTGAAGCATTCTGTGAAATATGTGGATAAGAAAGAGAAATACATGAAGACAAAAATCTCTCTACTTCTATTAGACTTTGTGGTATCTGCAAATGACTTCCAGAACTACAGCAGTCATCCCGCGATCATGAGGCAATCTCACCAAGGACAAGACAATATGCCAAGAATGCAGAGGGAGAGATGAAAGAAATGTTCCCGCTTTGGACCTCTTTATTAAATGAGGTAATAAATCCTTTGTTGTTTAAATCTGTTGCATCAAGACTTTCTGTTATTTTCAGCTAAAGACCATCTAACTGACACAAAGACTATCTACCACAATAAGGGTTAAACACAATGACATGTGAAAACACCAACCCAAAGCCAATACACTAGGTCCATAATATATATCTATTCTTTTATTTGAATTTCATTTGGCTACACTCTCTATCAAAATCCTCATTATTCATGTAAAAATAGGGTTTTTAAATTTAAAATTCGTCTTGTCTTTGGCACAGTCTGGGGGTCACCATTGTCCAGACAATTCAGTATTTGACCTGCTTCCCAACCACTTCCAAGGGTTGGTCCAGAAGTGGTCCCCAGAGTATGTCTCCCGGTCAAAACCCACTGCGTGGGATTCTGGGCATAATGACAGAGCCTCTGATTTGGGGCTTAAGGATAATCCCTCCTGGAAAGAATTAGGACATCTTAAAAGGCAGCGTACATTTTTAGAAAAATATGAGCTAGGAAAATTGGAATTAATTTTATTTGGAAATCGGTCTCATGCAAGTTAGGAACCTCCAAATGGAGCCTTGAATTTACAATTTTAGGATTCTTATGTTGCTTGTCCAATTTGGGAATTAGTGCATAGACTCCAGATGAAACAATTTGACAGCACAAAAGCAACATACAGTATAAATATTCTTATTTCCTAACTACTTGTCAGCTATTTCCAGTGAGTAAATATTTACACGCTTTTCCTCTCCCCCTGCGGAAAGCAGTACTCACATATATGAACATAAATATTTTGGTGTATGTAAATATTTACTTGCACGAGCAATATATTTCTTTTTCTAGTCTCCCTTGTAAGTTCTTTAACAACAGAACAATCCTTGCTTACAAATAAGTTCTGATCTTGCTACTGTCCTAGAATATTCTTCAGATGAGAGGCATTTTATGGTGGTGGTGAAGTGCTGGCTAGCCAGAACAACTGGGGTGGAATCTGAACTCAACATCCTGCTAGCTGTGTGGCCTTGGGTAAGTTACTTAGCCTTTCTGAGCCCTAAGTTTTCTGATCTATAATAAGATTAAGGTAATGATGGTATCCACAAACTATCATAACACTGTAAATCAACTACAATAAAACTTAAAAAAATGGAAAAACAATGGTATCCACCTTATAGGATTGTTGAGAGTATTAAAAGATCGAATGCATATAAAGTGCTTCAAAGAGCATCTAGCACATTGAAACACTTAATAAATACTAAATTTTATCATTGCCAGTCACCGAAAATAAGTATTTCATCATGTTTAAACTTATTATTATGGACATAAATATGTTTACAAACAATACTATAATTTTATGTGGCTCTTTTTCTTCTAAGTATCATCCAAATAATTTTTAAATGCTAACAATAGATTTTGTGTAAGCGAATTGCTCCAGACTGGCTGTTGATTATTTCCCACAATCCACTGTGTTTGTAGCCATTATTTCTAAAGCATTTGCTGTTTGCCTAACATTATGCTTTGTGTTCTAAATGGCAATATTGCATTTAATCATCACAGCAATCTTATGAAGGAGTTAATATTAGTGACTCCATTTTCAAACTGAAAAATAGGGGCTCAGTGAGGTTAATTAACTCAGCTTAAGTTTAACAACTGGAAAGTGGTGGGGTTGAGATTCAAACCTGGGTCTTCTTGATGTGAAAGTCCTTGCTCCAAACCACTGGGCCATCTTGTCTTCAACATTTACATAGAGATGTCCCTTGCAGCAAGGCCTCAGGGGTCTTGCTGTTGTTCTTACAGAAGTGGAATAAATTCCCTTCTACTTTTCTGATCTCTGAGAAAATACACAACTTCAACAAACCATCATGGCCCCCACTTAGAGCTTCCTGAACACCACATTGTAAAATGGGGTTGGCTAAGTAGTGCTTGAGGCTCACCCAGCGATACGTGACTTTTTTGAGTTTTGGTCTGGATTTTTTCCTCTCCGTCCTTCTTGACCAGATTCGGAATATCTGCCCTGACACCCGATCTGGGTTGCCCAGGTCCTCAATGGTGTGTGAGGTCCTTGGGTTTGGGGCCTCTGCTCCCTATTCCTGTGAAGCCCTCAGAGGCATCCTCTGATTGGACCTCCTTGTTACATGAAGGAATCATGCCTCCCAATCATGTCTTCCCTAGTTTGGAAGCTTTTCCTACTCTTGGCCACCAGGGCTTGTCAGCATTCATTAGACCCAGGCCAGTGATGTTTTCCAGTAGCCCAGGCCCTTACACTGCTAGGGCTTAGCCAGCCAAGCCTCTCAGCTCCTGCCATTGCCACCCCACCTCTTCCCCTACAACTTCTCGTCTACAGGACATATCTCTCCTTCCTCCTACTTATTCCCAATCAGCATGCTTGCATCAGGAGTCAGTGCAGGAAACAGGAAGCAACGTGGGCATTTCAAGTGGGAAAGGATTTAAAGCAGGGAATTAGGTGCTTTCAAAATCACTGGAAGTAAGGAGGGAAAAAAGTATTTTGGCTTTTTTGTATCATAGGACAGACACCTACAACCCAGAGGTCAGGAAAGGTTTGCTCACTTCCTTCACAGCCACCCACATCCATAAAAAGCTGCTGAGTAGATGCCAGACCGTGGAGTCCAGTCCAGCTGCTGCCAACACTCTTGAAGGCAGAGCCCATTTGGCCACCAGAACTGCCTCAGAGAGGTGGCCTTCTCCTCGCACCTACTTTCTAAATCTCTCAGGTGTGTATCAGATGGATAGAACCCTAGTTTGAAAGGAGTCTGCAAAATGGAGTTTTTAGCTTTCCAACACCTCCAACTGGAGTTCGAGGAAAGTGAATCCTATTATTTAGCACCATTTTTTCCCACAGGCCTGCTCTAAATGAACTTTTGGGTGAAAGATACTCCTTCTCATTCTCTTGGGATGCCTCCCTTAGATTCAGCCCATATTCCAGTTCACAAATGAATTAAAAAATAATGTTTTGTTTTGTTTTTTTAGGGCCACACCCGCGGCATATGGAGGTTCCCAGGCTAGGGGTCGAATCAGAGCTACAGCTGCCGGCCTATGTCACAGCCACAGCAACGTGGGATCTGAGCGTCTGCAACCTACACCACAGTTCATGGCAACACCCAATCCTTAACCCAGTGAGCAAGGCCAGGGACTGAACTTGTAACCTCATGGTTACTAGTCGGATTCATTTCCACTGTGCCACAGTGGAAACTCCTGATTTTTTTTGAAGATGCACCTTAAGTACCTCTGAGAGGAATAAAATTTGGTATGAAAAAGGTAAAGGGACAAGAATGGAAATTGATATGGCACAGAGTGAGAATGGGTAAGAGAGGTGTGTGTACTGTAAGGATTCTGTAGGAGTGGAGAAAAGTGTTAAAAGGAAGGCTCTTAGCTCTGTTAAGGGGCTGTTAGAGACGGTAGAGGGAAGAAGAGAGGACTGCATCCAAGGAGAGGCAAAGGCTGCCATGATACTTGAAAGACATTGCCCCAGTCATCTACTGCTGCCTAACAAAGCACCTCAAAGCTTAGTGGTTCAAACAGCATTTCCTTTGCTCTGTCTCCACACGGTCTCTAGGCCTCTCCCTTGCTACCATGGTCTGTCTAGCAGGTTAGCCAGACTTCTTAAATGGTGACTCAGGGCTCCCAAGAACACAAAAGCCCAATCCCCCAGATCTTCTTAAGTGTTAGTCCAGGAGCATCACTTCCACTGTATTCTACTGGTTAAGCGATTACAGGACCAGCTCAGATTCAAAGGGGGATTATACAAGGGTATAAACACTTAGGAGGCATGGTTCATTGGGGTTGATAGATGGTTGACCAGACAGATGAGGTTGGGTGAGGCTCCAGACAGAAGGAGAAATTTGAGCAAAGGCATAAGGTCGTGAAAGTCCATGGCTTTGGGGGGAAAGTTAAGCCCTTCGAGGTTGTGAGTGGGAGGGTATGGAAGCAACAGGGAGCTTAATAAAGCCATAGTGCTCACTTCCTCAGCCACGGCCCCTGCCTGGTCCTCCTCCCTTGCCTCATCTGACTTTCCTGGACTTGACTTGCTTCTTGGTTGATGTACTTCTGTTGTGCTGAACACCAAATTCTAACTCTCCCTTGATCATGAGAATATGGAAATTACGTCAGAGCCTGCTATCTGGTCACCAAACTCCTTTTCTTCTCAGGCACTCAAGCGGGGTGGGGGGGACCATAATTCCGAGCTTCCCTTGCAGTTAGGTGTGGCCATGTTAACTGAGTTCTGGCCGATGGAACATGGGTGGGAATGCTGATGTACAGTACTTCCAGACCTGGACTGTCAAAAACCTGCTCTCTGGTTTTCCATGTTCTTTCCCCTCTCCGGTTGGCTGGAAATAGAGATCCTCAAGGCAACTTTAGGAGCCTTGTGTTGAAGATGGCAAAGTCACAAGTTCTTGGGTTCTTGGATCATTGTATGGGGACACACTTCCTGACGAGGATTACCCATGCTGGATTGCCATGTGAATGAGAAGCAAAAAACCCTTTTCTTATAATAAGCCCCCAAGGTGTAGAGGTTTATCAGTTATAGCAGCTAATAGTACCTTAACTAACATAATGGGGAACCCAAGAGGCAAGGATCTTTTTAGCATCACCCCCAGGAACTGAGAAATTCATGGGGAAGAAAGTTGCATCAAGAGGAGACCAATAACTCAGTCTAAAGCAGGACCAGTCAAATCTGGGAAGAATTCTTTGAATGAGGTAATGACAGTTTTCTGTTCTATGAGAGCAAATTTATATAGAGGAACATCTGGAACCCACTGCAGGTTGACTCACTGACACATTCCCATCTGAAACTGGATTTTACCCTTGGTCTCTTAAAGTATCTCTGACAACTTGTATCCTTGGAAACCCTCCATATTTAACCTACTGACAGGTGAGCAATATACCTTTTTGGACAAGTTAATTAAAGGAACAGGATTTCATATAAACATAAAAATAATTTATATTTGATTCTCTGCTTTAATTTGATTCCCACAACAACCCCTCAAGGTTGGATGGGCAAAAATATATTATTTATTTTCTGGCTGGGGAAATTGAGGCTGAGGGCGAGTTGACTAAGATCTCACAGTTGGCTGGAAGAGGAGTCCATGTCTTCTGGCTCCAGGCCAATTGTAAGCAAATTGTAAGCCTTGCAGATGCCCCACCTGTACCCTCTAGACCCACCTAAGTTCACTGTAGCTGAGATGCACAGTTCTGGAGCATGTGATACCTCCCCCACCCCCAGACCTGCATCTCTCAGCTGCCCTGAGGATGTGCTCCAGTGCCTCAGGAATTTGCTTTGTTTCTAGGCGCAACTGGGAAACATGAGGGAGTTAAGGGCTTGGGAAGCAGCAGTCAAGCACTTGGGGTGGGGGGTTTGGGGGGATGGGCAGGGCCTGGTGGCTAAATGTCCCAGCCTCCCCATTCACTGAGGCACGCTTCATGGGATTTCTCAGCAGATCCCTACCGGGGGGCTGACAACTCATCAGCACAGGATAAACTTGATCTTCCCCCTTCCCTGTCTCACCCTCCCTTCTCCCTCTCCCATTCTGTGGGATCACATCTCAAATAAAATCACCTGCACCCACGCCTGGTCTTAGAGTCAGCTTGCAGGTGAGCCCTGACTAAGGCAGCACATGCCTTCCAGGGGAAGTCAGCAGCGCTCAGAAACGGTTTCTTGGTTTTTCATTTTCATCCTCCCTGAACTGGACTCAGATAAGCTCTCAGGGCAGTGAGCAAGAATAAAGGCCACATGATCCCCTTATCGGACACTTCCTGTCAGACTCTCATCCCTGTCATCGGTGGTTGGTGGCACCTGCCAGTCCGGACTCCCCTTTGTGTTGGTGACTTTGTTCTGCTGCCCAGCTGGCGCGAGGCACTAGATAAGCAGCCTTGGTCTCAGGGAGTAGCAGATGCTGCCAGCTCACCAGCTCCTGCCCGTGAATCCAGGGTAAGGACGGAGCAGGAGCAGGAGACCAAGGCTGCCCCACAGGGAGAGGGAAGTTTGCTCACTTGCTGTGGCTGCTGTGGTTCCCAGGCTCTTTCCTGTGTCCTCTAGTCCTGAGGGAGGCCCGGGTGATGGAGATGTCAGCTCAGCAGTGACTGATCTGTCCAGACAAGCTTAGCATGGCATGGCGCCATGGGGAGTGGTAGAGGGGCTTCAACCAGATGCCAAAGGACCCACAGTCCCAGGCCCGACATGCTGAACCGTCTCGGGGTGTGTGTGTGTGTGCGTGTGCACAAAGATGTCATCTGTGGGTTATCTCCCAGCACAGCTGTGTCCACTCATTCACTCATTCATTCCTATATTTATTGATGCTGCTTATGTGCCTGGCATTGTGGTTTGAACTAGACCTACAGCAGGCAACAAGGTAGATGTGATCACTCTCTTCTTTGAACTGGTCATGTAGAATGGAGGCAGATGTTGACCAAATATATAATGATGATTATATGGCAGCCTGGGGGTCTTCTTTCCCCAATTTCTCACACCCACCCTCTCCCTGGAGCCCAAGCACATATGAAGACCAGGTGTTTTAAAGGTGGAGAAAAGAAAGCTCTTGAGTGTGATAAAAGCTCCAGGTAGCCAGAGCAGTCATTGGTAAGGAAAGATAATACACAGAAATTCTGTTAGCTCTTGGCATTCTAATTATGACTAGCACTTCTCTCCAGACCAAGGCGAGACAGGTCAGCAAGTGACAAGTCCTGGAAAGGGTGATGGGAGGCTTTATTTACAGGGAGGTATAAATGGGTGACATAAGCTTCAAGTGTGACGCCTCTCCTTCTCCATGCCACCCCCATCAAGTACCTGCATCTCAGGGGTCACTGGCATAAAGGGCAGAGCTCTAAACGTGGGGTTTTGATCTTTGGGGGGAAGAGAGCTGGAACATGGGGCAGTTTATCTTTCTGGATCACCTCTGTGCTTCCCGCAGAGCCTGGCCTGGGTCCGGGGGTACTGAGGTGGGGGCTTGGGCTTCCTGCTTGTCTCAATAAGGGGCAAATCTCAGCTCTAGTCATTGGCGACCTTCAGGGCTAGTCAGGCCCTGGCTCTTGCAGATGCTATTTGGAGCAGCTCCCAAGCCATTAAACTCTCCGTCCTGGGGAACTCCACAGCTGTCAGGGAGGAGGAGGAGAGGGGGTGGAACAGCCAGTTCAGATTCACTTCAAACCAGAAGTGGAACAATCCCCGTTACATTATTAATCCCCGGAGTCATGTAAAGTTTCATCTGTTTTCTCTCAACGATTTTTTTTACAAGCTACATTTTCCAAAGGCTGCGAGACCTACGACTAAGCAACATCTTTCCCAGGGAATCTGCTGAGAGCCTGGGAACAGGGTACCTGGGTTCTAGACTTGCCTTTGACACAAGCCAGCTGTGTGACAATGAGGAAGTCACTTCTCTCCTCCGGCCTCCAGCGTCTGTATTGATCAGCAGTCGCCATGGAAAAACATCCATGGTCTCAGTAGTGTCCAATGACAAGCAATTAGTACCACGGACCTGGAGGGTGCCTGGGGTTTAGCCCACCTAGGCTGGGCTTGGCTTGGTAGCAATACTGTAGGCCACAGTAGCTCTGCTTCACGCCCCAGGACTGAAGGTGGGCTTCACTCCCTGGGTATCTTCTCCTCCTGGACTAGTGGGTCAGTGGGCATGTTCTCTCCCTACAAGAGCAGGGGCACCAGGAGGCAGTGGAAGTATGTGAGGCCTCTTAAGGCCCAGGATCAGAACTATCTGAAAGTCCAGTTCATTGGCCAAAGCAAGTCCTTTGGCTATGCCTCAAATCAAGGGATAGGACGTATACTCCACCTGTGGCAATGCCAAGACAATGCCACGAGGCAAGGCGGGGTGAAGCATGGGGGCCATTCATCCAACCTATGGCACTCTCCTCACCTACAACATGATTGGCTCATCAAGTCACACAGACGCCTGGGTTCCTTAGAGCCTAAACATTCTGTAAGTCTAAATAATGACGTGGAAACCGTGTAAAAGGGCATCAACCAGTGAAAGCCAGCAAGAAATAAATCCAGCCTGTCTTAGGAAAATGTCTCTGAACAAGTGAGTAAATTACAACCAGGTACAAAGACATGCTTCTCAAAAGCCGCCCACTTCACTCAAATCAGGCAATGGATTTTCACGAGCTCAGCATCTGTGAAAGTCTGTATAAAAATGCCGGAGGGCCCCCCTCCGAATTCCCACGCCTGTCCTCACCTCCCTCATGCCAGTAAGGTGAGCTACACTGTAACAGAGGTCAGAGCTGAGCTCCTCCCAGTATGTACATGTTTTCTGCTCTGGAGGCAAAAGAAGCAGCTTCCTGCTAGAGAATATGCAATTAAAAAAACAAATTATATCAGCAGGACTTTCTTTGCTGGAAGTGTGAACTTGATAGAAATCAGAAATGCAAATGGTATTGAAGTGCGGTTAAAACTTCCGCTTTCCAAAAAGGGGAAAAATTAATTGCTTTTATACTTACTGTAGTGATAAGCCAGAGGCACATGCTATACACAAGGAGCAGCATCCAGAAACCTTCCAAAAGGGGGAGGGAAAGGAGGCAATAAATCTCCCCTAGAAAGCCTCACGTTCCTCGCTGCAGATGTGCACAGCATAGATTTTTTTTGGCTGTGCAGTTCAGGGACCTGCCAACAGTTTCAGCTTCAACCAACTTCTATGAAGGCTGGAGAGGGAGATGTTGGGAGAATGCTCACAAATGATAAAAGAAGAGCTTAGCCAGAGGGTATGTGTCCAGAACCCATTATTTGCTGGGGGAAAGGTGTTAGTTTATGGGTTTTTATCTGGAGGACATCTGCGGCTTCTCAGCTTTATGGAACACAAACAGTTGCAAGAATGCCCCTCTCAAGCCTCAAAGCACATCCATCTTATTCAGAGGTGCGCCCTACTGGGAATGCCCAGGGTGTGTGGATTGGGAGGTGCCTGATCCAGTTTGTTCGGGACAGTCCCAGTTTATTCCTGTGGTTCTGGTACCTTACCCAGTTAGCAACCCATTCACTCTCAAAAGTGTCTCCATGATCCATAGCTTTGAAAAACTGTAAGTATCTGCTAAAGCTGGAGAAAAGCATACATCTTGTCCAGCAATTCCACTCCTAGGTGTCTACCCAACAGAAATGCATGCTTATGTTCATTGAAAAGCCACTTACAAGAATATCACAACAGTCAAAGTCTAGAAACAACCCAAGTGTCTATCAACAGAAGACAAGGTAAATAGAGCATGGTATATTCACACGGTGGACCACTACATAGCAGTGGGAATGAACAAACAACAACTAGGTGCAATAGTATGGATGAATCTCACAAACATAATCTCAAGTGAAAGAAGTCAGACCCAAAAGAGTACATATGCACATGACTCCATTTATACCGAGTTCAAAAACAAGCACAACTAATCTATGCTGTTGGAAGTCAGGATAGCCATCACTGATATAAAGAGTAAATGGAAGGGAATATAAGGGGGCCTCTAGAATACTGGTCATGTTGTTTCTTGATCTGGGAGATGGTTGTACAGACGTGTTGAGTTTGTAAAAAGTCATTAGGCTTTACATCTGTGACCTGTGCACTTTTCTGTCTGCCTATTTCAGTTGGGTAAGAAGAGAAAATAATAATGCCTTGTACCCATGACTCACATGCCATCCCTCGACTTCACCCATTTTCCACCTGCACTCTTGGCTCTGCTCAGGTAGGAGGTCTGTAGCACTGTTTAGGCAGAAAGGAGCCTCAGTTTCCTTCTCTGGTGTGCATCTTTCTTCCTGTCCTAGGAAAGCCTTGTTAGCACCTTCCAGTGATGCTGCCCCACCTCTCCTGGTCTGAACTTGGTGGAAACGCTGCATTTGATCCTTCAGTATTTATAGATGTTCATCTCTTTCCTTAGCTAGCTGCTATAGACTGACTGTTCATGTTGTCTCCAAATTCATATGCTGATGTCCCAAATTCCAATGTGATGGCTTCTGGAAGGGGAAGTGACTAGGTGTCGATGAGGTCATGAGGGTGGGGCCCCATAGCGGGATTAGCGGCTCTCCCTGCCATCTGTGAACCAGGAGCAGGGTGCTTACCAAGAACTGGAACCATGCCGACATCCTGATCTCAAACATCCAGCATCCAGAACCATAAGAAATCACCGTTTGCTATTTAAGTCCCCCAGTCTGTGGTAACTTGTTATTGCAGCCTAAACTAAGTTACTTGCCAAATTAAAGATACCCCATGTTTCAAGTTAGTCCTCTTGGAGTATTCCAGATACACTTTTCTGGGTCACTCCTAGTTTGTTAACCTGCAAAAACCAAAGGGCAAAAAATATGTTCTGGGTAGCACGTGACTTGGGCTCAGCCCTTGGATGGAGAAGGCTTTCTGAATGTCATCAATCTGCAAGCACAGACATCTTGCCAAGCTGAGTCTTCCAGAACCTAAATAGCGATTTACACATCTGCCTCAGGCAGGCCAGTACTGGCAGAGAAGCATTCTGCCCTCTCCCATCCCCTCTACCCACACACTCTCTTCTGTTCACACTGGTCCTGGACTGTAAGACAAGGCTGTGCATTAGACCCAGCCATCCATTCAATTAGCATTTTACTACAAAGAGCTGGGCACACACAGCTGGCTCTCTCCCTAGAGCCTGTGAACGCCAGGAGGCAAGGGCGGTGTCTCACCGATTTTTGAAGCTATGGCCCTTTACCTCTACTCTCTCCTTACAGTTGTTTCTTTTGCCCCTGGGCTCTGTTCTGCCTTGTGCAGTCCTGCCTCCCACATCATGTCCTAGGGGTCTCCTCTCCCCACTCCCCACCACGCCCTCCTCAAACATCCATTAGTTCTATGGCTACACCCCTGGCTCAGCTCAAGGGTGACGAATGAACATTGTACCATTTACAGTCTCAGGAGAGGGCTGTGCCATTAACTCCCTTGGAAACTTCTAACTCTCTTAGGTTCCATATCCTTTATGTCATACAAAACAAGCAAACAAAAAGAACTGACATATTTTATCTAAGTTTAACCTCATATTCATAGAAGGCAATATGAGTGGGCAGAGACCAGGTAGATGATCCTGAGACTACTGGCTTTGTTCTTGGGCACTCATCTGGACTACATTTCCCAACTGTCTATAGGGGTGAAGTGTGGCCATGTGACTGTCTTCTGGCCAATGAGATACAAAGAGAACCTATAAATCTTACTTTTAGGCCTGATGCATAAACACTTCCCAAGTGGTCTTTTACTCTGTTTCTTCCATTTCCCATACTTGGTGGATGGATGCTGATTTCCAGGGTGATGCTGGAAGACAGGAGCTTCTCAGCCCTGAATGTCCATTAGAGTCATCAGGGGAGCATAAAAATATTTATTACAAAATGAAGGCCCACCATGAACCAGTGGAATTAGGATATGTACTGTCAGAGAGGCAGAGCTCTCCACTGGTTTAAGTCCCTCCAGGACTGTGTGAAACAGAGTCCCAGCCTCTGCCACCAACAGATAAAAGAAATAAACAGCATTAAGCTCATGCTAGTGTTGCCTTACCTGACACATGAGGCTGCTGTGTTTCTATAAATGAGTTTGCCAGTCAGGTCCTGACCAATTCCTGGCTGAAAGGAGGCTATTGGCAGGAGGTGAGGAAAGAGGTTCACATCAGGAATGGAGAATGGGTCTCCTACCCAGGTATCTAGGAAATGCTGGAGAAGCCAGTGCAGTTAAAGGAGGATAGTGGTATGGTGGGAGATGGAAAGGTGGAGAAGGGAAGCTGAGGCCTACAGGTCATCGAGGCCCTATCCTTGCCTGGTTTGAGAGAGCAGACTGGAGGGTATGCGATGGAGGAATATGCTTCTGTGGGCAGACACACACCAGTGTTGGGCTAACTCTTGGAGTATTCCTCACTTTGGAACTGCTTCACCTGGATTGCAAAACCTTTCAATTGGATGGTAGAATCTCCCTGGACTTATGTTGCCATGCTCTTCCATGTGCAGACATGCCTCCTCCCTGGGTAACAGAATCTGGCTTGCTGCAAGGGCTTTGCATTCTTGCAGGTTCAACTGGAGTTTTTGGCTTATGGCTAATCACCTTAATCACATTATGCAGCTTTTAACAACAGCCTCCTTCTCTTTCTCCTTTCCTCTTCTGCTTCTCTTTTCATCTTTTCCCCTCTCCCTTCCTGTCCCTACTCCCTTCCCTTGACTCCTGCCCTTCCCCGCACCCTTCCTGTTCCCTCTCTTTCCTCCTCCTCTCCTTCCTCCTTCCCCCCTTCCCGGTAACTTCCCTCTTTTTCTCCACCCCTTTCTCCCTCTGTCCTTCCCCCTCCCCTCCTCCTTGCACCCACCTTTCTCCTGCTGCCCAGGTTCTTCAAGAAGGTGGTTTTCCACCCCAGCTGCACTCCTTAAAATCTTGGCCAGCCAACTATGGGGATGATGGTGGATTTGCCCATCATGCCCTCACTTATTCAACCAACATCGTTAGGGTGCTTGGAGCAAATGTACAGAAACAAATGAGACCATCTTGGCTACAGAACTATTTACAGCCATGCAAAGGGCAGAGATGGGAAGTTATGTGGTCAGGAAGCAGGGAGGCAGAGAGGTTAAGCCTTAAGAGTTACCAGCATCCTCATTTCTAGCAGAAGAGACTGAACACCCCCAGGGAGCAGACCTTTTTGTTCACGAGCGACCCATCACTGACAATTCAGTTTTGTGTCTATAAGACAAGAAGATGCCACTGTTATGGAGAGGGGCTGAAAAACGCTGAACACCTTAACTAAAGCTCAGGGAAGAGGAACCTCACATTCTCTAGGGAAGGCACAGGCAAATTTACATAGCGAGCCAGAGATCACTTTGGAGAAAGGGAGTTGAAACCTTGACCCTTTCTCTTTGGGGGTCCAGGATGACTTTCGACCATCCCTGATGGGCTGAGGAGTGTGGCTAAAGTCAGCTGCCAAGCAAGGAGCCTGGTGTTTGGAGGGGTCTGTGCATGAGGAGGAAAGCCGAGTCCACACTGCTGAGCTGCATTTCACACCTTAAACCCTTGGAAAACTGTGCATCTACATGAAACAGATGATTTTAAAAGGTGAGCCGAGGAGTTCCCGTGGTGGCTCATCAGTAAAAAAGCTCACTAGTATCCATGAGGATGTGCGTTTGATCCCTGGCCTCGCTCAGTGGGTTAAGGATCCAGCGTTGCTGTGAGCTGTAGTGTAGATCGCAGACGGCAGCTCAGATCCCGCGTTGCTGTGGCTGTGGTGTAGGCTGACAGCTGCAGCTCAGATTTGACCCCTAGCCTGGGAACTTCCATATGCGGCAAGTGCAGCCCTGAAAAGACAAAAAAAAAAAAAAAATAGGTGAGCCCAGGAGACAAGGTCTGCTGTGACCTGGGACCACCACAGCCAAGCATAAGCCTTGGAGTCATGTACCCGGGTCCCCACAGCATAAGACAGCAAAGCTGCTTTCCAATTGGGCAACACTGGCTATGTAAATTTCCTTTTCCCTAGGTAATGGCATTATGGACTCCAAACCCTTTAAATTATAAAGTGTTTTATATGCAGGAAAGCTCACCGTCCATAAGTAGCCAGCCCAACGAATGACCACAAAGCAAGCATTCCTTAACTGTGACCCCAGTCAAAATCCAGAGCCTTCCCAGCACCCCCGAAGCTTCCTTCCTTCCTCCTCCAGCATATCCCTTCCCTTCACTCTATTCATCCTAATTCCTAAAATCACACTTGCCTGTAGCCTGCCTTTGAAATATATACATAAATGGACCTAGTCTGGACTGTCTATTGTGGCTTCTTTTACTCAATATTGTGCTTATGAGATTCATCTGTGTTGCTGCAAGTAATCGCTCCTTTTCTTCCATGCATGAGTACACACTGATTTATCTATTCACTCCCTGCTGATGGACATCAGGCTGCTTCCAGTTTGGCTGTTTCAAACCATGTTGCTGAGAATATTCAGGAACATGTCTCCTAAGGCCCATGAGGACCATTTGGTGAGTGCTGGTAATGGGACTGTGGCCAAACAGGATAACTTTTTTGTGACTCTTTGGACAGTTGAGGGGATGCAAAGAAAGAAAGAAGGGTAGCGACAGGTGCTTGAGAAGAGATATGGCAAGAAGGGGGCCTGCAATCAGAGCGAGTTGAACATTAAAGGAGACACACCTCAGGCTGAGGAAGCTGAATCTAGTGTGTCAAATCATTGATTTTTTTTTTTTTCTTCACCATGCTGGAGTGTGTATGAGAAAAGGTCCTCAAGAACAGGACCAAGAAGAGTCACCAGCTCTGGCCCCCTCAGGGAAATTTCTAGAATTCCGGCTTGAAATTCCCCTTGGCTGCTCCAGGATAGCCGAGGGGGAGCCTGCTCCAGCTCCACCACCGTGGTTTCTGTTCAGAGGCCACCATCCTTCCTCCATTCAGTCCCCACTCCCCCAAAGTCAGAACCCTGTCTCAGTCAGAGGCCCATGTCCTTCCTCCTGAGATCAGTTACCAGCTATTATAGAGTAACACACTAGCTCTGCTGTGCTAAAGCTGCCCTCTGCTCCCATTCAGCATTCATTCATTCACTTAACAAATCTGTATTGAATACTTAGGTACAAGAACCACTGCCTGAAAGCCTAAGAGGAAACTTGGCCCTGGCCTGTCTTTACTTACCCAAGACACAATAGGTTCTTATACAAATAGCTCTTCTGCCAGGCTTCCCAGCCAAGCTCCCACTCCACTCCAGGATCCCTCTCTGCAAACCATGACGGTAGAGTACAGTTCAGAGACATTCAACACCTGGCACAACACTTGTTGGACCACTGAAGGGCCCTCCTCTTGTGGTTGTAGGTGGCCTAAGAGTAGCAGAGTCTCCTACCTTCACCCTTCATCATCCAGTGGAAGAAAAAACCTTTACTGGTAACTGTTAAAGAGGGAAGAGAAGGAAGAGGGACATTCTCCCCTTCTCATCCCTCTGACAAGCACAGGCTCCAGCACTGACCCAGAGGCCCACATGTACTCAGGGAGGGGACAGGTCTTCAACTGGTTTAATCCAAGGGAAGCCCTCCCCCCGCACGGGACGTGAGATGTAGTCTCGGGACTGTGGTGGAAGTGTGGCTCTCTGAGGGAAAGTCAAGGATTGCTTTTACCCCAAGAAGGCAGATCAGCAAACATGCCCACCGTGAATGGTGTGCAGAGCGTGTTACTGGAGTGGGGAGGGGAGACGGCAGGAAGCTCACTGTCCTCTCTGTGTCCTTCATTCTCCCAACTTGGCCAACCTTGACTCGTCTTTCCTCCGGGAAGCCTTCCCTGATCCTGTGCATGGGACAAGTCCTGGCCTTTACATTCTCCCCAGCTACCCTGCCCTGGCCCAGCCCCCTCCCCTCAAGGTGGGGTGTCCTATACTAGCGTGGCCTGTTGACTCTCTGACCCCCACCATAGAGTGTATGCTCCAAAGAGCAGGGCTTGATGCTATTTTGTTCCCTGTTGTACCTCCAGGGCTGAGCACAGTGGCTAGCCAGCAGGTAACAGGACATAGCGTGAATGAAGGAAGAGCAAGGATGTAGAAGGTGGTATAGTTTAAAACAGCAGAGAGCTTGGGAGTAGACAGACCTGGGTTCTGATCCTGACTAGTAACTCACCAGAGTGATCTTCAGCAAACTCCCTGTTCCTCGGAGACACCATTTTGTCCTCTGTGAAGTGGGAGTAATGATTCTATGAGTTTCTGACAGCTGCTCTACACGTTTTCACAAATGGGTTCAAAATACAAGCTTATTCTCTTACAGTTCTGGGGGTCAGAACGAAAATGAGTCCCACTGGGCAAAAATCAAGATGTCTGCAGTATTGCATGCCTTCTGGAAGCTGTAGGGGAGAATCCATTTTTTTGCTTTTCCAGCTTCTAGACAACACGCACATTCCTTGGCTCCTGGCCCCTTCCACCATCTTCAAAGCCATCATGGTAGCATCTTCTCTCCTCTCTGGCCTTGGTTTCCATCTTCATGTCTCCTTTCTGACTCTGAGCCTCCTGCCTCTCTCTATTAAGGCCCCTTGTGATTGTATTAGGCCCATCCAGATAATCCAAGCTAACCTCCCCATCTCAGGGTAGTAAAACTTAACCACACCTGTGATTCTCTTGTGTCAGATAAGTTAACATTCATATGGATTAGGACATGGACATCTTTGGGAGCCATTATTCTGCCTACCACACTCACATGGATCAAACAAAGAAAGGTCTGTAAAGTATCTCAAACAGCCTAGCACATAATAGGTGCTCAGTTCACACCACCCATGATTATTTTTACGACACCCTTCTATGAACAGAAATAGCTGGCAGAAAGCCTTGTGCGGAGAAGGCCCTTGAGCTTAAAGTTTCACTGACAGATTATAGTGGGGACAGGGGCAAAAGGCAGTGGCTCTAACATCTTCTGAGTCACAAGCCTGAATGACATCAATTGGGACTTGGACCACAATCCAGCCTTGTCCACATCACAGCTGTACCCCTGAACTCAGCTTTGCCCTCCTTGATGAGTTAGGCTACAGACATTGACTGGGGCTCCCCTCAATGCAGGCACCCCTCCAGCTGGTTCCTGGTAGGGTAGGGGAGGTGATAATGCCTGTGGCTTCAGCCCATCCAGTCAGGTACCAGGTTTGGGTCAAGGCTGGGTCAGTCTCCTTCCATCATTGCCTCCCCACCTCCCACCACTGAGCCACCCAACTTTCCAGAAAAGAATGACATGCACTGAGAATTTCCAGCCACCAAGCAGATGTGGATATCCCTGGGCTGCTGTACTTGGCCTCCAGCATGCTGGATCTGTTCTTTACTTCCAAGGTGGTGGGGTGCAGAAGAGTTCTGGGCTTACCAGGAGAGCAGATTTAAAATCAAATTCCTGATCCCCTGTTTCACACACAAGGAGTGTGATATGAGATCCTGGAAACATGCATTTGAAGCCCTTTTCTGGATCATTCTGATGCAGAAGATCCTTAGATCCTACTTGGGTCCCGAACAGGTCCTGGTTTTGCCACTAACTACCTGAGTGACCCTAGATAACGGACTTCACCTCCTGGAGTCTACTTTCTTCAGGAACAATCAGAGAGGTTAGAATGGGAACTCCATGGCGCCTCCAGGCTGGGAGCTTATGTCTGCCCCTTCAGTTCTCTTAGCAAACTCAACTTCTTGTTATTGCCCCAGAACATTTTACTTTTGGTCTTTTATCTAAAATATTAGATAGCCCCTTTTGGGAAGGAGGGTGGGATGGGAGGAGTAGTTGAGATATAGGATTTCCATACAAGGTGAAGGTTACAGAGTAGAACAGGAGAGGAACATATGTGTGTGTGTTTGTGCACGTATGTTTCGAGTGTCTACGTACTCAGGAGGATAGTATATAGGGGTCTAACCTGCAGCTAGGTCACAGAGTTACAAAATATTAGGCCTAACAGGATATATAAATTACAAAGCTCAACCCCTTTTTGTTGCTGTTGTAGTTGTTGTTTTGTTTTGTTTTTGGCTGCACCCACGATATGTGGAAGTTCCAGGACCAGGAACTGAACCCCTGACTCAGCAGTGACTCAAGCTGCTATAGAGACAGCACCTGATCCTTAACCCACTGTGTCACAGCTGGAACTCCCTAATCCCTTTATTTTGATGGTGGGTAAGTTGAGGCCCAGAGAGGGAATCTGAGCTGCTCCTTGAAGTTGCTTAAGTGCTTAGAGTAGTAATTTCTCAACATTTCCCAACCTGGGTTGTTACTATTACCTGGGAGAGCTTTTAAGAAATACAGACACCTGGGTCACATGCTTAAGAGGTTCTAATTCCATTGGTTTAGGGTGGGGACTGGGCACAGAATTGTTTTGAGCTTCCCTGGTGACTCTAATGGGCAGCCAAGGCTGAGAATCACTGATGAAGATGGAGCCAGTGCCCCTTACACTGGAGGGCCATCGTGTCTCCTCCTGGGCACGGCGGTGGAGGCATCCTGAACCTCTGAGCATGGGTGTGAAGGCTTCCCATAATGCCCCCTCCAGAATGCCAGGCTGCTCCAAGATGCCTGGAGAAAGGTTATTAAAATGCTTCACTTGCAAGCTTCCCTTCACCTGGAAGGGGGTTTCAAAGCCAATACCCATCTGCCCTAATCAGAAGTGAGCCCCCCAGGGCCTGGGGGCTGAGGGGAAGGCGGGAACCTGGGGCTCATGAGAGGAGATGGGAGCCTTCCTCCCATTCAGGTGCCCCCAGGAGAGGTGTGGGACTGGGGGAAGGACAACAACCTGTTTGCTAAGTCCCTCTCCAAGGGATGCGAACTCCTCTTCTTCCTTCTTCCTTCTTTTGGAACAAGCACATGGCCCATGGCCTGTGTTTTTCATCATGTTCAACTTTTCAGCGGAAGAAAGGACTCCAAAAGCAACCGACCTGCCATCCTCTTGGGCTGTACGTGAAATCAAACCTGGAACAGCCACTCCCTGTGTCCGTCTCTGGGGGCCTGCCTGTGGCCTTTCTCTTCTCTGATTTGTTCCATTTCTTCTCGCATTCCCACTTCTGGGCTCATCTGGACAGCCGTACATGTTGTGCACCGCACAATCCTCCCCTCCTCCCAAGGCAGCCCCTGCTGTATTCCCTCCATCATCCCTTTTCAGTCCCTCTCACCCGGTAGTTCCCTTCTTCTTACTTCATTTCCTGCAAGTTCTTCTCTCCTAACTGCCTCAAGAGGGAAGCCTGGCCTCTCCAGGGCCTGACACACATCCATCACACTTGGCAGAGAGGGGCAGGGCCAAGGCCAGGTGTCTACCGCTTAAGAGAGTCAGGGAGCCTCCTTTCCCAGCGGGCTGCCCCAAACAGCTCACAAAACCCAGAATCTCTTGCGCATCACAGTTTTGCTTTGCCAGATGTAAACTGTTCTCTAGGTTCACCAAAAGGCCAGAGAAGCTGTTTCATAAATAAGCTTCACGTCTACCTTTGTGTTTTCCCTTTAACCTGGCAGGCTCCCCCTCCCTCAGCACGGCTTTACTGGAACTACATAAATACATCCTTCCGTCACCCTGCACATCTCACCGCCTCAAGCACTTTTTTCAAAGTTAGCTTGTTTAATCTCCATAACAACCCCATGATATAGGTATTGACCAATGCTGGGAACAAAACAAAACCAGCCTCCAGGTTTGGGTCACATGCCTGCAGCAGAGCTGACTTTGAACTGCTGCTGGTCCCACAGCCTGTGTCTTTAGTCACTACAAACTAAGGTCTCTGCTTCCCCTGAGCTGCCCCACCCCTGCCTCCCACCATCCCTGTGCCCCTTAACGCCTCATGGCTCATTTTTTCTGGGCTCATCCCTCAACTAGGATGTCTTCCTGCCTTTGTCACCTCCTCTCATATGGCCCTCCTGGGCTGCTTCAAGCCACTCTCCACATAACACTGCTGCCGGACCCAGCCCAGCCAGGGGGTCTGGCACTTAGGAAGATGGCCACGGGGCTGGCACTTCTGCTGGGTGTGTCCCCCCTCACAGGCAGGGCCCAAGCACACAGAATTGTCCCCTTTCTCCCAGCCTCTGACAGTCACCTACATTTAGCTCTACAGCACTCACTGTCCAGAGGCCCAACCACGTCCCCTCTGGCTTGAGCCCTGCACGGCAAAGACATCGTCAACAGCAATGGCAAAGACATCGTCAACAGCAATGGCTACCTGCCTCCCCCCATCCGGCCCCATCCCTCCTCCTGCTCTTTCGCCAGCCCTCAGGGACCAGGACGGGGAAATTGTCCTGTAATCGCATTTTACATGCACGTGCGCATGATCATGAGGCATTTCTCTCATCTGGTTATCTTTGGAAACACTGGGAGGGAAGGGGATATTAAAGAAATCCTCCTCTGTTTCCATCTTGAAAAAAAAAAAAAGGCAGAACATTTTGATTCACTACCTTATCTTTAAAGAAACCCGACAAGGAAAAGGCAGGGAGATAAGATCTATGACTTCATCAGCTTGTTCTCTGAAGTTGTTTCAAGCCTTACCATCCCCCCCCCCACCACTGGCCCCTTCATTTCCTGTTTTCAATATCTAATGGCAGGGAATAGGCAGAGCCCCGAGCTATGGGAGCCTGGGGGTCAGCGCAGGAAGCTACCCGGGGAGGAAGCTTTTAAAATCTAACCTGGAATCTCCTTAAATATGGATTTTATTTTTACCTTAACTTTGTGGTCAGCAGCTCTGGATGGCTTGTGGTCTCAGAATAGCTGCCGGTTTGAAATCGTGTAAATGCAATTTGAAAACTCATAAGGTTTCGCATGAAAAAGGAAAGAAAAACTTTAGCCTTTCATAACAGGAATTCTTGACAACCTCTTTCAAGATGCTCCAAATGCCTCCCAGACGTTTATTGCGTCAGCTCCTACAGCCTCCCACGGCGGAGGCCAAGGAACCGGCACCATCTGAATCATTTGATGGAGGGGAAAACAGAGACACCCACTCGTTTCTGCTTACACAGCAAGTCGGCACAACATTGTGACAGGTGTTTTCCCGGTCCCCAACCAGCTTAGGGTGGAGTGTGTGTGCGTGTGTGTGACATGGGTCACAATTACAATGTCAAGAGCAAGGAAAACCAACTCTCTTTGGCTCTGGCCACCTGCCATAGAGGCGCACTCCCTGGAATCCTGGTCCCCACTTCCTCTCTTCCACTCCCAGAGCATCCTTGGGTGGGCTTTTGTTGGTTGCCATAATAATACCACCAGCCACTCTCTTGACAGTCAGGGCACAGAGTTCCCTGAAGGGGGCATCATAGATACGCTTCCATCTGCCAGCTCGCCCCCTTTCTGAGAGGCTGAGCACATGGTGTTTCCACAGCAAACTGAACTTCCTGGGGCACTGAGCTCAGTCTCTCTCGGCTGGGCTTTCTCTTCCTGATTCCTGCCCTCCCAACTCCCCAAAGCCCAAGGGCTGACCACAGTGGTACGGACCTCAGGCTAGGGAGCAGACTTGCCACCTGCAGCTGAGGTATGGCCCCCTCTGGTGTGGTCTGGAGCCCCAGCTCAGGGTGCCCTGCCTTCAAGGCCAGTCAGGGGAGGTGCTGACTGTCTGGGGAGTTGTAAGAGTCCTGCTGTCAGAGTTTCACCCATATTAACTTTAGTGAAGGCCACCCAACCACTAGCTCCTTCATGCCTTTATCTCAGGGCTTTTTCCTGTGACATATGGAAGTTTCCAGGCTAGGGGTTGAATCAGAGCTGCAGCTGCCAGCCTACACCACAGCCACAGCAATGCGGGATCGCCAACCCGCTGGGCAAGGCCAGGGATCAAACCTGCATCCTTATGGATACTAGTTGGATTCGTAACCCACTGAGCCACAATGGGAACTCCTATCTCTGGGCTTTCTGAAGCCTAGAAGTATGCGTTGCCTGCTGCTGCTGGGGGTCAGAAGTGCCAGGGAATTAACACAGTGCCCCAGAGTAACCCTCAACCATTGAGCAACAGGACCGGGTGTGTAAATGCCCCGGGTCCCTGCCCTCAGGTGGGACAATTCTGAAGACATGTTCTGCATGCACTTAGAGGGTCCCCATGGCAGCAGCTGGCTGAATGGTGCCCTGTCTCATGTCGTCACTGCCCTTCTAGTATGTTCTGGGCTCATTTCCCAGATTAACAGCTTGTACTTGAACTCTGATCTCTTCTGCTTCTGGGGACTCAAACTGAGGCAAGGGAAGAACTTCTCTGCTACTCCAACTGCTCATGGGGCTGTCACTTCTCGGCTGAAGACAAAGGTTTCTGAAAATTCTCCATGCCCAGGGCCTAAGGCTGGGGGCTTCTCTGATCTCTTTCTAGGCTTTTCCCCTCTCCCTTTTCATGATTCTATGCTTCTCAAAGGCTTGACCCTCCTGCCCCCATCTTGAGCTATGAGATACCCTAGGCCAAATACAGTGAACTCATTTTATATTTTACAGATGACAAAACTAAAGCTCAGAAGGGTGAGAGTTTTACCCAAATTCACTTGATGTGTAAGTGACAGGGCAGAAACCCAAATCCAAGTATCTGGATTTATGATCCAAGGCACTTTCCCAGTACACTTGTGCACATAAACTTGGCCCGTGGGCCTTTGTTCTGAACTTTTCTTCTTTTTCATTACAACAAAAGTCGGCTTCCAAAATAGTGTCCTAAAGGGGACTGACAGAATGTATCATTTAATCAGTGAGTGGGGACTGCGCTTCCTTAGGGAGACAGACATATTTATAGATCGGCACCTCCAGAGACTGGACCCCAGTAGGGCGATGACAAAAATCCAAGAACCCACCTTTCTCAAGGCAGAGAGAAGTGGTACCTTGGAGAGGGCTTAGCTGGTAGCACAGTAGACAATCTAGAGGGCAGAGGGAACAGCACCTGACCAGGAGGCCCTGCTCCCTTGTCCTTGAACGCTGTTAGTCCAGACATCCACCCCGCTGAGCCTCTCAGAGCTTCCCACATTGCTTGGGGAATTTGTGGAGCTTCCCTGACTACTGTGTGCAATAGACTCTCCTGCCCATCAGGCCTTTACCTTGCTCTATTTCCTCGCAGCATTTATCGCTTCCTAAAGTCATGTAATATGTTTGTTTCTTGCCTCTCCCTTGACCCCCACCACGAGAATGTGAGTTCCATAAGGTCAGAGATTTTTTTCCTCTTCTGCCTACCACTCTATTCCTAATACCTAGAACAGTGCCAGTGCATTCTAAAAGCTCGGTCAATCCTTCTGAGATGAATTAATGAATCACCGAAGGGAGAGAGGACAGGTTAGGTACCTTGGCCTGGGAAACACAAAAAAGCTAAGTGGGGCAGAGGCAAGATGGGCCCCAAGGCAATGCAACTCCTTGGCCTCTGGCCCATCTGTCTGCCCTGAACTGGACTCATTCAATCTTCAAGTAACATGGGACTCATAAAGCAGAAAACAAGGAGAAGAGAGATGGATTCTCAGTGGAGATAGGACACCCTCCCCTTGCTCCCTCCCTCCCTGTCTGCTTCTTCCTTCTGTCTTATCCCAAGGAGCTCCTTAGGAAGAAAGCCCTCCCCAAGTCTCTCCCCAGAAACTGCTCTCTGAACACTCGGATGCACAATCAACCAATTGTTAAGTCCTCGACAATACCTCATCAGCGAGCACAGCACTATAATTAAAAGTAAATCCAGCTCAAGCTCTTTAAAATAGGATCTAATTTAATTGGTGCGTTTAATCTATCACTGTCACTCCACGCCAACCAGGGGAGAATGTCATCACAGCGGTAGGTGGTGAGAGACTTAAGCAGACCCTTGGCAGGGTCTCCCCACCGCCCCAGGCCCCGGGAACAGCTGGGAAGGGACAGGCAGCGGCAAGTCTGAAAAAGGGAGGGACCCCCAAAGCCCAGGACCACATGGCCGCCAAGTGGAACTTAGGCGTGGCTGCCATGGGCCTTGGCCCTGAGGTCCAGCCACACTCCCCCAAGAGGCCTCAGCAGGGGATCCAGGTAGGGGCCTCTCCATTTCAGCACCTCTCCTCAGAAATGAATCTTAGGGAGTTTTGTGAAGAAACCCAAGAGAATTAAGCTCACACTCAAAAGCCTGGCAGCTGGGGCATGAGCTGTCTGCTGGTGGTCACTCTCTCTTATTTGTATCAGCGTTAGTTCCTGATCTAATTCAGGGGGGAAGAAGTTTCATCTTTTTGGAATCACACAACACAAAACACATATTAGTCTAAAAGTTGGTTTGTGGTTAAAAATACTGGCTTAGGAGTTCCCACTGGGGCTCAGTGGGTTAAGAACCCAATTATATGCATGAGGACTGGGTTTGATTCCTGGTCCCACTCAGTGGGTTAAGGATCTGGCGTCACTGTGAGCTGTGGTGTAGGTCACAGACATGGCTCTGATCTGGTGTTGCTGTGTCTGTGGCGTAGGCTGGCAGCTACAGCTCCGATTCAGCCCCTAGCCTGGGAGCTTCCATATGCCACACATGCACCCATAAAAAAAATATAAAAAAAAGAAAGGAATGTTGGCTTAGAAGTTGTATAGAAATGAAAGTCCTGGATAAGCCACTTGCAGTGAATTTTAGAGTGTTTCCGAATCGCCTGAGCCTCAGTCTCATCCGCAAAGTGAGGGTAATAGTATCTCCTTCCTACTTCTGTACTGAGGTTAAAGGCCACGCCTGGGGCCAGCAAAAGCTCTACCCACAGGCCTGTGCCCCCCACCCCTACCCCTGAGGTGAACTGCAGTCAGCTCCTATCAGCTTGTGGCTTCCTGCATCTTTTTGCCTGAGCACGTTCTTTGGACCTGAAAGGGTCCTCCACCAGTGAAAGATGGGAGTTGATGGATAAAACCCCAGTTTCCACATCCAGGCATGCGCTACACAGTCACTCAGAGGCCTTAGGAGATGCTGAGTCCAGCTGCCCGCCGCCATGGAAACACACTCATTCATTACATAATCTCCAGCCCGCCCCCGCCAATGACTTCCCTCCCCTCGCCCTCTCACTGCTCCACCCCCTCACAGTGCCTCCTAGATCAACTCCCAAATAAATGATGGCACCCGAATCCTTGTCTCAGGATCTGCTTGGGGGAGATCCAAGCCCGGGAGTTGGCATGACTCAAACACTCGTAGTTTCCGGATATTTGAAATTCAGTTGTGACTCTCTATGCCTGTATTTTCTGTGTCTCTCATTTTTTTAAAAACTCCTTCAAGGCCCTCCAGGAAGGACCTCTCCTGCTGTGGGCTCATGTTAGCCCTATGCTCTCTGGTCCTAGGGAGGATGGCTGAGCCCATGGTTTCTATATCCCCGAGACTCCCTGGACCCCATACAAAGCTTGACTTAGGAAGAAGTGAGTCACGCCAACATGTGAGCTGGAGGAGTGTTATGAGCTGAACTGTGTCTTCTCCAAGATAGGTCCTAACCCCCAGTACCTCAGGATGTGACCTTATTTGGAAATGGGGTATTTGCAGATAATAAAGATGAGATCATTGATGTGGGCCCCAATCCACCATGACTAGTGTCCTTATTAAAAAAAAAAAAAAAAAAAAAAAAAAAAAGGAGCATTTGGACCCAGGGATGGACACACAGAGAGAAGAGCATCTAATTGGAATTATGCTGCCACCGCCAAGGAACCATTAGGAGAGAGAGACCTGGGGCAGACCCTCCCCTTGTGCCTTCAAAAGGAGCATGGCCTTGCCACACCTTGGTTTTGGACTTCTCGCCTCCAGAGCTCTGAGACAATCTGTTCTTGTTGTTTAAGCCATTCGGTTTGTGGTGCTTTGTTACAGCAGCCCCACCAGACTAATACACCAGACTCTGTGTACTGCCTGTGTGTGTGGCAATGGATGTTGTGTGTATATAGCAGGTGCGTCTCCATGAAGCAGACCTCCTTCTGTGTGATCCTGCGGCCCGACTCCTGAAGAAGATTAGTCCTTGGCATTTGTAGCCCAGGTGAAGCCTTTCCCTCACACTCTCTTTCCTGGGCCCTTTGTCACAGAGTTGTGCTGCCTCCCTCCCCATCTTGTTACCCTGTGGCTACAAAGGCTCCAACATGGCCCCATGGAGATCTAGGGTGGCTTCTCTCCCTAGGTTCTTTCTCTCAAAGATTCATTCAGGTTTTTCTCTCAACACTCCATCTAATGCTAAAGTTAAGTAGACAATAGACAAAGCCTAACCCCTCTCCGATGCATGTGCGCCTTAGAAAAAGATCGGCACCCAAAAAATGATCCTCTAGAGGCAGGAATTTCAGCCCATGGTCCTCAGGTGGCTCACCACCTCCACCAGCCATGACCTCCTCAAACTCCGTGATCTCAACACTCACCCCATGTGCTGTCACCTCTAGCCTGGCTGATCGCAGGGACCTCCTGGGTGGATGCCCTGTTTGCTCCTCCAGACCCACCCTCTGTGCCTCTCAGCCCTGAGCCCTGAAAGGCTGACCTTTGTGGGCTCCATCAGCTGGGCAGCCCTGCCATCTGGCTTCTGGCTGGATGTGACCAACGGGCATCTTCAGCTGGAGTTAAGAGAGTGGGTGGGCAGAGAGGCTGGAGGATTTGTTCCTCTGGCTCTCTCACCGTGCCTGCCAGGGTGAGGGTGGTCGGGGCTGCTTTCCTCTGCCTAAGCCCCCAGCTCCCGTGGAGTGGCCCTCTTCTGGAGCCAGGGGACTCTCCAGTGTCTGGGAACACTTCCAGTCCTTTTGAGAATGCCATCTGCTTCCTGCCCAGAGCCTGACTGACACGCCTCCTAATCATGATCCTTGAGCTCTGGTTTCACCTGTCCAAGCTGCTCCCTGAGTGAGCTTTCTAAAGCTCAGGACACGTCACTATTAAAACACTGATGGGCCCCCTTGCCTCTTGCGGGCTGCAATGCAAACACCTTCTTCTGGTGTATTCAAGTTCCCGCACGATCTGACCCCAGCCTGCATTCTGGCCAGATCACCTACTCTTCCCCGTAAAGCAGCCAAAGCTTTGGCCAGACCAGGCGACCTACGTGTCACTGCACCTCGGCCTTGCTCCGGGCTTGCTGCCTGCACTTGCTGAAGTTCATTGCTCCTCCTTCTATGCCTGAGGAACACGCATCTTTCAAGTCTCGGCCCAAATAACACATGCTCCTGAAAGATGTCACAGAATCTTCCATGTGTCCCAGCCCAGGGTGAGTCACATGCCCCCATGTGGTTTGTACAGAGCTCTGAGCCAGCGAATGGGTGGATTGTTGGCCTTTTTGTCTTTCTCTAAGGTAGCAAGGGCTTTGGAGGCAGAGTTATCACGCCTACCTAATTCATCCCTTCATCTATAGCAGACACCGTTGATGCCCTGTCCTGTATAGCCCTGACCCACCCAGTTACCTGCAGCCACGGTGAGCAACTTCAAAGCACACTGACAATTTTCCTGTCTCAAAAGCCTGCCTCTCTGGGCTTCTGGGCTTCAGGGATTCCCCAGTGCCTTAGAAGCTTGCTCTGCTACAAGTAGGCACAAGCCTGAAGTGCGGGCGAATTAATACCCCTGGGGCCAAAGAAGTTAATGGCCCTGGGGAGGGAGTTGGTGGATTGATGCCCCTGGCTCCCTGGCCTCTGGAGAGAGGATTCCCAGTAGGTTCTCCATGGTGCCTCAGGGAGTCCTCAGGGAGGTTGTGCCCCAGTCGCCCACAGCAGTGACTTGCTCATTAAAGCACCTGTCATTGGCTTTTCTTCCTTTCCTGTCTCACTTTGCCCCTCACTTGTGCTTCTCAGGTATTCTCCAGAATAAACCATCTGCACCGTAGGCCTTGTCTCAGGGCGTGCTTTGCGGGGAACCCCAACCAAGACAGGGACCTCAACATCCATGCCTCGCTCTATGCACAGTAGGTGCCCAAGAAATGTCACAGGAATGAGTGATCAAGGATGCAGGACCTGCTGGCCCAATTTGGCCACACGTGAACCATGCTGGGATTCAGGAATCGTGTCGTATTGAGCAGTCAGGTGCCACATCTTTGGGGGCAGCCCGAGACTTTTCCCAAGTAAGCTGCCTGCCAGGGAGACTAGTGCAGACAGGCAGTTCTGATTATGCATGCATACGAAGGCCTGGCCCCACAGCTTCTGTGAGAGCCACACGGTTCAGCTAAGCCACCCTGGAGAAAGAATCTTACAAAGAATACTAAAGAGCATCCAAGCGTGAAGAATGAAACACACATGAGTTTTCTTTTTTAAAAAATGGAAATCAAATTGTTCTTGCATCGTGGCTTTCTCACAAGTTGACGGCCCCCAAATAAGCCCTCAATAGCCAAAGAAGACTTTACCCAAGATTTCTGACCTAGATTTAAGCTGACCATCACCTTCATTTGAGCAGGTCTTACAGAATCTGATGAGCCCCAAGGGGATGAGATCAGGCCAGGCCGGGGGGTCTGGGTCTCATCTTGGCCTTCACAGAGCACACATGAAACTTAAGCATAGTACAGCCAAGGGTACCCACCAAGACAACCAAAGGCTTGGAGATGAGGACCACGGGGGCACAAGAGGGCTTTACAAGCAGTGAGAACAGCATGTACAAAACCATGGTGTAGCTGAAGGAAGCGCCAGCCACCTGGCTACTGTGGGTGGTATAAAGGATGGAGGGAAAAGAAATAAAAGGGGGGAGGAAACAGGGGCCAATCATAAAAGCTCCTGTGGGTCTTGCCAGGGAAGGTCCCAGAGGGATTCTTGAACGTGAGAAGAGGAGGCCAATTGGAAGATTTCTGCACCGTCCACATTGGTGCTGAAACCAAGGAGGCGGCACACGGATAAAATGGGCAGAGAAGGGTTTAAGAGGTCTGAAGATGGTGGAATGAAAAGGACTGGATAGGAGCAGTTGGAAAAGTTGGAAGGGGGGCGGTCTGACTCCAAGGTTGTTACTCTGGGTGACCAGGTGGAAAATGAAGCCTTCCCCTGAGTCGGTACATCCAAGGCACAGAAATGACAGAGGCTGTCTTGGAGGTGGTGGTGGTGGTAGGGTGGGCTGGTGGGCTCATTTGGGATTCAGTGGGCCCGAAGCACAGGCGGAGACCTCCAGATGGAGATAACCTGTGGGAAGTCACATGGATGTTCCCAGAGAAGACATGGATTTTTGCAATTACCAACTGGTAGATGGTAACTGAAGCCATGTGAGCAGATGAATCCATCCAAGGCAAGCGAGCTAAAGGAGAAACAAAGGAGCCTGATGACGAATTCCAGGAAAAATAAGCATTGAAGGAGTGAGCCATGTAAGAGGAGATGGTGGAAGAGTCAGAGGCCAGAGCAGAACAGGAAATGATATAAGGGAAGTCAAGGTTGGTTTCCTAAGTTGGTCAACAGTATCAAATTCTTTTTTTATTAAAAAATTTTTTAATTGACAGAACACTGTAAATCAGCTATAATGGAAAAAATAAAAATCATTATAAAGCAAAAAAAACCATAAAAATATAAAACAAATTTTTTTTGTCTGTATTCTTTTTTGTTTGATTTGGCCATGCCCACACATGTGGAAGTTCTTGGGCCAGGGATCAAACCTGCACCACAGCGGTGACAATGCTGGATCTTTAACTGCTAAGCCACCAGGGAACTCCTTATCAAATTCTACAGAGAAGTATAGAATAGTGAAGACCGAAAATTAATCCGTGTACCCACTTACCATCTCAGCTAATTTTCCATTTGGTGCTTGGAGCTCCATGTGTACTTGTCAATCGTTGGTGAGAGGAGTGTTTATTGACCAGTTTATGGGCTAACCCGGCCCTTTGTCTGCTCTCCTTTGAGTCATTTCACAGTTTATCAGTCCTTCAACCAAAGGCTGGACAAGGAAAATAAACTTTCGCCGGTCAATTTTATGACATAATCTATCAGTTCTTTGGAAAGATTTAGCAGAGGAATCATCTGAAATGATTAGTTGGTTTCTGTTTGTTGCTGTTGTTGGGTTATCTATGAATTTCATCGTTCAAGCTAGGGCTGGTGGTCTTTCTTAGAGCAAACCACCCCCTTTCACCAAATACACAAAAGAATATCACATGGGGAAAAGAGATTTTTTAAAAAAAGCAGAAGGAAATAGAAGTGTATATTTAGCCAGCCTCTGGGGACCAGAGAAGTTTTTACGTGTTATAATGATAGAACAATCCAGAGAGGAAAGAGATTAACCAGCTTAACTCCATAGTTAAAAATATTTGTTTATATGTAAATTGTATCTGTAGGCACATGATATTTATAAAATACTTGTAGCAAAGTTCTTTCTTGTGGAGAGACCAGAAAATGTGGAGACAAGAAAAATACCCAGTTGCTAATATTACAGTGAGCAAAGGGCATGAGAAGATAATTCACCAAAAAGAAAACACAACTAGTTCACCAACATTTAGAAGAATGTCATGCCTCATTAGGAAGGAAATAATCGCAAATTAAAATCATGAGGTGCCATTTTCCCCAATAAAATTACCTAAAATCTTACCTAGCGCTGTGGAGGGTGTGGCACAATTGTCGCTGATGACAATGTCGATTAATGCAACTATGTCGGGAAGGTATTTGGTAAGTACGAATTAAGACCCATAGAAATGTTCAAATGCCTAGGCCCCGCAATTCCACTTCTGTCCACAAGAATCTAGTCTAATGATCACAAACACGGTATGTATGGGAAAAACACTATATGCTGGGGAATGCAGTAACAGCAGAATCGCAAATCCCAACATCGAAACTTTCAGCTACAAGGGACTGATAGAATCAACGGCGGTGCATTTACCAGATGAAACATTATGAATCCATTAAAAATGATGGCTGGGAAGACTGGTTAGCACCGTGGGAAAAGGAACGTCACCTAACGTTAACTGGAAAGAGGAAGAAGTTTCGCTCAAAGCACTATATGATAATTACGTAGATGCATACACACAAACACACACGAAAATAAAAACATGTACAAAAGCAAGATGAAAATCCACCCAAACACTGTGTCATAGTGTAGTTTTGGGAATGATTTTTCTTCTTTTCCTAATTGTTCATACACCATAATGACTGTAAGGGCAGATTCAGGGGATCAAAAAATCTTAGGTTCAAATCCTAGTGTTTTTGCTTACTGTGTCATCTCGAGCAAGTTATTTCATCTAAGCTTTAAGTCTCCTTCTCTGCAAATTGAGAATTTTAGCATCTACCTCAGAGGAGTGTTATGAGAATTAAACAGAGTACGGGCAAAGCGCTTATCACTGTGCCTAGCACGCAGTAAGCTATCAATAAGTGGCAGGTTTGATTACTGTAGTTATTATTATTTAATCATGCAAAAGACTCTATCATTTCAGAAACGTGTTGAACCCCCTAGGCTGGGAAGTATACCCTGAATCCAAACAACACTGTTTTTTCTTCCCTGCCCTCCTTTCTTCACAGACAACCACCAAGAGAGATTGTCAAAGAGTTAATTTTAGAAGGGGAAAAAAAATGTTTGCTTTGCTTAATGAATGTGAACTTCCTCATTTTTCTGGTTTGTTTTTCTTTCAAGTTGTTTTTATATCAATACCACCCGGGCAGGATGTGCCAGGTGACAAGACTGTGGGAAATTTCACATGGAAATAACTGTCTCCAGTCCATACACCAAGATGCCAGATCTCAGGGACGCTGAAGGGCTGCCTCGCCCCCCTGCCCCTGTGCCCAGGATTTCTGGGTGCCCCAGCCCTGAGGGACTCCCTTACTGCCCTTCCCACTCTTGAAGGACAGGGGACTTTCTCCTCCTGCTGAATACTAGCAGTCATTAGAGATTTTTGTAGGCTGCTCTAATCAGAAACCCCAGTTAACACAGGGCTCGGAGAACCTGAGTGAGGGTGAGTGTGAGTGCGTGTGCGTGTGTGTGCGTGTGCTGGGTGGGCAGGGACATCAGAAGAAAGGCCAGCTAGGAGCTAGGAAGGAGGTGGAGGCTGAACACGACAGGGCAGTCGAGGGTGGACATCTTTTCCCTGACCAAGATCCATGTAGGTGAAAAGCGGTGAGCTCAGCAATCTTCCTTGACCGATGTTTCCTAGTTTCTCACTCTTTCATTTCCTTCATCTCATCCACCGGGCCTCCGTGTACCCACCCCCAAACCCGTCTCATTCCTCAGTAAACACCCTCCCCTCTTCCTTCTCAGACTGGCTTGGGCTCCACTGGTGTTTTTTAGCTTCTGGCCTCATCAGCATCCTCCGCACCCTCCCCGCTGGTCTTCCCACCGGAGTGGAGCACCTGGGTCAACCCCAACCCCCAGCTCCCCTTCTCTGATACGAGCTGGGGAAAATCTCACCACTGTATCCAGGAAGGAGATTATATGCTGATCTTACGCCACCTCAGTGGAACTACTGCCATCTCTTCCCCAGTCTAGGATCCCCCATGTCCCCCACCCCACGGTCCTCCCCTGACCCCACTTCTGTTCCTTCAGTCAGCTGCCTCCTTTTCCGCCCTCCTCAAGCTCACGACCCCACCTTCTGCTCCCCCAGTCTTGCAGGCACCCTGAGATTCTGATTCCAAGAAAAAGCAGAGACTAGTTGAGGCATAAATTCCCTAGATTCCATCCTCCTTGCCTTTGAACTTTACCTTTTCCTGTTTCTCACTGGTCTCCGCAGAAAAGTGTCCCCTTTCCCCGCCAAGAACTCCTTTTTCCTTGTGCAGGATAGCACCTCCCTATCCTGATTCTTAGCTTTCTGGAACTAGTATGCACTGAGCAATTCATTCTGTACCAGCCACAGCTGCAATATTTCATCTTCTATTAATATTTATAACAACTCTGAAAGGTTTGCTCTATTATTACCTTCCTTCTAAAGGTGGGGAGGCTGAGGTGCAAAGAGGAAAAGTAATTTTCTCCAGGCCACCCAGGAATGATCGGCCGAGTGGGAATTTGAACCTAGGCTCTCTGGCTCCAAGGCCCATTGTCTCAGCAACTGCATGGTGCCCTCTCTCTTGGTTTTCTCCAGGAACTGATTCCATCGTCCAACTTATTTCTCTAATCTCTTCACTCTCTCCCTCTCTACACATTCAAGTTACCTCTCTTCCTAAAATGAACATGTGTTTCCTTCTCTGGGTTCTCTGGGTCCTTCTACTACCAAGTTGCCTGCAAAATACGCAACAGGCTCTCTCCACTTCCCAATTGCTCTGTGCTCTGTATCGGCTCGGGCTGCTTCTTCCTCCACCACAGCCCAAAACCCGGAGACCCGCGGCAGCTTACATCTCCAAGATGACCACCTCACAACCTCCCTCCCACATGCCCTTCTTCTCAGGTCACACTGACACGCCTTTCATCAAGAGATAGGCTAGACGTTCCCTCCCCTGGAATCTGAGCAGGTCTGTGACTGCGGCAGAACTGACTTTATGCGAGTTTCAGGACTGACGAGGTTACAAAAGGGGATACAGCTCAAGTCCTCTTGAGATGCTCGCTCTTGGAAGCCGGCCGCCATGCTGTGAGAAAGCCCAGCAGCCCCACGGAGAGGCCACGTGGAGGTGCCAACAGCCAGCACCCACCACCTCGCAGGCAAGGGGAGATGCATCCAGCTGTTTGCGGCCTCCAGCCTGGGAGACTTCCTGGTGAGGCTCTGACACTGTGGGGCAGAGACAAGCTATTTCTGTGGAGCCATATTCTAAACAATGAGGGAGCATGAAATAATGGCTGTTGCAAGGCACTGTTTGGGGCTAATTTGTTATGTAGCAATAGGAACCGGTATAGAGCTCCAACCACTACCAAGGCCAGTGGTATCTTCGTAGTGGTCATCCCCCCAGATTTGTCTTTAGCAGTTAACCTGGGCCTTTCCTTTCTCCTCAAATTCCTCTCTTTAGTGACTAGAAAAGACTAAAAAGACACAACTAGATGCAAAGTGGGATCATAGATTGGATCCTGGAACAGAAAAAGCTGCCATTAGTGGAAAAAATCAGAGCGCTTTGAATGAAGTCTGTAATTTAGTTAATAGTGCCATACCAACATTAATTTTCTGATTTTGATAAGTGTGCTATGCTTATGTAACTCATTACAAATATGGAAAGCTGGGGGAGGGGAACATGAGGATGCTGCACCTCTTCTGGCAACTTTTCGGTAAGTGTAAAATTATTTCAAAATAGAAAGTTAAATAATAATAAGACTAGCACACAAAATAATGACGATGTTTATGAAAAACTCTCCTGACTTGGCACCTGGGGCTCCAGGTTCCTTGTTTTCCCCTTTCTCGGATGACTCTTTTTCAGTCTCCTTTGTTAAGTACTCTCTGTCACCCACCCTAGGAGTTGATGCTGCCCAGCATTCTACTTTGTCCTTCTACGTGGCTCTGGTGCTCACAGCCACACCCACGAGCCGAAGGGCACCTGTCCTATGCTCTGGACTGCATTCCCACTGCCTCCAGTAGTGCAGATCCACCTGGGTACCACCCAGGCAGGACGCAGTTGATTGCTTCTCTCCTCCTCTGGCTGAACCACCTGGTTCCTCCTGCTCAGGTTCCCATCTCAGCAAGTGACCTATCAACTCTGTGGTGCCTGGTAGAAACCTCAGTTCCATTAATACACACGACCCAACCACCTAAATTGTTTTCAAATTTGTCATCTTCTCTCTACTCTCGCAGGCTGATCCCTGTCATCTCTTATCTAGAATAAAGCAATCATCTTCTAACTGGTTTTTCTGCCTCTTGTCTCTTCCCTCTGTCTCAGCTTAATGACTGTCACCAGAGATTATTCTGAAGCACAAATCATGGTCCCAGCACTTTGATGACCCTGGCTTTTTGGACTGAAGTTTGACCTCCATAAAATGGGATGCAAAGTCTTTCTCAAAACTGGTCCCAGGTAGCCTGTCCAACCTCTTCTCCTACCAACCTTTTCCCCATCCTCACCATCTTAAGTCTCAGATGCTTACAACTACTCCCCAAGCTTAAGAGTGTTCTTTACCCCCTGCAAGCCTTTGATTGGACTGTTTCCTCTGCCTTGAATGACTGGTGAAATCCAGGGTGTCTTCTAGGCCCAGTTCAAATGTCCTCTCTTCTGAGAATCCTTCTCTGATATTACCAGCCAGCTTTAATCACTAATTCTTCCTGTTCTTTTTCTCTAATAAAGCATTTATCAAATGCCATTGTTTTCCTACCCTAAAATGTGAATGTCCAGAGGGCATAAATTGGAACTTATTTACTGTTATACCAATAAATGTTGAATGAAGAGTCAAATAGGTATATAAATGGATGGGTGCATGGCTAGGTGGTAGGTAGGACAGGTGGGAGATGGGTGGGCTGGTGAATGAATGGCTGGTGGATGGTGGATAGAAGGAGGGATGGCTGGGTGGTGGTTTATGGTTGGATAGTGGGCATGTGATTGGACGGATGGTGAGTAGGTATATGGGCAGTGAGTGGCTAGGAGCATGGATGAATAGGTGGGTGGCTAGTGAGTAGATGGGTTGGATATGAGCCTGGCTGTAGGAGGCAGATAGATGAAAGATGAGTGGTGAGTGGTCAATGTACGGGTGGAGAGTGGAATTTGGGGTAGACTTCAAGAAAATTGTTAGAAGAAAGTGAAAGCTTTTAAAGAGTTACGTGTCCTGAGGTCATGTGATTGGTGTGGGGGGCTCAATGTCAACTCCAGCTCCAACTTGCCAACATAATCCCTACACTTGAGGATATCAAGGCAGGGACCTGACCTGGTCATCTTTATCTTCCAGAGTCTATCACAATTTCTGCCTTGTTCAAAGAGGCTCAATACATCTTGATCTAATGGAACCCAGTTCTTCCCAGACAATATCCTTCTGCTAGCAACTAGAAACATAGAGCTTAAAGAAATGCTTGGACTAATTGAGTTCTACCAGTTTGACATCTCTTGATTCCAAGGTCCTAAGGAGGTAAGTAACAGGAACATGCCAACTATTTTCCATAAGTATTTCAATAATCTGAGTGGGGAACAACATATTTGTTTCTGAGAAGCCTACCAGGCAACAAACAGGCCAAATACCTTTGCTTTGGACTAGGATTACATCTACTCTGGCAGAAACTCTGGCAAACTTCAGAGTGTGATGACCAGAAACCCTGTTTTATAACTTTATGGTTCTTTATTGAATAAAAATGGGAAAATAGGGAGTTCCTGTTGTGGTGCAGCAGAAACGAATCCGTCTAGTATCCATGAGGATGTGGGTTCGATCCCTGGCTTTGATCAGTGGGTCAGGGATCCCGCATTTCTGTGAGCTGTGGTGTAGGTGGCAGACTCAGCTTGGATCCCACGTTGCTGTGGCTGTGGTATAGGCTGGCAACTACAGCTCTGATTCAACCCCTACCATGGGAACTTCCATATGCCCAGGTGCAGCCCTAAAAAGAAAAAAAAAAGGATAATAAATGAATTATTGCGTAATAGTTATAGCTTGGTTGCAAACTCTTTCCAAATACGGCAATTATATGGGGAATGTCTATCTCCTCATGGATCTTAATTTCACCTGGCCCACTCACACTTCGCACCATAGCCCACCCAGACCACTCATCCAGTCCAGGTAATTTCCAGCTCTCTCCCCTACTTCCTGCTCTGCACCCCAACCTCAGACCTACCATTCTGGCTTATGGATTCATGGCTCTGCAGTGGCCACACCTGCTTTTTGTCCACATGATTGATCTCTCCTGAAATACATTAGGACTTCCAGCCTCTAGAACTGTGAGAAAAGACGTGCCTATAGCTTAAGGCATCCCCTCCATGGCATTTTGTTCTGGCAACCCCAGTTGACTAAGATACCACCTTTTTGCCTGTTTGGTTGTTTGACCCAAAACTAGAGGAGGAAGGAAGTGTGCCACCTGGGGGAGTGGTGCCTCTCCTCCATACACAGACCCTGCTTCTCCTCATGAGTGATAAGAAGAAATGCAGGCTGACTGAACCCAGAACATTAGCTGGCTGCTACCCCTCAACATTTTTGCTTACCCGCACTCCCCATAAAAGTGCCCACACTGCTACTGACCATTGCATGGGTCCTTGTAATGGGGAGAGAACACAGTACTTTGTAACAAAAAGAGCTAATACCTCCATAGCACCTACTTTGTTCCAGGCACTGTTCTAAGCACTGTGTACATGTTAAGCCACCAAGCTTGCCAAGTAGGTTCTTTTATTTATCTTCCGCAGTGGAAACTCTAATGCCCATCCCCCCCACCCCACCCCCACCCCTGGCTCCAGAATCGAGAATGAAGGATTGCTCTCTCCCCCGCCCCTTTACTAGGAGGGCTGCCTTTGGATGAACCTAGTCTTTCAGTCTCTGCAGGAATATCAGTTAAAGAGAGTCAGCAACCCTCATCTGATGACTGATCAATGCAGGGGTATAGAGACTGAACCTCTGTGCCCCAATCCTGGACGACTCCAGTACTGGAGCTCCCTATGAGGTTGGCTGAAGCCTTTGTTGAACCTCCATCACATCCTGACATCCTTCCCTTCCATATGCTTTTTTTTTTTTTTAATTTTTTTCCCTATTTATGGCTGCACCCGAGGCATATGGAAGTTCCCAGGCCAGGGTTCCATTCGGAGCTGCAGCTGCTGACCTACGCCACAGCCGTGGCAATGCCGGATCTTTAACCCACCGAGCGAGGCCAGGGATGGAACCTGTATCTTCGCAGAGACAACGATGGCACTTAACTCCCTGAGCCACACTGGGAACTCCCCCTTCCACATGTTTTAATCCCAAGAGCATACCCTCATAACCTTCCTACGTGCTAATCTCCATTTCACAGTCAGCTTCCTGGAAAACTGAACCTGCAACACCCCACCTTCACAGATCAAGAAACTGAGGTCTAGAGAGGTTTGGAATGGTCTGAAAGCCACACCATTAACAGGTGATAAAACTGGGACAGGAGCCTAGGCAGTCTGGCATCAGAATCCACACTTCTAACTACATAATCCTGTCTGGTGGAGAGCTGAGTGCCAGCCCTTTCTAGGATGAGATGTGACCTCGAGAAGGTGGTAATCTGGATCCTTCCCTCCTGCTGGCTATTAGAGGGCCAGCAAAATGGATTTCCTCAGGGGTCCACTAAGGGCTCTATTTTCCTGAAAGGTGGCCTGTGGGACCACCTCTGGAGGCTCCCCCAACACCTGCAGCCAAGTGGTTCTTTCCAGGCCAGCACTTATGAAGACAGCCTCCCTTCCACTAAACCGGCTCTCTCCGCTGCTGCCCAGCTCGCAGAGAAATGCGTCGCAATTGCTTGCCTTGTAGAAGCGAACTGAATCAGCGCCCCTCTGCTGACAGCGTTAGTGACAAGTGATCGCATCAGGACACTGGAACAGCAGCCAGGACCTGGGCGCCTGTGTTATTTACTGGTCCGTCATGTATAATTTCAGAGTTTAATTTTATCTTCACAAACTTACAGGTGCAAAATGCAGGATAAAGTTCTTTAAGGGGCCCCCGTGAGAAACCGGGCTATGCTGGTCCTCCCGCCACCCCGTCCAAGAGTTCTCAGGGTGGCTCACTCAAATTAAATCATTATTGAGGAGGAATAATCCTGGTAGGCTCAGAAAATCAGTTTTAAATTCAGCCTGCTAGCAAAATTCTGAATGTATTTACTTTCTAGATTTCATTTCTCCATCCATATTAAAGCTCCGTGGCATTATCAATTATGGGTTTATTGCCAAGCACAATAGGATTCAATCTGGAGGAATGCCTCGGGGTATGTCTTAGGAGGACGATAAAGCTAATAGTAATGGGTCTACAACTTCTAAGGCTCATTTTCACAGTTACAAATTTCATAAATAAATAGAAGGCATGTCAGTTTCCAGTTACCCAGCTTGAGGTCTCTCATGCTGATAAAATGGGACCTTCCATCGCTTCCATTGGGGGGCTCCTGTTTGAGTCTTGGTGGGCTAGCCCAAAGAGTCCCTGATCTCCTGAGGAAGCGATATGATGGAGCCCTTCAGGACCCCCCTCTCCTGCTCTTCCAACCAGGTCAGGAGCTGACTGGGCTGAAAACAGACATAAAAGCACAGCCAACCCTGGAATCTGAGAGGCCGACCCTATGGCTTCAGCCCAGAACCCAGCCAAACTGCACAACTGGGTGGGATGGGCTGTCATGCACTAGTGCTGCGGTGCTTAAGCCAGGCTTCAGGGCTCCAGGCAGGATGGAGCTGTGTCTGATACAGTCTGGGGCCTCTGTTGTCCTTCCAGAAAGAGCAGGCAGCAGGGAGAAGGAGCTGGTGGTGTAAGGGGGCTATTAGTACATTCCTGGCCATTCTCAACCACATGCCTCTCATACAGGGACGGTGGGCCCTACCCACTGCCTCTGTGATGCCTGCATCACATAGCTCCCACCTGGCTTGCTATGCCGCATCACACACTCTGGTCCCCAGAGTCCCATCCTCTAGGCAGCCTCAGCTAGCGGCAGTCAGTTTCCTGTGAGCTCCAGCTGGTATGCACCTCTATAGTCTTTCCACATTCTGCCCCACTAGGGCGTCTCTGACGCCGCAGCAGCCCCCTCGCCCAGCGCACAAGTGCATTCCAGAAGTGCAAGGTTAACACCCAAAGAGGCAATCTTCATTCAACCACCTGGGGGGCAAAAAGCGAAGGCTAAATGCTCCTGCCTCCCTTCTTTCTGAACAAGTCTAGAAATATTCCATATACTTCTCAGGGTGTGCCATCAGGGCCAAACCCTGGTCCTGGGTGACAGCAACTTTAACACACACAGTGGCTTTTCCCCCTTTCCCATCTCCCTCTCCGTGCTTCTTCTTTCCTGATTCTTGGGGTCACCTCTTAAACAAGTGCCCTGCACCCAAGTCTTAACCTCAGTTTCTGCTTCCCGAAGAACCAAACTAAGCCAGATGCACAGCACTGGATCTGTGCCTTTGAGTAAGATAAAGGCAGGGCATCTTCCAATGGCTCTTATAAAAATATCCCCATAGAAGTGAGGGAGGGAGAGAAAGTCCTTTCCCTCTCTCCTATTCACATGGAAGTTTCATCAGGGGAGTTCTTTATCACCTGGGAAGGCAGGGAGAGAGGACAACCAAGAGATGGAAGATTATTAATGGGGGGAGGGGTGGCAGGGAACCAGGCAAAAGAGGCCCCAGGGAAGCAGGACTCAGCGGGAGTGACAGCAGCAAGGGCAGGCAGCCGAGAGTGTGCCCCGGGTGCGTGTGTGCCTGTGCAGAGCGGGCTGCGCAGCTTCCAGGCAGCATGAAAGGAAGGAAGGACGAGGAAGGGCCTGAGTCCTAGACCAGTGTGCTGGGTAGAGACTCAGTGGCAAACATCTCCCCTGGGACTCAGTTCTAACTGGACATAGCTGCCGTCACTGACTGTGACCTCCAGATACCAGGAGGGCCCATGAGATGGTGGAGTTACAGCTGTCCCAGATGTCATAGATAAACAGCCAAGCCAACATGGAGATCAGTCAAGAGATGTTTTGGGAGCCTTTAAAAATTCAACCCAGTCAGAAAACAGCACCGATTAATAAATGGCTAGCATTTCTTAAGAGCTTACTAGGTGGTGGGAATTGCTCTAAATTATTTGCCACATGCTGGCTATTCAGTCCTCATGACAACCTTATGGGTAGGTACTATTATTACCCCCTCTACTGATGAGGAAACTGAGATAGAGAGTGGCAAAGTAACTTGTCCAAAGTCATGCAACAAATAAAGGGACAGCCTGGGACTACAATGTGAGCAAGGCAAGGTGTTTGGTGCTTTGGAGACATAGATGTCATGTGAGACACATTTCTGGCATTCAAGGACTCTAAAATTTATTAAGGGAGACAGACATTTACACAAATAACAGAATATGAAGCAAAATGAAATAATCCCCATAATAGCCTCTAGGGTACCATACTCTGTTAAACAGTCTCTGATTCTACAGCTTAAGTCTCATTGCAGCTTTTACAGAAGCAGATGCTTGGAAGTTTGGGGGTGGATGTGCTTAGGGTTCCAACAGTGGATGAGGTTAGGCTGATGTGTTTATTCTGATAAGTCACGCCTCCTCACTGCTGCTAGGAACAGGGCTGTGAACTGCCTTCAAGGGTCCCAGCTGAATCACCTGCATCATTTCATGTTTCTCTCCTATGTGCCTTCTTTCATTCTGTCATCTTGTGAACCCATGTTGAGCACCCCCAGCTCCTGTGTTCGTCATTCCTCCCACTTGTTTTAGACCACGTAAGTGCTCTGCTCAAGCCCACTAGACTGGCCTCCCTGTGTATGTAACCTGCTGAATATTTGCTGAAAATGCAAGGGTACGTGGATTCCAGGGGCTGGGGGGGGGGGCGAGGTCTGATAGGCCAGGAGCAAAGTGAAGAGTAAGTGAAGGAAGCCCTTTGAAGGGAGAGGGAGCCTGGGTGAGGCTCACAAAGAGAGATCAGGATGAAAGAGACCACGTGACCCCTGAGAGAGAGTGAGGTTTTCAGTTCCTGAGTTTCCATTCCCAGTCTCAGGTTACAGCACATTTGCTCTTCTCCATTTCCTGCTCTTGGGATTTTGTAAACTCTGTGTATTCACAAGTAAACCTCCTTCTTCCAGGAGGTAGCTTGAGTGGGTCGGGTTTTTTTTTTTTACAGACAGAAGACTCTTAAAAAAATTTTTTTTAGACTAAATAGACCTGTCACATTATGGTATACTAACAAATAACAAGAAAACATATTAAAGAAGAAGGCAGTGGAATGTGCATAATAAATATGTGGATAAAATATTTTCTTCTAAATGTAGAAAGAATGGGTGCAAACATACATAGTCAACATCCACTCTCCATGATACAATGAGTCAAAGGGGACTAATGTAAAAATGTTCACACAAGGACATACTAACTATAAATTAATGCCTAGGAAAACATTAACTTTACAATTACGGAAAACTTTATTCATTCAGACATTAAAAAATTATCCATTGAGTGCCAATTATCTGCCAGGAATTTTGTTAAATTTGAGGAATTGGGAGTGGAGTCTGTCATAGATGATGCCCTCAAAGTGCTTATGATCTAGTTGTAGAGAGAATATAAACTAGGCAGATAATAACAATAAAACCTAGAAGTTTGGCCAAGTGTAGTAATAAAATATTACAAAATTAATATAGGCTGGTAATGAAGGAAATGAAACTTCCAAAGTGCCAGGATCAAACAAAAAGTAAAACTAACACAATAAATCCATAAACTAATGTTGTGGTATCTGACAGGGAATCTATCAGAAAGAATACAGACTATAGAGGCTAGGAATCAGAGTTTGAACGTGGATGTGGAGTGAGAAAATATGATTGTGGGTCCTGATAAAATAGAAGATTTGAAGGTGAGATTTTTGCATAAAGCTGTTACCTTATGAGGATGAAAAAGGGAAGTAGACAACTTTGCCACTGGTCCAGGATAGTGGCAAATATCCTCTTCTCTTTTCCCAGAGCTCTAGGTAGTAAATTAAAAGCTCTCAATGAGGAGTTCCCTTCGTGGCTCAGTGGTTAACGAATCCAACTAAAAACCATGAGGTTGCGGGTTCGATCCCTGGCCTTGCTCAGTGGCTTAAGGATCCAGCGTTGCTGTGAGCTGTGGTGAAGTTCGCAGACGCGACTTGGATCCCGCGCTGCTGTGGCTGTGGCAAAGGCCGGCAGCTACAGCTCTTGTTAGACCCCTAGCCTGGGAACCTCCATTCTACATAAAGGCAAAAAGACCAAAAAAAAAAAAAAAAAAAGCTCTCAATGAGAATTCAAAGCCCCATGGAGTCTGAATTTACCCTATATGTATGATATAGGAATTCCTCAGGCCATAAAATTGCATAAAATCTAGCCCTAGAAAGCAAATGTGAAAATACTCTGTGGCAATGTTGCTACATTCCAGAATAGAAAAGACTCCCATCCAACCTCCTAAAAAAGTCTATTGAAGATGACTTCACATTGAAACACATTACAAACCATGTGAGGATATAATTTATATGAGGGAGAGGCAGCAGAAAAAAACAAATAAGCAAATTAAAATACTTATAAACATCCCAAGAACTTGAGGGAATAGAACAACTGAGTGAGACTATAATTAAAGTAATTAAATTGATAAAAGATGTGAAAGTCATGATGAAAGCATGTGACACTATGGTAACATAAAAACCATGCATCTTCCAAAAAAAGAAGAAAATAGAATTTTTGGAAGTGAAAAAAAGGTGAAATTAAAATTCAATGGATGAGTTAAACAGAATGAGGGATGAAGCTGAAGAGGGAATTTGTAAAGATGGAGCTGAAGAAATCACCTGCAATGTATAGTGAGATGAAGTGATGGGAACTATAAAAAAGGAGTTAGAGAACATGGAGGATAAAATGAGAAGGTTCAACATGTATATAATAAAGAATTTAAGAGAAGAGATTTAAAGAGGGATGTGGCTACATTAGAAATGCTCATGACAAAGAACTTTCTAGAACTAATGAAATCCGTGAATCCTCAGAATCAAAAGAGTCCTGATGGTAAGTGAAAATTAAGCCACAATTAGGTGCATTGTAACAACAAAGACAAAGAGGAAATCTCCAAAAAAAAAAAAAGCCCAAGAGAAAAGGAAAATGATTTACAAGGAGCAACAACTGGATGACAGCATCAGATTTTGTAGCAGCATTGGTAAAGGAGAGAAGAAACAGTGGCCAAAAAATGGGGAAATAACTGTCAATTCAAAAATTCTATACCCATCTCAACTATCATTCAAGAGTGAGGATGACAGTAATCAAACTTAGCATTACTAATAGTGGGTCCACATGTGCCTCCTGATATGATGGAACATCAAACAGGCAATGTTGCCTATGAAGTATTCCCGTCAAAAATGTTTAATCTGAAAAGAAAGGGATGGGGGACCAGATTTAAAGGGATTTAAAGGAATTCAAGAGACACGACAACTAAATGCAGAATGTAGTGCTCAGGTTGATCTCTAAACAAATCAGCTGTAAAAGACAATTTGGGGAACAGCTGGGGAAACTCGAATATGGACTAGATATTAGATGATATTAGGGAAGTACTGTTGATTTTGATTAATTTGTATGTTAGTGGTATTACGTTTATGTTTTTAAAGTCTTTTTTTAAGAGATACATATTGAAGGACTTAGGAGTGTGTATTAGACAGAATCAAGTGGGATACTAGAAGAAAGTTTAATAAAGGAACAATTCACAAAGGTATGGTCAGGATGTACAGAAACCAATAGAGCACTCTGAAGCACCTTGGAGCTATATGAATTCTCAGTCATGGGTCTAAAGGGAAAGAGGATGGAGCAGTTACTCAGACTTGGAGAAAGAACTGTGGGTGTAGCTCTAGAGGATCCCCTGACAAGAAGCTGTGGGCTTCAGTGAAGAAACAAAACTACCAACACCTTGTGGCCCATTGTCAAATCTTCTGGTTGCTCTTATTAATCAAACCCACCCAAGAGCCAGAGAGCAAGAGGGTCTGGGGATCCAGTCCCCAGCAGTAATTTTCTCCAGAACAGAGCAGGATAGAGAAAGGAATAGGGGAAAAAAAAAAAATTCTGCACAGGGTAAAACTGAGGATGCCTGTTATCTGCTTAAAATACTTTAGGAAAAAACAGTTGAAGCAAATATGGCATATGCTAACAATTGTTAAAGCCAGATGAAGTATACGTGTGTTTATTACTTTTTGTACTTTTCCGTATTTTTGAAATTTTTCATAAGAAAAAGTAAAAAGGAGTGAGGGTGAAATAGACATAGAAATTTAAAAACAAAGTGAGGGAATTTACATTTATGATTTTAATGAAAAGAATTACTAAGAGATTTACTTCAGAAATGGAACAAAGAAATTAAACCCAGAAGGAAGTGATAGGATGCAAAAAGCAATGACAAGCAGTGACCCTGGTAAATAGGTGAGTCGACTTACACAAGCATTAACCAGAAAAAATAGCTGGAAATTACAGATCAACGTGTCAGGTAATATTGAAGTTATATGAACAAAGAGGATATCTGAAGTCGACAGAAGAGGAGGAGAGTTGAGAAAAACTTCCCGCGAAAGGAAGGAGAAACAAATTGACCTGAGTTTTAAAGGTCAAATCGGATTGACCAAAGAGGATCAGAAGAAAGGACAAATCCAGGCAGAGGGAACATCATAAGAAAGAGCAGAGATGGTTACAAGGGTACATACATCACATTTGCTAATTCAGATGGAAGGATACCTTTGGGGATGGCAGGAGAAGTAAAGTAGGCAGGAACCACAGCCTAAAGCATCTGTTACAAGGCACATCTCAAAGGGCCTAAGCTAAAGCTGGGGAGGGAATGGAAGAATTTTATGTAGAGAAATCACCTGATCAGATTTGAATTTCAGAAATGAAGCTCTAACTCACTTTTGGAGCTCCGATTGGAGAGGTCACCGGGACAGAAAAGAGCAACGAGGAGATCAGTGCAAGCCATCAAGGTGAGGCGGGATGAAGCTCTGAACAAGGCAGTGCCAGTGGTGATGCAGAGGAAGCCAATTCAAGAGACAGTCACGAGGTCAAATGAATAAGACCTGGTGAATAAAAGGATGGGGGTTGGCAGGGAGCCGTAGTGAGGGAGAGTCAGGAAGCAAACCTGGCCCTTGGCTTTTGCCTGGATGACTGATACATGCTGGTGAAATCAGGGAATGTGAACCTTCAGAAGGGGCCAGTAGGAAGGCAAATTGATGGCTCAGTTTTGTTCAAGTCTAAATACCTAGGTCAGAAGCTATGAACTAGGGGTGAGGTGGCGGGAACCATATTCATCAGGTCCAAATTTAAGACAAGAAGAAGGTGGGGGCAGGGCAGCCATGCAAACCTTGTCTATTGCTTTCATCAGGAAGAATACCTTTCCCAGAATACATCCCCCTACCCCTGCATGCACACCCCACCCCAACAGTCTTATTGACCAGATGAATTGGTCATGCGATATCCCTAGCTTCCCAGGAGTCTGGGAAAATAGAGAAGGAAATTGTCATAATTAGTTTAGACAAATCATGACCCAGTGCCTGGGGATGACGTATTGCTCCCAAACAAAACTGAATTTCTGTTAGCAAGGAAGAAAGGGGGATGAGTGTTAGGCAGATAAGGAAGAGCCTTGGCCCATGCAATCATCCTAACTGGGCTGTGGGTGGAAACTGCAGGGAGAGGGAGGCAAGTGCCCATCAGATGCCAGACTCTGAAACCTAGAGACAGAGACCAGGAGATGCCCTGCTTCTTAGTCAGCCTGTTGAATAGGGAGATTGGCTCTAGATCATCCAGGGCATGTCCGATGGAGGGTTAGGAGCCATGGGTGATTGAAAACTTCCTTCCTCAACAGATTGTTCTAGGACCCAGGACAGTGCCAAAAATGCAGTTAGGAAGTTTGAGCAGCTCAGCTGTAGGGATTGGGGGAGGCAGAGGGAGTAAACAAAAGATCAAGTCAATGTTAGGTTTTCTATCGACTGCAACGAAACAATCCCTCCTAACTGGTACAGTGTGTTACAGCTTTAGTCTTTATCTGAATTCCAATGTCAATGACTCATCCCATCCCTGGTTCTCACCCTCATTCCCTCAAGGCCTTGCGTCTGGCTTGTCTTTGCTCATCTAGAACAGGAGTCCTGTCCCCAAGCTAAGTGAGATGCTTGCAGCCCTTCTTTCTGGGAACCACTTTCATGGATGTTACCTGTCTGCCTGGACTGCCCAAAGTTACTGTCCCCGAGCCCCTCACAGTGTGTGCCTAGCTGGGTTTTATTATAGTAGAAATTCCTTGAGGAAGAGCAAAGATGGTCTTTCTCATCCATCTTTCCAATTTCCTTAGTGCTTCATACGAAACTCCCCCCAAGTATTTGCTGGATTCAATTCTATTAAGTTGAGGGGGAATATAATTTAGTGGTTAAGGGAACTGCCACCAGAGCTAGTCTTCCTGGGTTCAAATCCCTCTGCCACTTACTGGCTATATGATCTTGGGCAATTGGTGGTGTTCTTTTGAAGAGATAATAATGGTACTTACCCCCCAAAGATTGTTTTGAAGACATAATGCACTTAGAACCATGCCTGCCACATAGAAAACACTAGGTATTTGTTCTTTTCATTAAAAATGCAATTAGGGGTGTAGTTAAGGCTACTTTTGGGGAAAGCAGGCCTAGTTTGGCTTCGTTCTCTCCCATCACTCTTCCTTTCTTCCTGTCTCCTTCCTTAGAAATCTCTTCCTCACTTTCTGGTGTCCTTACTGGAGCAGCCCACCTGGTCCCGCCTTCCAGGTCAGGAACATCTGCTCCAAAATGACTCTCCTTCCTTGGCACATTCTAAATCTCTTGCACCAGCCACTTGTCACAGAGGGAGAGTTCTGAGCTGCTATTTCATTCTACAATATTAGTGCCTAACATTACTTTAATGCTTCGATTCCCAGCCTCTCAAGGTGGTTTTCATATTAACAGACCAGACCTCAGGATGATAGGCCAAGCCAGACATTTTTAGAAAGCGAATAGTGGGGGGGCCTTACCCTTCCTTCCCATTCCACAGTCTCACTCTCCTCCCAAGGGGAAAGCTGGTTCAGGGAGGCAAATACAAGGGCTACCAGAACTTAATGCCCTAACACTACCAATAGTAAGAGTAATGACCACAGGTAAAGTTTGCAGGCTTGGAACAAATGATGTCATCTTTAACAGAACTTTCCATTTTTCTAGTGTGTTTGGGCTTTTAAAGCACTCTGATGTGTGTTTTCATATTTGTTCTCAAAAGAACTCTGTAAAGTAGGTAAGGGAGAGGGAAGCTGAGTGAAGACATAGGCTGTCTTAGTCAGGTTAGCTGCCTTAAGAAACAATTCCACGATGCCAGTGCCTTAACAAAATAAAATATATTTCTCACGCATGGAGTAACCTCATGTGAGTCTTCCTGGTCGGGCAGCTCTCCTACAAAGCAGTGACTCAAGGACTCAGGGCCCTTCCATCTTGTGGCTTTGCCACCCTTAAGGGCCTCGGACCCTTCACTTCACCCCTTTGGATGGCCAACAAACAAGGGAAGAAAAAGTGTGGATGAGGGCAACGGAGGTTTTCCCAGCCAGGCCCAGAGGTTGTGTACCTTACTTAGACTCCCATCCCCTGACCTATACTCAGTCCCATGGTTGCACCCAACTGGAAGAGAAATCAAACAATCTGACCAATAACCACTCACTCTCCAGCACACAGGCTATATTCGTTATGACTATTTCTGATAATAATAACTACCTGTCATGGTAATCCCCTTCTGCTTCCGGTACTATACTGAGAGTCACATACCTTAGCTTCTACCTTTCCCAACAGCGCGAGTGGGGAGGGACAGGTCATCTGCATTTCACAGAAGATGAATCTGAGCTGGGAGAAGTTGAGGAACTTATCTAAGAGATCCCCAGCAGCGATAACCTGGCTCCCCTCTCTGTGGCCACAGGTCCCTGGGAAGTTTCCACCATGGCTTAAGCTTCCTCAGACAACCTCAGCTCCTGTTCTCCATAAAGCCCCTCTTCCTTGTGTTTTCTGAGCCCTCAATGCAGCTTCCTGCTGTTGCTAGTCTTGAGGTTGCCTGGTCATTCTGTTTGGTTTTGTCATGCTTCCATTCCCTATAACCAATTCCCCGAATTAATTGGAAAGACGTCAAGTTTCTGTTTCCTTGTCTGGACCCTGATTGATATACACATATGATACCCATCAAACATTATCTATCTATCTATCTATCTATCTATCTATCTATCTATCTATCATCTATCTATCTATCATCTATCATCTATCCACTTTAGGGAAAAAATACGAACAGAACATGGCTGCGTATCTTCTTTTAAAATTCAGAAAGTTACATGTAAAGCTTGTTCATGGGTTTTGGCATTTGTTTCCCTCCGTGGCTTTCCAGAAAAGAACCACCACCTCCAGTGTTGCAGCTTGCCACTGGAGGTGACGCTCAGGTCACCCTCTGATCCCACAAGTGCGAACAGTGCCCTGTATAAAAGGCCACAATTAATTTTTATTGCACATACATGTGGGGAGATACCTGCCTGGCCTCCGTGTGAGAGCCATAACTCTCTTAAATTGATGTGTCAGCGAACTAAAACTCAATATTTTTTTTCACACAGTATATTTTACAGTCAGAGGCCCTTCCCTAATCGGAATAAAGCAATTTGGCTCCCTGTCATCGCTCACTGAAAACATATGAGCTGGTTGGCATTTCTAGCAGCCCAGATTTATCAGGGTCTCTGATCGAGTGCACAGGAGGTTCAGGGCTGTGGCATGGACAGAAGTGGATTTTTTATGACGGCATTGTGCTGCATCTCTGCATAGCCAGATTTATCCCTTTATTTGAGAAATATTTGTACTGTCTTTAGTCCCAAATCTACTTTAGACTGAAAAGATTCCACATAGTTTGCATGAGGGCTTGGGGTCATTCTTTTCCGTACCTTATAAACTCTAATTTCCAGTCTATAAAAAAAAAGTCCCTGGATTGCCCTCCCCAGCATCACGGGATTCTGGAAGTTCAAGCTCTGAAATGCTAAGTCTCCTGCACGGCAGCTGTCTCCAGCATTAGCGTAGGTCAAGGACAGGACCTTTGGAGCCCTGGGGCCAAGGCTTTGCCCACAGGCCTTGTAAATCTGTAGCAGGACAGAGAAAACCCCCACACACGTGTGACCGCCATCCTCGTAGTAACTGTAACAGACAGTGGCAGTGTCCCCTCGGCATACTCTCACTGTGGTTTCTGAGCACCCCTCCGGCTTCATTGGCTCTTGGCTGCCTGAACTGGTCTCCTCAGAAGACCGTCCTCAGGCAGCTGGAACTTTCTGCGCACACTCGTGGAAAGCCACACATGCCTAGAACTTTGTGTCCTCCTGGGGTGGCTAATGACTGATGGGTAAGGGAATACGAAAACCCAGCTCCCTCATCTGGAGTCCCGACAGAATCCATACGCACCCGGCAACCCCTGCAGGACCAGGCTGAGGCTGAGACTTTCCCAACATGGAACCCTTGCTTGGCTTCCTTCCCCTCTCATTGTGCTTCTCCCACTCTCTTCCTGCCCTCCCCAGGGAGCGCTTCAAAATCACTCGCACCTGAACCCTCCTCACAGGGTCGGTTTCCCAGGAACTCAGCCTTAGACTGTAAGTGTGTTTGAAGTTCCTCATTCCAGTCACGTATCTGAGGTTCCAACGTGCTTGGTTACTTCTAGAAGTGGGCAGCTCCATGCACCAAAGAATCACTGAACACTAAACCTGGGAGCAGCCTTGGAGATCAACTATACTAACTAGTCTCAGTCCTGATATGAAGACACTGTTAATACCCCAGCCCACGTTCCCTCAGCACGCTTGAGATAGACAGTCTTGGGCACACTAACAGTTTCCCACCTTAAGAACTCGGAGCAAATTCATATCATGGAGGCAACCCAGAAGAGTGGGTAAGCTGATGTCCAAGGGGAGGGGCACCCTCGAAAGTGGGAGAAGGGAGTTGGTGCATCAATGCCCCAGCTTTCCTAGCCTCCAGGGGAGAGATTCCAAGGTGTGAGCCACATGTTAGCTCGCATGGCCTCCCATGGGCTTGAACCCTAGTTGCCGTTGCCCGGAGGGGCAATCTGCTCAGGACCTCACATCTATTAACTTCCCATCCTTCCCTCTGTGACCCTCCCCACTCCCTCACTTGTGCTTCTTGACACCACCTCACAAATCAATGACCTACACCCAAGTCCCCTACTCAGCATCCATTTTGAGGGGATTCAAACTAAGGTGCCCAGAGAAGCTAAAGGATTTTCTACCTCTTTCCCCTGGAAGGTCCTTCTTCTCAGTTCCCATCCCTGAACATCCACTGAACCGGAAGAGCAGATTCAGTAAATGATCAAGTGTCCCAGCCCTCTGAGCTGCAGTCTAAGGCTCTCAGCTTGATTCCATGACACATGCATTCATTTCGTTGAATATGTATATATATAGTTCTATTTTGTTCAGCAATGCATTACTTGCAACTTTACTCGACGTATAATTTTACAACTCATTTGCATAGACGGGCAGTATTATATTTATGTTTATGTCATCTATCTTTGCTCAGGACACATTTTCTACTACGCAGGAACTGGATTGCCGTGTTGGTTTGCACTGCTTGTGTTACTGATGAAGGGGTGAGTCAGGCCTCCTTATTGTCAAGTCTACAAACGTTAGTCCGCTGCAGTCATAAACTGCCCTACCAGGCTTCCCTAAGAGCTCAACAGAGAGACTTCCAGGTGAAGGCCTGAACCCTCAATTCCCATGTACTCCTGTGTCGAGCCCCTGGATCTGGAGAGCAGGGCTGGGTTGTGGCCAATCATAGGAATCCATTGCTTCCCTAGGTTACAGCCCAGACTAACACGTGTCCACGTGTCATCCTTTCCCCTGCCCCATCCAGCTCCTGCCATGGTTCCTCGGGTGTGGAAAGGGCCCCTTTTATGACATCAGTCATATGGGAGAAATCTCATAAGGTTGCAGCCCGAGGGAAGGTCAAAAGACCCTTACTACGCACATGCAAAGCCCCCTAATCTCCAGGCTAGGTACACTCAAGGCCACTTGCCCACACTTGGGCCCAATAATGTTCCTGTCCTTCATCCATCTCTACCAATCTTCATCTTCCTCAGAGGACAGAGGGAGGAGAGAGAAGCCTTGAGCTCCCCCTAGAGGCTGCAGGTTTCCACCTACTGTTTCTTTATCAAGTGTTGGGGGATGCTAAAGAATAAAGATGCGTATCTATCGGCGAACAAAGTTATGTAGGGACTGTATATTGGTAATACCTACAACATATACCTCAGAAATACACATCTGAAGCTAACATGATTAAAAACAAGGTATGAACTGTATTATCTGTTCAATGCTTAGAATAACACTCATCAAGAGTTTCTCAGTAAATACTACCAAATTTTCATTCTTGAATAGCAACACCAGGTATGTTTATAAATTAGAAATAAAATAATATGGGGTACGTGTAAATGGGCTGTGGCCATCTTTACTCAGCCACCATTTTGAGTTTGAGAAAAAGGCCCTGTGGGCAGCACAAGGCCACAAGGTACTTCTGTGCAGGTAACACAGCTTCTGAAACAAACCTTGGATTCTCATATTATGTTTTTCTAGGTACCTGGAAAGTGAGACTCCTTTATGGTCTATAAAACCATCCAACTTGAATTTAGAATCCTGATAGTCAACTATCAGCTCAACCATGGGCGTCCTGACTGACCTCAGGAAAGTTGCTTACTGTCTCTGAGCCACAAATTCCTTAACGGTGATGTGGAGCTAACTGCAATGGGTCCACATCTCACAAACTGGCTACTGATGTAGATGCAAGGATGCACAGAACTGGTTATCATGACCCACTTGAGCTCATCAATGAATGGGCTATTTCTACTGAGGGGCTACAATACATATGCAAGTGTGAAAGCTGGTTGGGGGTCTGAGGGGAAGGGACCTGATCATAGGACGTGTTTTCCTTCGCTTAGCTTGTACTTCTCTTTTGAGAAAATAATAATATTGGCTTCGATAGATAGATAAGATATATGATTGCTAGACAGACAGATGATAGATCAACATTTGACTGTACTATCCATATGGACAGGAATTTGCTTGTTTCACTCACTGCTGTGAACATGCTTCTAATATAGAGCAGTTGATTAACAAATATCTATTAAATCTGTTGCTTTGCTATTTCTTATGTACTTGCCTCTCTACTTCCCATGCCTGGGAAGACCCTCATAGGAGAGCTTGCATGTTTCCTAAAAGAGAAGTGAAGATGGCCCGTGTAAAAGCACACACCAGGTCCTGGCAGAACAGGAGTTCCCGCTGTGGCACAGTGGGTTAAGAATCTGACTGTGGCGGCATGGGTTGCTGGGGAGGAGCAGGTTCAATCCCTGGCCTGGTGCAATAGGTTAAAGGATCCAGCCTTGCTGCAGCTGTGGTGTAGGTTGCAGCCACTTAGATTTAATTCCTGGCCCAGAAACTTCCATATGCCATGGGTGCAACCATAAAGAAAAAAGGAACGGATGTTCACTTTTGGGCATAGGGCAGTGTATATAGGTCCTGGGACTGTGAACAGAGAGGGGCCCTCAGAGGGACCCATTTTTCTTTATTGCTGGAGTGAAGAATGGGGCGTGAAAACTGTGAGCACAGGAATGTTTAGGGTAAGATGAGGGCTCAGAACAGCTTCTCCAAGTGAGTCTAAGTGGTGTTCCATCAAGTTCACACATCTGTACGCACCTTGGGTGACCTACCAAAGGGTCCTGGAAGGAGAAAAGCCTGGGTCAACCCAGCCCCAGACCAAGCAGGTACTAGAGTCTGGAGGTTTCAGACCCAGGAGGAGCCTCTTGGGGTTGGGATAACCTACTGGGAGAAGAACATCAGAGGCAGGAAAATAGCCTGACACCATGAAATGTTCACTGCAGATGAAACAATGGATCTGGAGAAATGCTTCTCGCTTCCTTGACACCAGACTAGAGAGAGAGTGAAGTCGGCAAGATAGACAACTTTGTAAAGGAGTTTGACCATAAAGGGGAGGTGAGAAACGCGCAGTAGCTGGACAGGTGTGTGCATCAGAGAGGTTTGCTTATTTAATTATTCTTGGATGGCAGGTATTACAGTATGTTTTTACACTGATGAACATGATTCAGTAGGGAGAGAAATACGGGAAAAGCAGGAGAGAGAGGACAGAATTGCAGGAACAAAGCTATGATTAAACAACAGGGGATGAGAGCCCAGTTTGCACTTAGAGGAGTTGGTCTTGGGTAGAACACACAGTCTGTCCATTTTATCAGGAAAAAGGGGACAGTATTGTGAGTACAAATGCAGGTAGGTAGACAGGTACGGTGGCGAGCAGTAGGAAAGTTCTCTTCTGATTGCTTCTCGCTCAGGGTACTAAGAAACAAGGTCATCAGCTGAGAAGGAGGATGGGGGAGGAATTGCTGGAGGTGTGAGGACAGATGAAAAAGTATGAAACAGTCATCTCAGGCAGAGGGGAGAGCAAACTGACCGGGGAACTGGGCTAGGCCTGCCTGACTGCACCAAAGTCTCGCTTGAGGTCTGCCGTCATAAATTTCAAGTGAGACCAGTCAGCAATGGTTGCATGTTTTTCACCAGCCACCTTTAGCTGTTTAGGATCTGGGTTGTAAGAGGTGGCAGGCTGGAATTAAACAAGGCTGAGCTTGCTTGGCACAGGCAAGCAAAATGATGGAGTCGAGAGAATATACGAGGAGTTGACAGTATGTACAAGGGGCGGTACATATGGTGAAGACAAAAAAAAAAAAAAGGTGGAGGGTAAGTGATGGCAAAAAGTTGGCACAGTAAGAGGACTGTGCCTTGGGGGGACCTAAGGGAGGCCAAGGTTGGTTGGAGTCAGAACACTACAGAGAGTGAGCTGGAATGATAGGAGTTAGGAATGTGGGAAGCCAGAAACTAAAGTTAGGGAATGGAGCCATCTTTGGGAATGAGACCGTGCCATCAGCTGAGATGGAGGTGGTGAAGAGCGCAGGAAGTGAGAGTGTCAAGAAAATGAGAGGCCACAATGTTAGAAGAACTCTCCATGTGTATGTTGAAATGATCAGGAATTAGGAAAGTCATAGTAGTGGCAACTAAGACAGAGATCTTGGTGGTAAAGTCTTTGGTGAAAGTGTGGGGTGAAGGTGGAGGGTGTCTGGTCAGAGGGCAGAAGGTGACTACGACAAGGAGACTGCGGCAGCCTTGGGAATGCCCCTCTCTGACCTCTGACTGTGGCCAGTGCAACTGACCTACGGCCTTAGCTGCTGATCCACCACTATGCTGAAGCCCACTTCCCACTGGCTCTTCCCACGGCTGAGCACTGTGGGGATAGGAAAGCAGGAAGACTCCAGGGAGCTGCAGCTTTGGCTCCAGAAGTCCCTATCAGCTTTACCAAAACTTTCTCAGCCACGCAGTAAAGTCTAAGACTTTTCCTACCCAACCTCCCTTTCTTCTGCAGGGTTAGACCTGCCTCTTCTGCCTCCTCCAGCTCCCTCTCCATTTTTCCCCTTAGAGTTGGTTCCTTCAATCGATCTGTTGCACATCTAATCTTGTCTTGGTTTTAGCTCCTCGGAAGACCTGAACTAGCACAGAGAAGAAGTAAGGAGTATGGTCTCTGATAGTTTCCAAGCATCTGAGTGCTTTGGGGAAGAGGGAGGGACGAAGTAATAAGAAGTAGCAATAAGGAGCAGGAAAATCTTTATCCCCCCTCCAGCCCCAGAGATTCATGAGGTTTAAGTTAGTGAGAAAATGCCACCCCTTTTAAGGGCCTCGGGACTTAGAATTCAGTGAGGGGAACCTTCTGATAATCCCAGACCTGGCCACCTCTCCTGATGACACCAATGCTGTCCTGTCTAGGTGCCGTGATCCTAACTCAGGCATGTGACCTACATGGCAGAGGGTGAACCCAGATTAGCTCAGGACCCTGTGAAGCCTCTGGGTCATCATTCTGTCTCTTCCTTCCTCTTCTAGGCACTTGGATTAGCCACCAGGACTGGAATCCTATCCAGGACCCCACCCTTATTTGGGGTTAGTTATTTTCTTGTTTCCTCTCCCTTCACCCAGAACAGAGCCCTATCCTAAAGCCAAGCTTATCTATTTGGGACTTTACCATCCTTGTCCTCCTTTTCCTATTCCCTGTTTTTCTCCAGGGATGGAGTCTGTCTCTGTGCCTTCAAATGGCCGGGGTCTTCACCTATGACAGATGTTCAGGACCCACCTTCTCACCTCTGCCAGCCTACACTACAGCCACAGACACAGCCACAGCCACAGCAACGTGGGATCCGAGCCGTGCCTGCGACCCACACCACAGCTCATGGCAACAGCGGCTCCTTAACGCACTGAGGCCAGGGATCCAAACTGCATCCTCATGAATACTAGTCGGATTCATTTCTGTTGCACAGTGGGAATTCTGCAACCTCTAAGTATTTAACCAACTTCTGAAGTCCTTGCTGAGACCCACCTAAAAAGTTCTTGAAGTCAGACAAGGCTGCAGTGCCCAGTGGACACCGCTTGGGCCTCTGCACGGCTCTTCCAGGGTGGCTGGGCATTTCCTCAAGTAACTATTCGATCACTTCCTGGGGGCCTAGTGCTGCTGAGGGGCCCATCAGACGGCATGCTCGAGCCTGCACAAGTCCTGCTGCTATGCTAGTACTCTGGTCTCTTTCTGCTCTCTCCAAGGCTTGTCCAGCCCTCTCACATTGTCCTCATCCATTCCCACCCACGGTCCCGCCAGTCGCACTCATCCAGTGTCTTTATTTGGTTTGGCTTTGTAGCAGTCACCACTGATGCCTCATAGCCCCCTGGTGCCCTTCTAAGGTCCCCGGTAATGAGGCTTGTCAGTCCCATGCATTCGGACTGCTTCCCACCTCAACCACCTGCCTCTCTCTGCTTCTCTGTCTTGGGAATTTCACTAGCATCGAAGGAACTCACTCAGCCCCAAGCAAGGACAGCCTAGAAGGACTGGACATTTGATATCCTCCTAGGGACAATCTTTAACAAACAGGAGGTCAGACTTGGTGAACTACATATTCCAACTTCCTCATGGGACAATTCTAAGGGATCCCATCATAAGGTGAATGATGCCCCTTGCCAAAAAGAGAGGTCCAAGTGGAACGTGTGTGAGCTTATTTGGAAAAAGTGTCTTGGCAGACATGGTTAAGGATCTTGAGATGAAATCATCCTGGATTCGGGTGGGCCTGCCATCTCATGCCAAGTACTTTCTAAAAGAAAATACAGATGGAGAAGGTGACATGCAGACAGAAGCAGGGACTGGAGCGATGCACTGACAAGCTAAGGAGTGCTGGCAAACCACCAGGAGCTAGGAGGGACTCACTGGACAGATTCCAGAAGGAACTGATCCTGCTGACACCTTGGTTTCAGATTTCTGGCCTCCAGAACTATGAGAGAGTAAGTCTCTGTTGTTTTAACACACCAAGTTTGTGGTTATGTATGACAGCCACCTTAAGGAGACTAACATAGGTTTCTACATAGTTTCTCAGAGAGATCCTGGGGACTTGAGCTCCAGTTGTCCACAGGGACAACCCACTCATTAACGTATCTTTCCTTGGCCTCTTTTTCCTGTGGTACTTTCCCCATTCCCTCATTTAAGCTACATGGGATCTGTATCCGAGACCTCTTCTCGGGGTCTGTTTTGGGGAGAACCAAAAATAAGCCATGCGTGTTAAAGAGAATGCTTCTGCCAGTAACTCCAGATCTGACTGGTAATATTATGACTAGGGTTTGCTGCCCTCTCTGCAGACTTGTAAATGTTCGTTCCTAAAAATGCTCTGCCCCCTTCTCCTTTCTTTTTTTTTTTCCTTCTTCTTTCATGTCTATTTGGTTTCTTTCAGTCAGTGGTGTTTGATTTATTCACTCCCTCTATATGGCTGGAGAGAGGATTCATCTATGCCTTAGAAAACCAAACAGTTGGAGTTCCCGTCATGGCTCAGTGGTTAACGAACCGGACTAGTATCCATGCGGATGCAGGTTCAATCCCTGGCCTTGCTAACTGGGTTAAGGATCCAGCATTGCTGTGAGCTGTGGTGTAGGCTGCAGATGCAGCTCAGATCCTGCATTCCTGTGGCTGTGGTGTAGGCCAGCGGCTACAGCTCAGATCGGACCCCCAGCCTGGGAACTTACATATGCCGCCGGTGCGGCCCTAAAAAGACAAAAAAAAAAAACAAAGAAAGGCAGAAAGAAAGAAAGAAAAGAAAAGAAAAAACAATTGAGACAAGAAACGTTTGGCTTCTAGGAATGTTCTGAGAAATGCCATTTCCTCAGGAAACAAACAACCCTACCTCTTTTCTGTGGTACCTCCTGTTCCATTACTGCCAAAGCATCTCAAAGTTATGATGGTTCAAAAGCAATTGTGATCCTAGTACTTCAGGCTTTTAAGCCTGAACTGCTTATTCCATCTGTTCCATCAAGGTCACACTGGGACCTCCCCAAATTGTGTGTCCTTCCCTATGGGTCTATTTGACCTTTGGATTCCAGTCTTATCCACCATTGGACCAGTCATGGGTGGGACAGATGTGTTTGTTCCTCTTCATGCGTTTGAGGCTGTCTTTGAGCACATTCTAAAGCAGTAGGATTTGGGCATTAGTTGCTGACCCTCATTATTTGAGCTGCCTGCTCTTCTCTGTCAGAACTCATTGTAGATATTTAAAGTGAACTGTTAGTTTCACATAAAAGTGTAGGAAAGTTTACAGTCAGAGAGTAGTCCAAAGTCTATTCATTTATTACCTGCCATCTATTTTCTAGTTCAAGTGAGAAAAATGTCTTTTTCTTGCTTTTAATTTTGCTTTGTTTCCATTCTAATTCTAAAGTTATGACTAATTCATCTATTCTGATGCCATTTTGCTTTCCCACATGTGGATTTTTGACTCTTGGATGGAGTGGGAAAAAAACCTGGGTGTGAAAGTAGAGAAAGATTCCTGAATATTTAAAAGTTAAAACTGGGAGTTCCCTCATGGCTCGGTGGGCTAAGGATTCAGCATTGTCACTGCCGTGGCTCGGGTTACATTTGTGGTGCAGGTTGCATCCCTGGCTTGGGAACTTCAGTGTGCCTCAAAAAAAAAAAAAAAAAAGTTAAAATTGGAAGAATCTAAAAGATAACATAATCCAACCACTTTGCTTTATAGGTGAGGAGCCTGGGGCTCAGAGGTGAAATGACTTCCCCAAGGTCAAATGACTAGCCACAAAGTGAGATGCAGAACTTGGAGGGGAAATGCAACCCTACCAGACCAAAGTACAGCTAAGTGGGTTGGGAGTGGAAAACCAATGCTTTCCCAGTATCTCCAACTGCCCAGGCTGAGGCTGTTGTCTGTTGTCTAAGTCAGGTTTATTATTTCCTTCTTTCAACTGTGCTTTAAACATCTCTTCTTGTGTTCTTGTCTCTGAACAGAGTCATTATTCAATTCAATAGGAAGCTCACTTTCTGTTGTCTGCAAGTTCCCTTTGTAAAACATGAAGCAGTCAATATTTTTTAAAAATCCAGTATTAGATAAACCTATGATTAACTCAACATTTTCCCTTAGCATTGCCCCAGAATGCTTTAACTATTTTTGCCCAGTGTGGGGACAATGACTCACACTGGATATTCCATCACCAATGCCCCTGTTCACACTGAGGCCAGAACAGAGGTTTTCTTCCAGCCTAAAACAGGGAGGTGACATTCGTTTGTTAAAATGAAATAAATGTTCTCTGCAGCTTAGGCTCCCGGGCAGTAGACAAGCCAAATAAATGCGGAATTGCTCTTTTTTCTCCAATTCCATGGTTTCAGACAGAATACAATATCTATCCATTGTCTAACACAGCCCATTGGCCACCTGGCTGACAGAGAATAATCTTAAATGGACACTTTGAAGATGGGTCAGCCCACGGCTTTTTTCTCATAGGTTTCAATCTTAATAGAAAACTATACTTAGCATTTATGGAACCTTGTCAGTCAAAAGTCAGGGGCCGTACTGAGTCACAATCCCTTTTGCTAAGAGGAAAAGTGGCACTTGGATGTTGTTATTTTTATTATCATTATTAACGTTACTTTTGAGAACACAGCACAATGAGCAACCTAATTTTTTTCAGCATTGACTCATTTTTTTTTAAATTAAAAGCCTATGAAAATTACCAGCTGTGCAGCCTTTGAGCCTCACTTCTCTCATCTATAAAAAGTGGACAATAATATCCACCTGGCAGAGTTATGAGGATTAAACAAGAGAGCATTTGTAAAATGATTACTTGATACAGACTCAGTGTTTCTCAAAGAGAAGAAGACAGTTTTTTTCCCTCTTAAGCATATAGTCATTCCGATAATCAGTTTTGCCTTCCACAAAATTCAAGGATGGTCCCTAGACAACCACAGCAGGCAACCCAAGGTTTTTCTCGTAACAGGAGGACAATGAATTTTGTTGAATAAATTGAAATGAAGCGTGATGTAATATCTTTCCCCAGATTGGGCTATAGAAATGTCTCACTATTGAAGGTCATTGACCCACAAGAAAAATCAATCAAAGGCTCCAAACTGCAATGTAAATTAGCATTCTTTTAGAGAAAGACACAGGAAAGGCTGAACTCACATCATTTCAAAAATCAAGAAAAGGTGGCTCTGCTCCCAGTATGGCTGGGTAAGCTCCTACTGGACTAACCTTCCCATAGATAACAGCTATAAAGTCTGGGGGAGAAAAACACAAGAACCCCCAGGTACCTGAAGCCTCTGGAGAGTGAGCAAAAATAAGCAAATTATGCAGGGCAGTCAACTTTGGGACACAGGGAAAAACATGGAATGAGCTTCTGCTGCTTACAGCTTTTAGTCTGAGGTTAGGCTGTAGTCAACACTAAAACTCCTACAGAAAGTCCAGTTTTTCCTGTCTGAAAAGTTCAGGGCAAGTCATACAGCCACTAAAGTGTGAGAGAAGTTTTAGAAAGAAGTTACCTGGAAGAGGGCAAGTCTAAATTCTGTGTATCCTTTGCCTAGTTCTCCAGCTGACACCTGTACCACCTGCACAGGGAAGATGAAAAGCATCCCAGTTAAGGACAGAACAATTATATTGAGATTTGAGATACTGCCTAAGAGATAGAGTTTTCAGTTTAAGTCCCACACATTTAATTGTCTGCTTAAAAACAGAAATGCTCTTTTGGGGAATATAATAAAATCCAGAATCCCCAAAACATTCAGAATGTCCAGGATATAATACAAAGTTACTTGAGCTATGAAGAACCAGGACAATGCCATTCATTCTCAAAAGGAAAGGCAATCAATGAAGACTAACCTCAAGGCAACCCAGATATTAGATTTAGCAAACAGGGATTTTAAACTAGCCATTGTAACTATGTTCAGTGACTTAAAGGAAAATATACTTGCAGTAAATAAATAGAAAATCTTAGCATTGACTCTGAAAAAACAAATAAAAATTCTAGAATTAAAATATACAGTAGGTGAAACAAAAGTTAAGAAAAGGAAATAAAACTATTAAACGACTATTTCTAAACACATATGCTTCATATTATGTTATTTAAAGTAAAGGTAGAATGGGCAGAAGAAAGACAAAAGGGGCAGAGAGGGAAGGGAAGCTAGAACAGTTGAAGAAAATCTTAAGAAAAGTTATGAACAAGGCAGCCTCCAGAAAAAAAGAAAAGATGTAGAAAACATGGAGAGAGAAGATACACTGAAGCTGACTGAGGGAAATATAGAAAGAGAGCCTGAAGAAGAATCGTAAAATCTACTTAACAAACTTCTCTGGTTTAAGTTGCTCTTCATTTGGCATGAGATGAAGGGGTTTATGGAAGGGCTGAATATATGGCTTTTAATCACCTTTACAGTGGCCTTTGAAATGCCAAGTATTGTTTAATAAATTGTTACTCAGACTTACAGAGATGCCATTCTTAATCATTCCCTTTGCTTCAATGGTGGAACCTTAAGACACAGTCAATCTAAGTGGAAGTTAGATTCTTTATCATTACCTTATACAAACCACAGAGCACTTGGGTCACATCTATCACCTATCACAACTGTTTGAGGAAATTCCAGCAAGGTTGGTCCTCAGAAAAAACTTCCTTTTACCACTGTGAGTGGGACTGGCAAGGGGTTGCACATCTAAGGGGTGTCAGGGTAGCTTGGGAGTCTGAGAGGAAAGCCCTGTCTAATGCAAAGCCAACTGGGATCTTCCATACTTTCTAAGCTCCAATTTTCTTGGCAAAAACTGACTGCAAACTAAGCCTGTCAGGGGTAATTTTTAGTTTAATAGGGAACTCTCCTAAGTAGAAAAACCCTAATTAAAGATACTACTTTTTAATAATAGAATTCCAGAAAAGATAATTTTGATTGAGAGGGAAGACTTCTCAGAGAAGACGGCCCCCCTGTCTCCTGGGGCTGGAGATCAAGTTGGAAAATGACCAAGTGACCCAAAGCCACTGATAAACCACTGTCTAGCTGTGGGCTGTAGTTTGGTTTTGTAAGTCCACTAAGGCCATGTGTAATAAAAGCCAAGAGAAATTTCTGACTCCTCTATCCTAGTATCATTCTTCAGATTCAGGAGTAGACATTAGATTGACATTGCTTTATCTTTTCTTTTCCATTCTATTAAACCTTTAATCCCCACCAAATATGAATGCTTTTATGCTTCTATCCATATATGGCAGTATTGTTCTTTTTTCTGAATTGGTTGTGTTATTTATGTAAAATATTTTTGATCACAAGCCATTCCTTATTTGCCTTAGAGGGGTGATAGGAATTAGTCTGTAATATCACTGGTGGTAGAAACAATTAGTGGGGAATTTCAGAATCATACAACATGAACAAAAATAAAGGGAGTCTGCTGGTCGACATTTATGCACTAAACTGTGTTTGCTCAGAGCCATGAATTCAGGAAAGGTTCCATGATAAAGAAAGAAAACAATAACAGTTGGCCTTGGTATAAAAGCTCTTTGTGTACAAAGCAGATGCAGATCTGTAAACAATGCAAGCCTCTTTCAATGGATGTCCTAAATGAATTTAGACTATGCTTTGCTTTGTTTTTCAACAAAACAATTTTAGCATTTTGAGGGAATTCATCATTTTCATCAGTAAGAATAGACAATTTCATGGGGTACATGAAATTGTACTGGATACTCAAGATAGTGAGTATTTTGGATGGAAAAGAGAAAATTAGGAATCTCTCTTTATCAGATCAATAAATCAAAATCTTTTCATTAAAATTCACTGTGTTCCAAGCTCTGTGTGGATATAAATAAATACAGTGTGACTTTAATTGTTGGGCAAGTTGCTCCAGTGCTGCACTTTGTTGTCAAAGGATAACACTGTGGTTATGGTAGCAGCTTCCAAAAGTGGAGCCAACTCTTTTTTCTGGGACCAATCTGAGCACTTTCCCCTCCACTTTTTTAACAGCTTCATTGAGATATAATTTACATATCATCGTGTATTTACATGTATTTACATATATTTACATTTGTGTAACTACCATCATTATCTAATTTTAGAATGTTTTTCTCACTCCAGAAGAAACCCCATACCCATTAGCAGTCGCTGCCCATTACCTCCTCTCTTCAGCATCTGGCAATCACTAATCTTTTTGTTGCTACAGACTTGACCATTTTGGACATTTCAGATAAATGGAATCATACACTGTGCAGCCTTTTGTGACTGGTTTCTATCACTTAGCAAAGTGTTTCTGCAGTTCATCCATGCTATAGCATTCCTTTTTTGCAGATGAATAATATTCCATTGTATGAATAGACCACATTTTGTCTATCCACTTATTGGCTGATAAATATTTGGGTTGTTTCCACTTTTTGGTTCTTATTAATAATGGTGCTATGAGTGCTTGCATGCAGGTTTTTGTGTCAACATATGCTTTCGTGTCTCTTGAGTATATACCTAGGTGTGGAATGACTTAGTCACATGGTAACTCTATGCTTAAATTTCTGATGAATTTTTTTGGCCACACCCACAGCATATGGAAATTCCAAGGCCAGGGATCGAATCCAAGACGCACTTGCGAACTACACCACAGCTAGAGCAATGTCAGATCCTTAACCCACTGAGCTGGGCTGGGAATCAAACCCACACCTCAGCAGCAACCTGAGACGCTGCAGAGACAACACCAGATCCTTAACCCACTGCACCACTGCGGGAACTCCTGAGCAACTTGTAAACTGTTTTCCAAAGTGACTACATAACGGCAATGTATGAGGCTTCCAATTTCTCCACGCCCTTGCAAACCCTTGTTTTTATTTGTGTTTTTGATAAGTGCCATCCTAGTGGATGTGACTTGGTATCTCACTGTGGTCTCTCTCCACTTTTAAGTATTGTTACTATGGAGATTTCTGGGCCATAAGCCCCCTAAAGGCTTTTACGTTCACTGTGCCCCTGAGTTCACCTCTTCTCTTGTATCTGGTAGCTAGTCTAAGGAAGAAACCATTCATTTATTCAATCATCTAATGTTTACTGAACATCAGTTGCACCAGGCACTGGGGACAAAATGAGAAAAACACAGATGCAATTCTCATAAAGCTCATGGTTAACAGGGCATATGTATGGCTATTTGCAGAAGGGATACATGATAGTGTGGAGAGTGTGGTGGAGGAAAAATCCAGAGTTCCTATTGCGGCCAATAGAGGATTGCGGGAATAAGGATAGAGCAAAGGAAGGGGTAGGAAGGTCATAAAAGGTGAAGCAGGACTTTAATCTAAGAACACTTAGATAAAAATAAAGGTTCTTCTAGATAGGGAAGTGGCTTGATCATATTTGAGTTTTAGATAATCACTCTAATTGAAGCAGAAAACTAGAGGAGAGAATTCCATGATGGTAAAGGTAACTAGCCCCTGTGATAATCCAATTCCCAGAGTGGTAAAGATCCTTCCAGTCTCTGGGAGGGCCTCTGGGGAGCTCATTCTGAGTTCTTAGCTTCATGGCTAAGACTCCTAATTCTCACATCAAATCCCTTCTATAACCTCTTCCTCTTTACTTAAAGCAGTGGCTCTCAAAGTGGGGTCCCTGGACCAGAATCATTTGTGAACTTGTTAGAAATTCAAATTTCTTGGGCCTTACTCCTAATCGGTTCAGTCAAAAATTCTGAGAGTGGGCCCAGCAATCTGTGTTTCATAAACCCTTCAGGGGTTCAGATAAATGTTCAGGTTTGAAAACCATTGCGGTAACACAATAGAGTTTCCATTTCTTGCAACTGATCCACTAACACAAGGTGGAGTATTTCAACATAAGGAGATGTTACAAGACAGTACATGTTTAATTGCCTAATGGCTTAGACTAAGAGTCAGCAAACAATGGCCCATGGGTCAAATCCTACCAGCCCCCTGTTTTTGTAAATGAAGTTTTATGGGGACACAACCATGCCCATTTGTTGAAGTATTGTATATGGCTGCTTTTGCACTGCAGTAGAAGAGATGAGTAGTTGTGACAGAAACTATATAGCCCATAAGGTGGAAACTATTTACAATACAATCCTTTACAAAAAAAAAGGTTGGCTTGATCTAGACAAATTCCATGATTCAGGAACAGTCTGAGGAAGGAGATATTGTAAGGGAATGCCAGAGTCTAGGAGACAAAATAAAACACAAATCTAGGTGATAATAAAAGCTAGCATTTCCAAGTATGATATTGGAAGACACATTTCTTGATGAGCAAGAGCAGTTGGACCATATTAAATCAAGGCTTACGCCTTCACAAAAGACCTCACTGACAATAAGACCTGGTGATTTCAAACTTAAAGGGCTTGCTTACTAAAATGCAAATTACATATATTTATAACTGACTCACTTTGCTGTACACCTGAAACTAACACAATATTGTAGATCAACTATACTTCAATAAAATTTTAAAAAGAAAAATACTATACTTCAAATAAAAAAATTTTAAATGCAAATCCCACCTCCATTTCCATTCTTTTTCTTCCTTCCTTTCCCTTTCTTTCTTTCTTTCTCTCTTTCTCTCTTTCTTTTTTCTCTTTTTATGGCTGCACCTGCAGCAAATGGAAGTTCCCAGGCTAAGGGTCAAATTGGAGCTGCAGCTGCTGGCCTACGCCACAGCCACAGCAACACAGGATCTAAGCCACATCTGTGACCTATGCCACAGGTCATGGCAATGACAGATCCTTAACTTACTGAGTGAGGCCAGGGTTCGACCCCATATCCTCACAGAGACAATGTCAAGTCCTTAACCTGTTGAGCTACAATAGGAACTCCTCCCTCTCCATTCTGATTCAGAGGTATGGCTCTGAGGTGGAGTCCAGGAATCTGCATGCTTACCCAGTGTCCCAGGAGAATCTGCTGCAGGTGCTACCTGACCAGCCTTGGATGAGTACTGGCCTGGAGGCTGGTCCAGGGGCTTTAAGCAAGCAGTACCATGAAGCTGCACAATCTGGCCTGCAAAGCACATGCTGCTTTCTGAGACTCACTTGTCTTTTCCCATCCATGGGGGATGTAGGAAGAAGAAATCTTCCTTCTGTTGCTCTTTTTTCGGATTTCTTGCGTTTTTGTAACTTCCAAATCCCACTTCCTAGCATCGCACTTCAGACATCCAGATGCTTCTAAGCTTAAAGCAAGGGAGACACTGAGCTTTCTCCCATATGAGGCTCCTCCTGAAGTTCTGGGTCCCTGTCTAAGGACTCATCCTTCTGGGGTATCTGCTCTGGGAATGACCTCAGGTTTCAGAAGAGAACATTTCTCTTGCCAATCAGTGCGCCTTACTTTGCAGATCTCAAGAGATGAAGTTTAACAGGATATAGCATGATTATTGAAATGTTCTTGCAAGGGAAATTGACATATGGCATGAGGGTCATCTGTTTATGAGGTCATGACATCTGGACAGTGTTATCAGAGTGTTGATGGGATTACAGCCAAGTCAGTCAGACCACAGGAGGACTAGACAATTTAGCATGGCCTCCTTTGTCATTAATATGTCCAAGTTCCTCATATCTCCTGTTGTTATTCTCTTTACTTACCTGTATTCTTCACGAGAGAGTAAGTTCCTTGTAGGTAACACCTTTATATCCATAACAAAGTGCTTATATTATAGGAGCCTTTCAATAAATGTTTAATGAATGAGACTATATGGATGGTTCTCTGAGTCGTGGTAACCTGCTAAACCCAACAGTGAACATAAGAATGTCTTCATTTTCTTATTTAAGAATCCCACTGCATTAACTGCAGCATTCCAGCTATATGAACGAATGTGCCAATGTGAGCGTTATATCAGAACTTTCTTACAGTTTCTTTTCTAATACGTGAGTCTTAGAAAAACCATAAGTTGTGAATACCTTTAAATCAAAATTTAGGCTCAGACTATTGAACACAACTACCAGAAGTTCTAAATCTGGATGACCCCCAAATGACATTCTAATATCTTCAACCAAAGAGAGATAAAGGGTAAAATATTTCAATTGACAACTTATCTACATTCTAGCTGGCCTCACCAGCTTGGAATTCAGTTCATTTATCTAGTTCTCTCATTTGAGGTTTACTTTATAATGCCCCTTTTCTGAATAAACCTTACTTGGCAACCAAGACACTTATATGAGCAGCCACTCAAGACGGCTGTTCTCTTGCTCTCTGAACATCCCCTGCCCGACCAGTGCCTGCTTCAACTACACCTACACCATACTCATGTGACTGACCTTCATACATACTTGCCCCAGGCCCTAGCTATCAATAGCTTATCAAAGGGGCAGTGTGGGGTGTGCCACTCGGCTCGTTTCCTGGTAACTAATGAGCCCCCTATAACTAGCAACCTCCCCACTCCACCCCACCCCCAGGAGCAAAGACGGCCATCATGTCCTGTTCATTGTCAGATGCACATGGTGGGGTGTCACTCCAAGACCTCGCTTCACACGTGTAAGCTTCCTCCATCCGTTAAACCATTGATGTCTTTGTTGCTGGCTCTGGGCTCTTTCTTTGGTCTGGAAGTTGGGCAAGCACGGGCCTTATAGGCCAGTGTAGTACAGCCCAACAACACTTGGCTGTCAATCTTAGTTTGAATTTAGTGATTTTGAAATCATTGGCATGAGACCAGCCATGAATTCTAGCAGAAACAAATGCCATTAAAGGAAGCTAATTGTAAATACCTTTCTCTTAAAGAGCACTCTGCCACTGATATGGGTCCTATATTAGATGCTTAAGCAGGAAGTGGGGAGAAAGAAGGAGGCAGAAAAGAGAAGACCATCTGTCTCTCAATTCCATAAACAATAGGTAAGAAGATAACCCCTGCATGGGAACACCCTTACCACACAAACTTACATAGAAGTTGACACAGTTCAGCGTAAAAATGGCCTCAGGGGACTGTAGGAGAACTGTGGAGATCCTACCACCACCATTCCCTGGTTATGTGTGTAATCTTAGGTAAGTCTCATCAGCTCTTGGGGTACCAATTTTCCCATACGATGAATTAGGAGTCCAAAGTTTCCTTTCAGGAGAGTATTATATATTCCAGTCATGGTGGTTGCTGTGCTTTTGGCTGTTTCAAAGACAGAATGGATCCATTTGCAAAGGGAGCTAAAGCTGAAGGATCATTATTCAGAGAGAAGTCACTTAGGACAAGATGGGTCCCATGCAAGTCAACATTATGAAGGAGAAGGAAATGTGAGCAAGCAGGAGCTGTAAGCTAAGGATTAGAAGATGATAAGAAAGTCCATAAGAAGAGGGAAATGGAACTGAGATGGGAGTTTGTTGGGCCCACAAACTTCCATTCGTAGGGGTTATATTCTCACTGGCGTTGGAGTCTTTTGCCAACTCTCTGTACATCTCAGGGCCTGGTCACAAGTATCCTTATCTCATTGAGGTAATCTTGAGGTAACTTTACTCAACTGTCACCTCTTGAAACTCAAAAGAGCTCAACTAGAACTAGAGCAGGAGCTTGATATCTATGATTCTATGAAGTTTTACAAGGCTAAATGGTATAAGCTGTATGCTAGGCACAAAAATAATAAGATATATTGATTTAAATAATGAATTTTCATACACCAAAACCAATAGCTAGTTAAAACTGAAACCAAAACAGAAGCTGAACTTTCATACGTTTGTTTGCTTGTGTGAACATGGACAAGATCCCAGCACTCTGGGCTCTTTGAATCATATAGGGTGTGGTTGCTTCACATGCCAGAGGGACAGAACGTGCTGATCTGAATCAGCCACCAGAGGGAGTATAAACAAATCTACAAATAGGCTGGGGGAGTCTCCCTTCTCACATTGCTCCTGGGTGCTAGAATTTCCACCAAGGATGTTCTTTCAGCTGTTGTTCATCCCCAGCAAACTGCAGCTAGCTGAAGACCAGTGTGGGTCCCAAACAGGGAAGCACTTGTTCAGACCTTGAAGCATCCAAGTCAAGTGTATCGTGATTTCGTAATGTCATAGCATGTATTGTCCAGGCAGGCGATGGTCTCTTTCTGCACAACACAGGCAGTATGCATCCAAAGAACTCTGTGTTCTAAAGATTGTTTCCTAGTTGTTTAGAACATGGAATGTCATGTTCCACAGAAATGACATAAGGAGTCCTTGGGTTTGCAGGGCAGCCCCCAAATGTTACTTGACCCTTTATCAAACTGAACCACAGAGCCACTACTCTGCTTCTGGAAGAATGAACAACCATTTAAAATGTTGCTGACATAAATCACTTCAGCTCAAGGACCAACAAGCACCACCTTCTCTAGGCAGTGGTTCTGGATACCCCATGCCCTGGATGGAGTTGACGGCTTCCTCCTCTGTGTCCTCTCTGTCCTCACCACCACCAGGTCACGTACATCCTTCTTTCATAGCATCTACAATACTTTATGAAAATCACTTTTGTATAGTCTCACTGCACTCTTCCCTGAACTCACTGTGAGGAGAATGGACGTCTGTTCTTTATCACCTGGATGTCAGGCACACAGAGCAGGCACTTGTGATATGTTTGGTCAAAGGGTATGGTGGCTGAATCCCACCACAACCACTCTCATCCCTGCTTTAAAGTCTTTTCCCACCATCACTCCACCGCTCAACCTTCCTCCTATGAGAGCTTGGCTCTGGAAGGTTGAGCTTGAGGCAAGGAGTAAGAGGACTCCAGAGATTTCTACCTTAAAAGACAGGGTGGGTCTTTCTAGTCCATAGGAATGGCAGGAAGTGGGAGAGAGAGAAAGGGATGGGAAGAAGGCCCTGAGCTTTCCTGCTGATCCTCCTCATTGGGTCTTATTGGGGGTGGGATACTGGGTAGGGGTCTTGACTCCCACAGACACATAGCTCTGGGTCCCCGCTTTGGTTCTGTTGGAAGAGAAGGTCAAGATTCTTGTTGGGAGACAGGGGGAGGAAGGAATAGCGTTTTCCATGTTTAGGCAGATCTGCTGAATCTTTGACTATCTGTGCTCACTGAGGAGAATCTTAATTTGGGAAACAGAAAAATCTTGTGCATTTGGCTATGAAAAAAACCCACTGGAGTCAGGTGCTAGGCTTGGATCTGCCATTCGCCAGTTCTGAGGCCACCACCATCTTGTCCAGCAAATGGGCCTTCCAGATTATCGATTTCAATGTTGTATCTTTGCAGCAAACCTATCTTCTCATTTCTTTTGACTGTGTTGCTGCCTTATGGAATTTTAGAGCAAGAAAGGATCTTTGAAAGCATAAAGCCAAGCCTACTCATTTTACAGCTGAAAAACCCAGGAGGTCCCAGGAGGTAAAGACATGTGCTCAAGGTCACACAGTTAATCAGGAGTTGTGTCAAGAGTAGAAGCAGGGTCGTCAGACCCTCAACTTGGCACAGTTCCACCTCATCTCCCTGCGCCCCCGAGCCAACACCCACAGAGGGGGCCAAGGGTGTGCTGCAAGTTCGAAGGAAGTAATTTTGAGTTTTCAAATTAGCTGTGGATAAGTCACACATGGATAGTCAGGAGCTGACTGCAGCCTGGGCTCTAACGGAGCTTTAAGTCAATATTATAAGCTTGAATATTTATGGGTGTTTTGGTTTGTTTCCAAAAGTGAATGAAAGCGCCATCCTTCCTCCTGTCACATAAATGGAAAACACCAGAAAGGCAGGATTTACAATGCTTTCCCAGCATTTGTGCATTTTGATGTTGATGTGAGTGGACTGAAATCTGAAGGGAAACACAGAAGGAAGAGGGCACCACTGGCTCCTTGGCTGTAGGGAGTGAGGGCTGATTAGGGAATTCCGAGTTCGCAGAGCCAAAGGTGCTGTTCGGCTGAATGATTAGCTCTGAAATTTGAAAACCATTATGGGATATTTTTCAGGAGTGCCTTTGAGCTCTTTGGCAGAGAGTGATAACTTTAGGTCCCCTCTTGAGCATGGCAGTCACCTTCCTGCCCTGGCTCTGACATTCCGCACCTATTGGAAATCTGACCTCCTTCCTTTCTCCTCACTTCTAGTATGATTTCAGGATACTTTTCAAATTAATTAAATTCTAATTAAATTCTATTTTTCCTTTAATAACTTAGCAATGCCTTTGAGATTATCAGAGAAGATAAAAGCAAGGGCATCAGAGAACTCTGAGATGGTGGCCTTGCTGTGTCGTTTACTAGTTATATGACTTTGGGTGAGTCACATCCTGATAAGCCTCATCTGTAAAATGGGAGTCCTGTGCGCCCCAAAAGACTTGTCTGGAGGATGAAGGATAAGTATGGAAGTGCTTTGTAAACTGTAAAGTGCTATCCTCTAATGCGTAGTGTCTATAGTCCCTGTTAACTGCTAGTGGGTTCTGGGCTGTTATTCAGGCCTGGTATGGGAATTGTGTGATTCACCTTCTTGCTAAGATGAGCCTAAGGAAAGGTGTCATAGGTGAAGCTGGTCCTGACCAATCGCCTCCTTGGGTCTCAATTAAAAGTGACATTTACGAGCACTTACAATGTGTCAGGCATCTGCTAACACTGTACATGGCTTGCAGGGGTTGAATTCTTCCAATTCTTCCATCATAGAATTCTTGTCAGTTCTATGATGACAGAATTACTATCATTCCAGTTTCACTCACGTGGAAGCTGAGGCACAGAGTGGTTAAGAAACTTGCCTGAAGTTACACAGAGGAGATGTGTCAGAGCCAGGAAATGAAGCCAGGTGGGTCTTAGTCCAGAGTTCTAGCTGTTAACTCTAGTGAAAGCTGGATTTTGCAAAGCCAGCTGCAACAAAAGCTCCCATCCCACAAGCAGTTCTGGCCTAGGACCCACCACTCCCCCATCAGGAGGTAAAATCAAATTCTGCTCCCCTTGAATGTGGGCCAGCCTTAGTGGTGAGCAGGTGACTGGTGGAATGTGGTGGAGCTGACGCTGTGTGACTTCTGAGCTAGGTCAGAAAGAGCCACGCAGCTTCCATCTGGGGCTGTTAGGACACATGATCTCTAGACACTCTCTTACGGGGTGCTCTTTCTTGAAGCCCAGCCTCTGGGCTATGGAAAAGCCCAGGCCACATGGAGAGGCCATGTGTGGACCACCTGTCCACAGTCTCAGCCTTCCCATCATCCTAGCCCAGGTGCCCAACATGTTGCAAAGAAGCTGCCAGATGACCCAGCCTTCCGCCATTCAAGTCTTCCCAGTTGAGGCAGAGACAAGCGGCCCTGCTGTGCCCAGTCTGAATTTCTGACCCACAGCCTCCCTGAACATATAAAATGCTTGTTGTTTCACTTGACTAGGTTTGGAGAGGTTTGTGGTCCAGCAAAGATAACTGGAACAACTACTTGGCCATTCTCCAGCAGTTCTTACCGGGCAATGTACCCCTCCCTCCTTGATTGATCAGAACTCCCCACTGTGATGTCCTGGGTGGTTCTGGCAAGATCTACCTCTTCTCTTTCCCATTCTCGAAAGGCCCTGAAGTGTCTGGATGAAAGAGGGAAATTCTGAGAGGGTTAACTACACTCATCACTGCTAAGCTATTTCCTGGTTACTTGTCAGCTTTCCGAAACATCAGAGGGCCTTCTTTTGCTAATATGCCCGTCTTTGTAAGAGATCCCAGCAGCCAGGCTGGCCAACGATGAGAAATCCTGGCCCTTCACTGAGCACATTTCTGGATGGGTGCTTGCTCAGACCAACAGAAAGGCTGCTCTGCTCTGCCCGATGCTGGCTCTGGTATGAAGCAGCTCAGAGCCGGCTTTGCCTTTGAAAAAGTCAAAGTAGTCATAAGGGGAGCCACACACAAGAGGCTAGACCCTTCTCAGAAGGATCCACATATTTCCCATCATGCTTGATCTTGTTACATCTCCCAGCCCTGCTCCCTGACTTTCTCTTGGCCAAGGACTAGCACTCAGCGGGGAAACCTGAGGGTAGGACTCAGAGGCAGGAAGCTGATTACCTTTTGGGGGATGGTAGTGACGGAGAGGAGCACGGGCAGGAAGGGGGCTTGGCTTCTGAGGACCAGGCCTGTTCTGTTTCTCGATCTGGGTGGGGCTTGCACAGAGTGTTCTCTCTGTGATGACGCACTGAACTGTGTGCATAGGACTTGTGCATTTCTTCTGCATGTGTGTTACACACCAATAATAAGGGGGGAAAAGAGGACCAGCAATTCAACAGTGGGGACAAAACGTAAAGTAAATGTGGCAGGTCAATAACAGAGGAAATGTGCTGTACTACAGTGGTTGGAGCAGTGAATTCCTTCAGAGAACAGGCCATAGCTTTCACGTGTGTGTCACCAGTAGCAACACGGAGCCCGGCATACAGAAGGCATCATGCAGTGCATGCTCACTGACCACCCTCCGCCCTTAGCCTCCCCTTCCTCTTTCCTACTCCTCACCCTGACTGATAGGAAAGTCTTTCCAGAAGGCTCTTGGCTAATAATATCTCTGCCCCACCCCCAGGGCAAGATCTATATTTTCTCACACCTGTGCCCTGTCATTGTTGATATCTGAGATGTTGCAGAACAGGTAAGGAGAAAACGGATGAAGACTCTAAAATTCCTCAGGGCAACTTTAATCAAGATCCTTGTTTGCCTTCCAACCCTGTGAGGTGAGGACTGCTAGTAACCCCATTTATAGGCAGCTAAACCAAGGCACAGAGAAGTTAAGCAACTTGCTCCAAGTCACACAGCTAGTAAGTGACAGACCCTGGATTAAACCCAACAATCTGGCTCCAGGGTCTGTACTTTTGAGACCTATGGAATCCTGCTTTTATGGAGATGGCAATGACATATATTTGGGAGACATTTCCAAAATATCTGTTTGATACATACTGAATAAGTGAGGAGAGACTAGTTTATTCTACAACATTTAAAAAAAAAGTGTTGGAGCTGGTGGTATTTATTTTCAGCAGTTGGGGGTGAAGGTGGGGAGAGGCTGGAGGAGGGTTTACTGGGCCCTCTGGGCCCAGCAAATGAGTGCTCCTTGGATCAGAGAAAACAAAATCCTACTCATAGAAGAAAGATCCTTTGCTATTCCCCCACCCCCCTCAGGATCTGAGCAGATAATCAGAGCGTGCAGACATTCAGCAGTAATCAATTAGTACCTACTTTAGATTAAATTGAGAATATGTAAATCGGGAGCCTCATCAAGGCTGCACAGAGCCAGTGATTTGAGATGCAGGCACCCCCCCCCCCCAACGACGTGCTGCAAACATACAGAGTCTCTGCAACACAGAAAGGCATGCAAATCGCATCCCACAGTCGAAGAGTTTCTTAGAACCTGCTGTTTTTCTTTACACACACACACACACACACACACACACACACACACACACACGCATGTACATGTGATGGGCACTTTCTTTATCCACTTTTCTCCAGCATTCCAGAGACACATCATTTCTTAAATTATCGGAAAGAGCCCTCAGTGTAAAACCCCAGTGTCAGGATCACAAGCAGCACAGCATCCTTGAGTTTGATCCATCATCCCACATCACCCCAACCGGCTAAGAAGTTAAGCCTTGTTTTGGTGTTCAGTGACTGTTTCTATTTTTGACCATGGTATAAATAAAATCAGTGGCTGAATATGACTAGGCCTTCCTGGATTCCTTTTCAAATTCCCAGAAAGGGAAATGAGAGAAGGGACACCTATCAGATTTCAGAAGGTATGTCTGAGAGTCTGCTTGATGGGCAACCCAAGAGAGACAACAAACTCCAGGACCAAACAAATTAGGAAAACAGAGCCCTGGATCAGCAAGGCTGGCAGCAAAGGGGATCTAAGCAGTGAAGGAGATGACTGGAGCAGAGGCCGTCATAAGGGAGGTTCTATGCCAAACTGTCTGTGGAGTGTTCCTGAGAGCATAGAAATAAAGCCCTAAGTGTCTGAGCAGGAGCCCAGGGAAAGTTGCAGCCTGTAGGCAAAGAGTATTTTCAGACCGTGGTCCCCAAACTGTCTTTGCTGAGACCTAGAAGACTGGTATTTTTCATGGGATCCTCTCACTAGGCAAGTTATGAATGAGAAAGATGCCCACTGCCGGCTATTGGAGTATGGCATTGAGCCTACAGAGTGATAGCTAAGGGCCTTGAAGGGTAGTCATGTGGCCAGGGGTTGAAGAAAAGTGGCTGAGGAGGCCCACGAGACTTCACTGAGGGGTTAGGAGATGACTTCCAAGCGGAGCTATGATCCTCACCTAGTCAGAAAGCGGAAAGCATTAACCATCTGAGCGTTCCCTACCACTTCTTCAGAATGCTAAAGGCATTTGTTTCTTTTTTAAAACTTAAATGAATTTAAGAGAAAAATGACTTTGAGGAGAATTCTGAGCTATTCCTTGAGAGCAAATAACCCACAAGTATTATTTGGTGCCTCCCAGATGCTGGACCCTGTACTAGACATGAAAGCCAAGACACATGAAAACCACAAATATATATTTCATACATAAAGATGTGAAAAGTAATCCTTGGTTAATTTGTATTCCAAATCATAAGACAGACACAAGCTCAAAAAATGGTCAGAAAATGACAAAAAGTAAGGGAGGGGGCAGAGATCAGAAATGGCAGAAGGCTGGTTATTTGGGGATCCTTAGAGCAGAGTTCAAAGAGGAGGCAAGTTGTCCCTAACCTTTGAGAAGAAGAATTTAAATTAAGGGAAAGGAACAGAGAGGCAGGATATTCCTATGACAGAATGGACAAGAAGAGAATACTAATGAGACCCATTCCCAGTTCATGCTGAGTGTGGCAGATTAGAAAAATGCTTACAAATTATTCGCCTCTCTGCATTCACTCCCCTGTAATGTGACACTGCTGCTCCTCCCATCAAAAGATGGGGTCTATTTCCCTTCTCCGTGAATCTGGGTTGTCTACATGATTGGCTTTAGCCAACAGGACATTAACAAATGAGACAAAGGCAGAGGTTTCAGAAGGAAATACACCTTGGGGTTTGCCCTCTTGTTGAACTTGGGACCATTAGATCTAAGCCATTGGAGAGGTTACATGGATGAGAACTGGGGCATCCTAGCCAACAGTCTGCCCCCTCCAAACATAGAAGCGAGATCATTCTTGATCTTCTAAGCACCAGTCAACACACCAGCGGACCACAGCTGTGTGAACAAACCTAGCAGAGACCAGCCAAGACATTTCAGACCAGAAGTCATGTCTAGTCAACCCACAGAATCAAGAGCTAAATAACATAAGAAGCCTCTCAAATCACTAAATTTTGGAATGGCTTGTTTATGTAACTAAGCCTGAAACATTGGGGAATAGCCAAGTTTGTAGGTAGGATACATTGATTTGAGAGGGACTAAGATAAATTGAGTGGTCAAGATAAATGAAGGTCCTGATATTCAGGAGGACACTCAAGAGCCCTCAGAGGTTCTTTGGCAGAAGGATACTTTGATGAGAGCAGTATTTTAAGAAGAAATGAATGAGAGACTGGAAGGGTAGAGTTCAGAGTGGAGAAGCCCAGCTTGGAGGTGATCAGAGCTTGGATAGGGGAGGATTTAAAATGTCAGGGCTATTTCAGAGGAAGGAATAGAAAGTCATTAAGACAGATCAACTATAAAGTAGTAAAGGATGGCTTCAAAGATGCCTCCGAAGTTTATCCTTTTGAAGCCTGGGAAAACAATGATCTCAAAGATACAGAAAGTCGGGAAGGGCAGGCAAATCAATTGAGATTCAATCAGAAATTTCATGGCTGTCAAAAAACTGTTAGAACTCACTTAAAATTGTAATTTTTTGAAAGAATCAGCATACCCTTCAGAATGCAAGGGAAAATTTACCAGCCTTAGAAAAGGCAAGAAAGAAGCTAAGCTTGGCAATCTTGGGAGCAAGATTTTATGGACCTTCACTCTACTGTGCTGTTCCAGGATGCTCTTGTTCTCAGTTGAGTTCAAATTCTTGAGAATGAGGATCTGACAGGCTGCAGTCCAGCCAAAAGATGAGCTCCTGATTCAGTGTTCATGGATCCTGATCCAATTGGCTGTGGAGGATAATGAGAATGAGGAGTATACAGGATGTATTCTCCAGGGCCATAAAGAGTTAGATGAGAGGTAGGGAGGAAATAGGGAGAATCTCCATAAAATAGGAGAGGATAATGGCCTGGGGTGTGGGCAGGCTGAATTGGAAGAGAAAACAGGAACTCCAAATGTGGATGTACCACTGGAAGTTTGCAACACAGGGCTAAACAGTTGGGCCTAAGTTTCAGATTTGAGTGATACCAACCTATACATGAAGGTGGACACCAGTGAATAATCTTCAAAGAGAAAAGTGAGAGAAGACCCTAGGACAAAGGCCAGGAGTCATGAGCAGCACCTATAGGTGTGAAAGGAGAAAGGGGATCCACTTGAAGAGAAAGGGCAGAGTGAAAGCCTCAGAGAAAGTGGTATAGCAATCAAGGCAGGGGAAGCTGGTCAATTATGTCTAATGAAATGGGGGACAAGGAGACTGAGGACCACGAAAAAAAATATCCTTTGTATGTTTAAGTAATCACTGATGATCTTTAGGAGAAGAAAATAGAGGATAACGGTTTACCCCTTTCCCTCAAGGGAAGACAAGATGCAAACATGGGAGGAGTCTATGATGAAAGTCGGGCCAGTTGGTTTGGCACTATTCAAAAGCAAAGGGGCTGATTTTCTTTGAGAGGCTGGAAAGAGAATTGGAGGCATCTTCAAATGTCCACAAATCAGCCTTACGCATGTCTTCTTTTGAGGAAAATTGTACCCAAATTCAAAGACTATACAAAGAGACTTCAGCTTTCCATATATCACCCATGGAGGTGTCATCCTACAGTGCTGGAACCACTGCCAAAAAGACTGACTGAGACACGTGTGATTTGTAGAGTCTAAGTTTCTGTGAAACATTTAGTCAAGCAGTTGGGTAACAGTCGAATCAGTGGACATGCCCTTATTGCTCATGGGGATGCCCCTGGGGCTTCCTTCACTGCAGTTAATTTCCAGGACATGGCGCCACTAAATATTAGCATGTCCCTTCGTGTTAATGGCAAATGGCAAGAGGCTCTCATAATTTAGATATTTTTATGGCTGTTCTGTGGAAGCTAATTTTGTCTAACAAAACCCCATTAAGTTTTAGCTCTATCCTTTTCCCTTCCTCCAACTCCCAGAACTGGGACTTATATGTTAATTGCAGCCAATCTATGCTAATTAGGTTTCATTTCTGTTTCTTAAAGAGACAGATGCCACTGCCACAGGGCCCTGCCCCAGTCATCACTCCCTCCCACCTCCATAACCAGCTTTTCAGAGGTTAAACTCCAGACTGGGTGAAGGGCTCACACTTGAAGTTGGAGGGTAGAAGGGTCTCTGCTTCCCTAGTCCCCACATCTCCCTTTGAAGAAGAAATGCTTCTTTTCCATGAAATTCTTTGTATAGCATTTCTAATTGAGAAACAAATCAAAACACTGTTAGATTCCTTAACTACACACAAAACTCAACAAAATACCCCAAGGCCTACTATAACCACTGCTTTGAACACAACACCCTCAATATTGAAGCTTTCATCTGCTGTGACAAGCTCAGGCTCATCACTACAGGCTGAGTAAGGATCTGCAGGGCAAGAATTGCCCAAGCAAATGAGCAACTTTCTATAATAATGCTTGATTCTATTCATTGAATGAGTGCTTTCTAGGAGCCCAAAAGGGATGTGGGAGGATGAAAAGATGGATAAGACCAAGATCCTACTTCCAAAAAGTCTCCAGTCTGGTGGGAAGACATAATAATACTATTAAATGACACCTACTATTTATCAAGCACTATTATGAACTCAGTTTACATACATTGTCACATTTTGATCATCACAATGGTAATATCAGGTAGATATTTATCTGTCCATTATACAGATGGGAAAATTGAGGTTTAAAGAAGCATAGTATATCAGTTATCTAGTACCATAAATAACGCTATGCAACCAGCGCTACAAAACTCAGTGGTATACCATAATAAGCCTTATCTTTTTTTTTTTTTTTTTGTCTTTTTGCCTTTTCTAGGGCCGCACTTGCAGCATATGGAGGTTCCCGGGCTAGGGATCTAATCGGAGCTATAGTTGCTGGCCTACACCACAGCCACAGCAACGTGGGATCTGAGCTGCATCTGCAATCTGTACCACGGCTCACGGCAATGCCGGATCCTTAACCCACTGAGCGAGGCCAGGGATTGAACCTGCCACCTCATGGTTCCTAGTCGGATTTGTTAACCACTGAGCCACGACAGGAACTCCAATAAGCCTTATTTTTAATGAGTATAGGCCTGTGGGTCTGCTAGGGAAGTTCTGCTTCAAAATATGGGTCATCTTGGCCTGGCTGCAGGTTGATTTCAAGTCTGTTCCTGTTTATCTCATCCTCTTTGGCTCCAAAAGCTAACCTGGGGTATGTTCTGCTCCTGGTGATGGTAAAATCAAGGGGGACAACTAGAAACACATGATAGGCTCAGAACTAACACATTGTCACTCTCACTCATATTCTATTAACCAATTCAAGTCACATGGCAAGACTAACATCAATGGACAGCGAAGTATTTTATGCCCAACCAAGTGGGAGAAATTGCAAAGTCACATAGAAGAGGCTGTGGGTATGTAATTCTAATAGAGGGAGGATGCCAGAAATTAAGAACTGTGATCTAATCTGCACACTGCAGATCAAAATGGTAGAACTCAGAATGATCAGGCTCCCAAGCCCATCCTTCTAACTCTCATGCTGCATGCAAACACCTAACAATAATAAAGTCTGGCAGTGGCAAATGAATAGTAATGACACCTTCTGATTGGGGGGGGGGGCTGGATTAGGCTTCACAGAGGAGATGCCTGGGCATGAAGATGAAGGGGGTTTCCGCTAGGCAGAGACAAAGGTGAGGGCATTGCTGCTGGAAGAAGTGGCATGAGGATGGATGGGAGGATGTGATGTGATCACAAGACAGGAGGTTGGGTTGGGAGAGAAGGGAGTGTAGAGTTCCAAGGGGTGATAGGGAGTGGCGAGAGCTGAGGGTGGGAAGTTAGGATGAGATCAGGATGGAGTGGTGAGCACGGGTGGGACATGATCAGATCTGGGATCTCTTGGGCCAGCTCTTCTCATACTTTATCTTGTGTATACGAATACCCTGAGGACCTTGTTAAAATTCAGACTCTGATTCAGTAAGTCTTTGGGGGGGGGGGCGCTCAGATTCTGCATTTCTAACAAGCTCTCTGGTGACGGTGATGCTTCTGTTTCACACTTTGAGTTGCAAGGCTCTGAGCAAACAGCCTGCTAGCCATTCAAGGTCAGGGATGTTTTCTTTTTCTTTGTTTCCACACAATGTCTCACACGTTAGATTATACATAACAGACCCATTGGGGCTGCAAGTTGCTGCTGCCAGCTCCTGCCTTCCCTTCCTTCTAATCAGCCTCCTTGCCCTCCCCCAAGGCCTCCCAGGCAGTAAAAAGCCAAGGCTCTCCAACACCTTGTGGCATTAACTACCTGCATACCTACACCCTGGCCCATTTTCTCATTAGAAAGAGAGAAAAACAAAGTGCTGCAAAAAGCCACCTTGTATTACTGGAGGTCTATGCAGATTCATTAGAGCTATGGGGAAGCCATCAGAAGTTGATTGTGCTTGAAGGGGTTGCTCATCTCCTCCCATTTCCTAATTTGATTTCACGGCTCTGCAACGAAGTCAGAATTAGAGCCACATTAAAGTCGGGAAGAGACAGAAAAAAATTCCACCACCAATCAAGTTCTGAAACTTGCAAGGTGCCCTCTCTCAGTCTCCCCAAGGATTCACCCATTTTACTAGTTGTGAAGGTGAGCTCAAGAGGGACCATGGACTGACAAATGATGGCTTTTGTGGCTACTTGCACAGCAGAAAGAAGATGGATTACAGAGGAGCCTCACATTGGTGGGTGAGGGTCTCTGGAAAAAGGAGGGAGCGAAATTCTGGAAGTCCTACTTCGATTAGGACACGCCTTAGGAACAATGGCTTTGGGGCTACCAGGTGACTGGCACTGGGGTTCCACACCTCTGGATGTCCTGATCTGACTGCCTGTCCTTGAGCTCAGAAATGTCCTTGAGTTTAATGGTCACAGTCATTCCCCTCCCCCCTTTTTTTAAGGGCCGCACCTGCAGCATATGGAGGTTCCCAGGCTAGGGGTTGAATCAGAGCTACAGCCGCCGGCCTACATCACAGCCACAGCAATGCCAGATCTGAGCCACGTCTGTGACCTATACCACAGCTCATGGCAACACCAAGTGAGGCCAGGGATCGAACCTGCATCCTCATGGATACTAGTCGGGTTCATTTCCACTGAGCCACAACAGGAACTCCAACAGTCATTCCTTTAAGTTCAGATGATGTTCAGGTTCAAGGCCCTCACCCCTGGCACTCACTCCTATATCCTGCAGGCGTTCACAGCAAGTATCCACTAAGGATTCCAGCCATGGGCACATGTTCAGGACTCTAGAAAGGCAAAGTGGAGTTTATATCCTGGGAAGCCATCCTCAGTAATGAGTTGGTGGATATATACACCAGCTTCCTCACCTCTTGGTTGGGATAATTCTGGGCATATTTTGTTATCGCCCAGCGGTCTCAACTGGATTGATCTCTGATAGAGAGCCCACAGAGGCCACCCGCTCGATAACACACCTTGTATGTGTCCTTTGTTTTCCTGCCTCACTTCTCCATTCCTCTATCAGAGCTTCCTAGGATTAGCTTTTATTTATTTATTTTGCTTTTTAGGGCTGCACCCATGGCATATGGAGGTTCCCAGACTAGGGGTCAAATCGGAGTTGTAGCCCCTGGCCTACACTACAGCAATGGCAGATCCTTAACCCACTGAGTGAGGCTAGGGATCGAACCCGCAAAGTCATGGTTCCTAGTTGGATTCGTTTCCGCTGTGTCACAATGGGAACTCCAGGAGTAGCTTTTAAATAAACTCCTTGCACTTAAGTCTTTGTTTTAGGATCTGCTTCTGGGCAGGGGGAGACCCAAGCTGAGACAGTGCCCCAAACTGCCTCCATTAAAATGCCACCACTCCGGGGTGGCCAAGGACACAAGGGTTCAGGAATGAGTGTGGCTTTCTGAGTGAACGTGTTATGAGTGCACTGTGGGAGGGGAACTCAGGATAATCCCCTGGGCAAGGATGGGAGTAGGAGGTGTGCTGGGGGGCTGTGGGAACTAGGTGCGGGGGGTATGACTCGGGGTGCAGACTGCCAAGTGGAAAGGAGCCAGCTCATCTGTCATTGTGGTTCTGCTTGGAGCTTATCCTATTCTTGCAAAGTGGGCAAGATGAATGGGTTCCATTAAGACATGGGATTTGAGTTGGGCCTTGCCTCTTCCTGGGTGTATATCCTAGTCATTTTGTTTTTCAAAGCCCTTGATGTCCTTGGATGTGACTAGAGATAATACTAACGCCCCTTGAACCAAGCTGCAAGGAGCTTGCGGTAGAGAAGACCCCTTGGGCTCTGCAGGCCAGGGTATAAACCTCACTTTTGTTCTTTACTTGATGGCTGACCTTGTGCCCATTACCTAACATCCCTGAGATTGTGTCTTTATAAAATGGAGAAATAAGATTAGTTTGAATTACATGATATCACCTATATTTGATATTTTGATCTATAGAAACCGTAATTTCACGTGGTTCCACCTAAGACCTATCTTGCAAGGTTTATGTGAAGATTTAAATTAATAACTGAAGAGCATCTAGTGCACTGACATGTACATCGTAGGTACCCAATGTACCATTATAGCTGCTATGACTATTATTACTGACATAACATCTTATGGATATCACACTGTAAAAAGTGTAAAACCCTACTTAGATTTGGAATAAATACTGATAATTACATTCCACCGCCCAAGGACCCTGTTCACCTGTCTCAACATCAACTGAGATCAAAACAAAGTGACATTCCCTGGACATCCAGATGCTGGGAGAACATACCAGGCTTTGTGTATTTCCAGGCTCCCTGCAGAACACAATTTTTTTGTTTGTATTTCCAAATGTCATAATGAAGCCATTGTGAATAGAAGAATAAGAGGTGATTTCAGCTTCCATCTTTTTGAGGCACAGGTTTAAAAAAATAAAGAAGGGCTCAGAAAAATTAACTTTATCATTTTAAGAAACAACCGTTGAAACAGCCATTGTGAATATATTCATTATTATACAATGCCGAGCGCTGTGCACCAGTGCACGCGGCATCTGTCTGCTCACGAATTCTCCCGTTATTACTACCCACTGAAAGGGCAGGCGGGAGAGAATTCCAGGCAATCTCCCTCAGCAGAGGTTTGCAGGTTTCACGGAGCACTCAGAACTCCCCTAAATGTGCTCCTTGAGCATTTGGCTTGCTAATCTTGTTGACATGACAGGAAAAAAAAAAATCGAAAATAGCTAATGGCCTTAATTTTCTTATACCTGACAGCTAACCAATTCATCCCATCCCAGACAGTTACTCATCTGATTCCCTCTTCTCTCTCTCTCTCTCTCTCTCTCTCACACACACACACACACACACACACGACCCACTCTTTTCCAAACTGTCAGTCACAGCCATGTGTGTGTGCATGCTTGACTGTGTATGTTTGTGTCTGTGTGTGTGTGTGCGTGTGAAAGAAAGAGAGAGAGAAAAATGGGACTTGATTTTATTTCTTTGCCTCTCAGGAAGGTCACAAATCACAGATGCAAAGAGGTTACTCAGATGGCAAGCTGGGAGGGACAAAGAAAATGGTCTCATCAAAGTCCTATGGCAACTAAGCACCATCAAGACATGTGGTACAGATCACTCAAGATGACCACTGGGAATAAGAAAGAGAAACAGCAGACTTGGGCCTGTGAGGCAGATCTGGTGAGTGTCTGGTGGGCTGTGGGGCCTGGTGGTGACAGCTGCCCTTGCAGATTGTTTCCAGGGAAGCGAGGAGCTTAGGGAAGGCAGGAGGTTCTGGGAAGGGCACCAGGTACTGCTGCGTCCGGACCCAGGATCACTGGGAGCTCACAGAGAGGAATTTGGTGAAAAGGCACTTAGGATTTGTGGCTTCTCTTTCCTTCCCCTCCCCTGGTTCCCGGTGCCGGTTTAAATGCTTTCAACTGGACCCAGGGCCGCATTTGGGGACGTGCAAAGAGCAACGGCTGCTGTAGCTGCACCAAATGAAATTGAACTACCCTTTGTGTGCGCGCATGTGCGTGCCTCTGTGTGTGTGTGTGTGTGTGTGTGTGTGTGTGTGTGTGTGTGTTAGGGGGTGGGATGGTTCTGCATTTTAAAGGGATGGATTAATGGCTAAATGGCTGTTCTATGCTTTAAAGGGCCAGCTGTTCAGCGGTTAGTATTACAAGATTTATCTCTTGGAATGGTTTTTTTAAATCACCACCCCCCCCTTCCCCAGCTGTAGGCTTGTTGTTATGGAGAAGAAAAACATTGTCTGGGTGGAGGAAAAGCACCCGAGTGTGTAACTTCGACACTTCCTGTACAGCAGACGCCTGGACGAGGCCTCCCTCCCAGGGGTTTCTCTAAATTTCTTCAATTTCCCAGACTACCTGGATAACATGGATTCTTCTCAAAAGCACGAGAGACTCCCTGGCAAGCTCCTGGAAAACAGGGATGCTACTCGCGTTTATATCTGTGTTATCTTCACCTTTCTGGCCCAGGATTGAAGCAGTCCTTAGCTTAACTTCTGTGGCCTCCGCACCCTGCCCCCATCTCTGGTCCTTGATTCTGTCATCTGCCTCCTACTTTCTTCTCTCGCCCCAAACCTTCCACCTCTACCTCTCCACGGGCCATTCCTTCAGTGTAGATGCTTCTTGCCGTCCTCTCAAGATGCCTTGTATGCCCTTTGAATCATTGCAGGGAGCCCCCTTCCTCCAAAAACCTTCCCTCCTTCCATCCACTTATCTCCAGTGGCTCAAAGGGTCCCCGGAGATGGAGGCGCTGTGCCACTGCGCAGGTCTCCGTTCTTTCCTTCCTGAAGATGGGGTCCTCATCCTTGTTTTATTTCTTGCCTTCTCCTTCCTACAGCCTGAGTCCAGCTGGGGAGTTGGGTGCCCAGGGACTCCCCACGATCGATGACAACAGACTGAGGGGCAGCTGCAAAACAACTGGAACAAATCAAACGAAGGCCAAACGTTAACTGCCTCTGGCAACTTCTCCTCTTGGGCCTCTCTCACAGGCCCCAGAAAGGCTAAAGGTTCAGGTCATAAAATTCAAACTCCCAGACCCACAAATCATCGTTTCCAGCCTGAAGGAGACACCCAACCCAGCCAAGGTCTTCCTGGACACACATTAGTCATGGGAGCGGCCTTCCCCTCCCCACCTCAGGGCCCTGTCACTTCCACTCCCCTCTGATTGTCCCAGGAGTGGTGGATAAATAAATGGTCCAGGAGGTTCTAAGGGAGACCTGGGTCTTATCAGGAGCTGTGGGTTCCTGGCAGCTAACTCCAGGCTCCTGACCTAAAGGAGCTGAAGCTGGATTTCAGACCCTGAGGTAGAAGCCAGAAGACTTCACACACACCACCTACAGGCCAGAGCTCCCTGCCTTTTCAAATGGCTTGTCTCTCCCTCTTTAATAAAAACACATATTCAAACATGGGACATGAGTCACAGACACATGATGAAAGGATCCTCAGCTTTGCAAAATGCCCACTAAAGGGCTCTTTTGGGTTACAAGACACTCCACTTTAGCCAGTGAAAAGGTGATAGAAGGCAGAAGTTGAGACCATTGACCAGAGGGACTGACAGCTTTAGGCTCATTGCTAACACTGCCACTGACTAGCTGTGTGACCACAGGCAGCTGTGTGACCATAGGCAAGTTACCTCCCCACTCTGCGCCTCAGCTGCCGCATCTGTTAACTGGGGGAAGGAATTGCAACAAGCTCATCAGGTTGATTTGAGGCCCAAGTGAGACAGTCCGGGCAGGGCATTTGGCACAGTGCTTGGCACAGAGTAAGCCATCAAACAGGTTAGTTGTTACTTGAATTATGATTTTTAAAACCAACAATCAAAGTACACTCGTGTTGGGAAGGAACAAGGTCAAAGACAGGCTGATGACTTTACACTTTCAGAAAGAACTGATTTAGTCTGGAAAGATGTGAGCAAATGGTTCAATATTTTATCATGTTGGACGTGTTCTATCTCCAAACTTCCTTTTGATTTTAATTATCAAAAACAACCAGGAGTTCCCATTGTGGCTCAGCAGGTTAAGAATCCGACATAGTGTCTGTGAGGATGTGGGTTTGATCCCTGGCCTCGCCCAGTGGGTTAAGGATCTGGCATTGCCATGGGCTGTGGTGTATGTAGGTCACGGACATGATTCTGATCTGGCATTGCTGTGGCCATGGCGTAGGCCAGCAGCTACAGCTCTGATTCGACCCCTAGCCGGGGAACTTCCACATGCCATGGGTGTGGCCTTAAAAAGAAAAAAAGAAAGAAAAAAGACCAACCATAATATCAGGCATAGCACTAATCCCTTAAATATTGTCCATTTGTGGGGAAAGAAAATAAGAGTTAGATTGGAAATCCAGGGGTGGGGGTTTTGGTCTATTTCCTTTCCATTTCCTGATTTCTCCCCGGGACACCACCTTTCTCCAGGCCTTGGTCCTGAGAGTTGGGCAGGGCTACGGAGTGGTGTGCTGATGGCCACTTGTACTAGCTCTGCTTGTGATCGTGCCCTCTCTTCCCGAGTCTGTTGGGAATCATGACGGCATCATGGCGGCAGCTTGAAATCAGCCACAGTGACAGTATTTATACTGCAGACCTTGGCAAACTCTACAAATGAGCATCTCCTTCCTCACCCCAGAGCCTGCTGTTAAACATTTACAAGCACACCCCTGGGCTTACACCCCGTTCCACAGATATATGATCCAAGAATGGTCAATGGATATATTTCAACGTCCTGGCTTCAGTGACAGGTTCAGAGATGGATGTGGTTCCAGAGCCAAACCAATGATAGGCAATCTTGAGTATTTGTTGGAAGAATTTGGGGGAGAAAAGGTTTTTTTTAGTAGGAATTTGAGGAGGAAGCTGGTAGTGTCAAATTTACCACAATATGGAGGTTGTCCCACCTGAAAGAAGGAAAGAACAAACATACTGAGTGCCAGTGACTAAGACTTGGATTTAAAAGGAAAATGACCCAATAAATTTCCCCTTCCTTTTTGATAGGCCAGTTCAAGTTGGAGTTCTGTCATGTGTAACCCAGAGTCCCCACTAACAGAGATGTATTGCATGTTACCTAGTGTGCAGATTTTATCTGTCTGCTTGTGATAGACAGTTTAATGACTACAAACTCCTCCTCTTCCGGTAATGCATGCTCCTTTGCAATGTGATTTTGCAGCTTCTTCCTTCAGGGAGTGGAGTCTATGCCCCCCTTCCCTGAATCTGAGCTGCCCTTGTGACTCGTTTTGGCTGACAGAATATAGCAGCAGTAGTGCTGCACAACTTCTGAAGCTAGGTCTCCAGAGACCCTGTGGCTTCCATCTCTGCTCTCTTGGAGCCCTGAGGCCACTGTGCTCTGACACAACCATCCATGTCGGATGAAGGACACACAGAAAGGGATGGATGCTCCACTGTTCCCACTGAGCCTAATTTCCAGCCAACCCTCTAGCTGGATGCAGCCCACTGAGTGAGCCCAGGCAAGACCAACAAAGAACCTCCAGCCAATGCACAGGATCAAGAGCAATAATAACTCACTGTTTTAAGTCACTCAGCATTAGGGTAGTTGTTACACAGCAAAAAGTACTAAATGCTTTTTAGCTGCCAAATCTTACATGCCCGTTAATGAGGGGATGAAGGTCTTATGTTTGGGAAGAGAATTGGGGCTCTGGAGCCAGAAAGTTGGACTTGAGCCCAGGTTCTACTGCTTAGTAGCTGTGTGCCCTTGGGACAGTCATTTAATTTATCTGTGCTTCAGTTTTACCCATCTGTCAAGTGGGGATAATAATAACAACCATCTCATAGGCTTGTCATGAGGATTAAATAAGCTAAAGCCTTGGCAAGTGCAAGCACTGAAGTGTTAGCTACTGTAACTACTAGCATTTAGCACCCATGCTCTGTCAAATAAATCTAACCTCTTTGCTGAATCCAAGAACAGTGATTCTGGCTATAGTACACTTGAAATTTACACAATATTATAAATCAACTATACTTCAATTAAAAAAAGATGCAGTCATTAGAGTGGGTTTTAATCTAATATGACTGCTGTCCATATAAAAAGGGGAAATTTTGACAGAGGCATAGGGAGAACGCTGTGTGAAGACTCAGAGAAACATGGAAGGAAGAAGGCCATGTGAAGATTAATGCAGAGACTAGAGGCATGTGGCCACAAGCCAAGGGATGCCTGGAACCACCAGAAGCTGAAAGAGGGAAGGAAGGATCCTTCTCCAGAGTCTTTGGGAAGAGCATGGCCCTGACAACACCCTTATGTCTAACATCTAGCCTCTAGAACTTTGAGATAATCCATTTTTTCTTGTCTTAGCCATATAGTTTATAGCACTTTGTTACAGCTACCCTAGGAAATTGATACAGGGATGGAGTCACTCACTGAGCTGTCCTTAGGGATCTGAACTGAGCAGCTTGAGAGGATGGCCACAGGGGACCACCCAACCCTGGATCAACAGTATGATTGCACAGCTCAGACTGCTGTGGGTAGATCAGGGTATAGAGGGCAAGAGTGGAAGTGGAGGGACAATTAGGAGGCCTTTGTAGAAGTTATGGACTCGTGAGAGACTGTGGAGGTAAAATGGACAGACATTAATGGTTTACACTGCAGAAGAAGGTGAAGGTTTCAAGGGTGATAGCAAAGGTGAAGAGGGCCATGTGGGGTTTTTTCTGCCTCATCTCAGCAAAGAAGTAACTGTATCCACGAAACCCTTTGGGCTTTTCTCTCTCATTTGATGGCTAATTTAAAAATGAAAGATGTTTTCTCATTAGAGAAGGCATTATTCACAGAGAATGACAAGTAGAGAAAACAACTGCGGTCAGATCAGCTCCTCCCTCTCTGTGTGATCCCCTCCCTCAGTTTGTATTTTTCAAGGGAGGCCAGTCAGGGTGAGTGTGAGGCAGAATTCTAAGAAGGCCCTTGATGACCTATGCCCTTGGGTAATCCCCTCCCTTTGTGTGTGGGTGACCTGACTTGACTGAGAGTGTCCTTCAAACAGGATCTAGAAGTCAGAGATGGAAGATGTTAGATTCTGCTCCTGCTTTGGAGAAGCAAACTTTCATTGGTCCTATAGCTGAAAGTCCCAGAGCTTGCAAGGATTTCAGTTCACCCAACAAACACGTGAACTTGGAAGAAGACCTCACCCTCAGATGAGAACCTCAGCCCCAGCCAACACCTTGACAGCCTTGTGAGCCCCTGAGCAGAGAACGCAGTTGAGCTGTATTGGACTCTTGACCCACAGAAAATATGAGATAATAAATGGGTGTTGTTTAAAGCCTCTAAATTTGCGGGAATCTGTTATGTAGCAGTAGATCATTAACCCAGTGAGGATCCTGACTTCCCCCGGCCAGATTTCAAAATGGATTCGGCCCTTCCGTACCTTCTCCCTGTCACATTACTCCCACCTGTACAATGTGCTAGATCTGGTTGAGGTGTTATGGTGATAAAAACAGCAGATGCTGGAATGTTTAGCTGAAGGCATGACCAGCAGGCAGTGAAAGCCTAATAAGGCCCCAGTGGAATTCTTTTCCTCTAGGAAGAAGGTGAACTTTTCCATTCCTCTGGCTTCTGCTGGCGAGCGTGGGTTTGGGTGTTGGGGAGGGGTACTGGGAGACAACGATCACAAAGGAGAGAAGGGGCTGGCCATGCTGGATTCTAGAAGGTGAAGAGAGAACAACGGTTTCTGCCTCTAATGGGAATAACTTTCGGCTGTGGACTTTGTGGCCTCCAAGGTCGAACAGGGGAGCTTTATTAGAGTACCAGTGGGCCTGGGAGTCTGGCATGACTGCGTCGCTGAGGCTATGCTCCATATGCTGAGCCTGCATTTGGGTCTCTGTCAGACTCTCCTGGTATCTTGGTTTGTTCTCCCAGAAAGCATACCCTGAAACAAAGTGCAGGTAGTTTCTTTTAGAGGTCATCTTGGGACTCAGGAGTGAAGAAGCAGGAAGAATCAGACAGGGAAGGAAAGCAAGCCCGTATATGAGTGCATTACCAAGATGTCAGCTGGTACCACTTCCTTTCCTTTCCTTCCCTTCCCTTTCCTTTCTTTCCTTTCCTTTCTTTTCTTTCCCTTTCTTACTTTCTCTCCTTCCTTTTTCATTTCTTCCTTTCTCTATTTTTATTGAAGTATAATTAACTTACAACATTATGTTAGTTTCAGGTGCACGGCACAGTGATTCAGTTATACATACACATATACATACATACATACACATATACATACATACATACACATATACATACATACATACACATATACATACATACATACACATATACATACATACATACACACATACATATATACATACATACATACACACATACATACATACATACATATATACATACATACACACACATACATACATACATACACATATACATACATACATACATACATACATATATACATACATACATACATACATATATACATACATTCATACATATATACATACATTCATACATATATACATACATTCATACATATATACATACATACATACATATATACATACATACATACATACATACATACATATATACATACATACATACATACATATATACATACATACATACATACATACATACATATATATATATATATATATATAAAGTGTATATATATACATATATATATTTAGGTATATTCTTTTTCAGATTCTTTTCACCTATGGGTTATTACATAATATTGAGTATAAGCCCCCTGTGCTTTACAGGAGGTCCTCGTTGGTCATCTATCACCATCAGGAATTTGATGCAGGCACTTCTGTGAGGCCTTCTGGAAGAAGAGCAGCCTGGGGCCAGATCCAGAAGGACTCTGGATGCAAGCCAAGAATTTATGATGCTTGTCCCATCTATAATGGGAGGCGATATACGTTTTTAAGCAGGAATGTTGCGTGATTGGATTTTATCAGGCTGAGGCGGGGAGATCAGGTTTAAGGCCGTTGTAGAAGTCTTGGTCACTTGGTTTCAGAGTATATCTCTAGAACCCAAGATGGACAGTAGGTTTAGCATAGGAAGGTGTGGGGGACACCATCACTTTTATCCAGAGCAACAGCTTTCATCAGTTTGCTATCTTGGGTTTTTGTGTAAAATTTCATTTAAGGGGAGTGTTTTGCTCTAGGATTGGTTAGATCCCACTGTGCTGGGAGAGACGGACGAGGGCTAGTGACGTTGACAAGCAAGCTGAGGCCAGGTCTGAGTCCCTCTTCTGAGGTCGGCTGCTGGCAGACTGGACACGGGGGAATAAAAGCGAGAAGGCAAGCATGATGGGCTTCTCTGGCCCTGGTTAGTTAGGTCTGGCCTTGGGGTCAGGCGTTTATTTAATCTGGCATTGGGATGCCTGTTTCCATAGGGCCGGGTATTGTGAAATGCACCCTGCGTCTTTGGCTCCTTGAAGGTCAAAGGGCCTGTTGCCTCTGGGAAACACCTTGGTGTTATGGAAATTAGATCATTCCTTCATTCATTCGTTCGATAAACATAATTTGACCACTGCTGGGGCTGACTCAAAAATAGGTCAGGCATGGTCTCTGCTCTAAAGGGATTCAGAGCCTGGGTTATTATGATCTGCAGCAAGGAAGCTCGCAGGGGAGGGAAGCTGTGTGTGCTCCTGAAAGGAACTTCAGCCACAGAGAGCCTGGTTGCTAGGGGCGAGGCCACTCACTCCCCGTTGCATGCAGTTCCCAGTCCTCCCCGGTCCTCCCACAGCAGCAGTGGCCGGCCTGGCCTCCCATTACAATGAGCAGGGCTGGGAAGAGGTTGGGTCCTGTCTTCGCCCCAGGCTGGGAATGTGCTCGCTCAGCTGGGACTCAAACCTAAGACAATCGTTGGCTTGTGGGGAGCTTGGCGAGGAGACCCAAGAAGGCTTTCTTTTCTTTCCTTTTAGCCTTTGAGAGGCACTCTAAAAATGTTGTTTTCTACTTAATGAGAGTTCTCAAACTAGTCCGCATGTGAGAAAGTAGAAAAGAGGGAGAATCAAATGTGCAGATTTTTGTTATGGTCCCAGATGACTGATGAGCATGGCCTCAAATTTTAAAGTAACGCAGTCTAAATTGCTGATACTCAATCAGATGGAAGATCCCAGGCCGAGTGAGAAGCGCCATTTAGCAAACCAAGAAAGGTTTTGTAAGCTGCAGGCCAAAAGTCTCACAAAGAACCCACAAACGTTGCACAATTAAGCTTCCCCTTCCAATTTCACCACACATCTCTTCACACCAGGAATGATTTGAAGGCTGCTTGCATTTGGATTGCCCTGGTGAAGATTTAGCTTCCAGCTCAAGAAAATACATGTCAGAAAATTGTCCTTCAACATTCTCAGAGGATACATTTAAGGCACTGCTACCGAAAGAGCCCGATTTTGGTTTTTCAAAATATGTGTGCAAATGGACATCCAAAAGAAGATGGCAATGATAGAAATGAAATACTATAAATTGTAATCTGTGGATAGAGGGATTATAAGGATTTCCATTTCCTTCTTCAAACTTTTTAATTTTCTTGCCAATTAACTTTTTTTGTGATTATAAAAAGTGGTAGTTTTTTTTTAAGACTCCCTATGAAAATCCGTTTCATTATCTGTAAAAAGGGGATAATTATGCCTCATATAAGATCCATGAGAATTTGCTGACATAAAGTACATACTGATCTTGTCATAGACCCTAAACCAGAGGAAACATCCAATAGATTGGTAACTATGCTGTGGAAGCATCAGTCTATGTTATGACGTATCTTTAAATTATCTCATTTTTTTTTATTTTAATGAAAGCACAGAGCCCAAGTTTTACACAAACATGGCAGGATAATTTGTTAAGATGTTAATTTGCAATGTGATCTTGCTGCTCTAGGTATTTTTCCTTCTCCAGGGTCTGCCATAGGAAGATAAGTCAGGGGCTCTGCTGCTGCAAGGACTCTGGGTGGAATGGCTGAAAATTAGTGTGTGCTGGTCCTAAGACATGGGATAGGAAGGGTAACTCCAGTCTGTTGTTTTACAGAAAGATAGAGCCACTGACAAGAACTTCCCTGACACAGTGTGCATCTGTCTGTGTGTGCTGGGGGAAGCGGGCACGGGGATGGGTGGGAGGAAATGGAGGAGAATCCTGGAGTTCAAAAATTTTAAGAAGGCCAAATCCCCCTTAGGAGAGAGGAGGGTTGGAGACTGTTTGGGACTCTTGGATGAAAGGGATTGGTTTCTTGCAGGCCCTGCTAACAGTAGGGCACCCAAGCCCTGTTCCCACACATGGTGACTGAGCTCTAAGGGCTCTGGGATGTCAGATCTGATGATGTGTGCCATTCACTCAGAGTGATTTCAGCCTAGACCATGTGACTGGGCATACGTGAGAGTTTAAGCTTCAGCTCTAGGGGCCATCAGTTCTCCCCACACCAGAGTACTGACATTTGATAAAAAGGCCACATTTCAAAGGTGGCTCCTTCAAGCACACCATTTCACAGTGATCCAATCAACACTTGAGGCTTTCCTTATTCCTCTGCAGTGAATATCAGAAATGAGTTTTCATTGGTGGAATTAGTGACTTGTTAGCAGGAAAAATGCCAGAAATGAGTTCTCTTCTCACCCACCTGTAGCAGACGCTGTTGGCATGCCACCTGTGGTCCCCTCTCCCATATACTTTGGGCATACCAGCCCACTGCCAAGTTCCAGCAGATGAAGTGCCTGGTGTATGGGCTTTCTTTTGTCACTGAAGTCCACTTTGTTGCCTCTGGGTCCAGTCACAAGTGCCAGGAAATTAACTCCTCTTAGGTAGCCCTCGATTCATCATTAACCAGAGTTGGTGCATAAATACCCCAGCTCCCTTGCCCTTCAGATGGGTTAAGTCTGAGGCCTGTGCTCTACACTGGCTCCAAATATTTTTCCCACAGATTTAACTTCTAGTCACCTACAGTGGTAATGAGCTTGACAACATACCCTTTACTGGCTGACCTTTCTTCCTGAGGCTCATTTATCTATTCTCGCCCTGGTGGTGCCTTCAGCTCCTAAGCAGACTACCTGGCTTAGGGGAGAACCCAAATGGAAGCATGAACAGGTCATAAGAGGCTAGCAAGCCTGTAACCCATATTCACTGGCAAGCTCTAAAATCTAGCTGGAAACAATCTTATACCCAGCTTTGAATAAGACAGATTCAATTGAATCATTCAAGATCTTGCCTCTAGTAAACCTTTTAAGCAAGGTGGTGGTTGACATAGGAAAGGATAGAGACCCAGGGCTTCCAATCTTAGAGGCTGTATAAACTGTTCCTATGCTTTCCTTTTTTAAGAAGTTAATAAATGCCCATGCTAGTAGCAGCATTTGATTAAACACTTGCATTCTTTTGGCAAGTTTACAGGAAGAGTAGCTAACGCTTCCTCATTTCAAAGTTTCTCTTGGCTACAGCTGCATACCAAAAAGAACCAAAGAGCCATGCATGTTGGCACAGATTGCTTTGAAATTTCAGGGAAACAGGCTATTGAACACAAAGATGTATACATAAAACATCTGAGCACAAAACACACCCCAGAGTCCCTCCTCAACTGTCATCTGTATAAAGTATTCAAACCTTTCACACAGACTTGGGATGGGGGCATGTAGAATTAGTAGTCACTGAGATTGAACTTCCCACCAGCTCAGAGCAGATTAAGTTGAATTTAATAAAATAAAGATGTATTTCATTTCTTGTACCTAGATTTGTAAATTAAAACTGATATTACACACATTAAAATTTTACATTGTCCATGTTTTTACACAACTAACCAAATCTATACCTGTCCTGAGTCACTGGATTTTTCCAACGGGTCCATTGATTTCAGTTATTCTTGAATTCTTTCTGTCATCTCTATCACCTCTAGACCAAGCAGTCTGTCATCTCTGTCCAGGACCCTGTCATACTTTCCAGCTGGTTCCCCTTACCACTCACTCCTGCAACCTTCTACCTCATATTCTATTCTCCTTAAACCAGAGTGAGCTTTCAAATTCCTAGCTCTGAGCCTATGACACTCCCCGTCTTGGTCAGTTTGGGCTGCTAAAACATAATCTTACAGACCGAGTGGCTTATAAAGAACAGACATTTACTTCTCTCAGTCCTGGAGGCCGGATGGCCAATCAAGGTGACGGCAGATTTAGGGTCTGGCAAGAGTCTGCTACTTGGTTCACAAACCACCTTTCGGCTGTGTCTTCACATGGTGGAAAGGGCACAGGAGCACACTCAAGCCCCTTTTATAAGGGCACTCATTCTCATTCTCATTCTCATTCTCATTCTCATTCATGAGGGCTCTGCCCTCATGAACTAATCAGCTACCAAAGGTCTTACCTCCTAATACAATCACCTTGGGGTTAAGATTTCAACCTACGAATTCTTGGAGGACATAAACATTCGGCCTATAGCATCCTCCAATATATTCTCATTGTGGTATGGGAAATCCTTATAACCAAATCCTTTAAGATGCTTTATGCTGTGGCTCCCACTGACCTCTCCTGGGCAACTCTCAGCACTGTACTTGGGCCTCCTCTGGACCCTAGACACATCATCTACCTTCCACACCCAGAAGTGGCATGGACCTTCCAGCTTCTGGATTTTTGTCTGAGCTAGTCCTCTTATCTGAAACAATGTCTCCAGCCTTGCCCACCCCTTTCATCTAGTTACCCTTTTTCTTCCTTCAGTTATCAGCCCAAAGTCTCTGTCTAAGGAAAATCATCCCTGGCACATCACCAACTCCAGCTTGAATCAGGACTCCTGGTCACTGTGGTAGGGTGAAAAATGATGCTTTGAAAGATATCTACGCCTGAATCCCTGGGGTTGTAAATGTTACCTCATATGGCAAAGATGTTGCAGATGTAGTTAAAACTAGGATGTTGAGATGGGGAGATTTTTCTGGATTATCCAGGAGAGCCCTAAATGCAATCACAAGTATGCTTAAAGAGAGAGCCAGAGGCGAGGGGGGGGGGTGTTGATACCCACACAGTGGAAAAGGTGATGTGAGGACAGGACATAGAGATTTGAAGGTATTGGCCTGGAAGATTGGAGTAATGTGGCCACATGCCATGCCAACAGCCACCAGAAGCTGGAAGAGACAACAAATGGATTCTCCCTTAGAGCCTCCAGACTGATACTGATCTTGCGCTTTTAGACTCCGGAATTGAAAGAGAATATATTTCTGTGTGGTTTTTTTTTTTTTTTTTTTTTTTGAGCCACCAATTTGTTACAGCAGTCTCGGGAAACTAATATGTGCACGTAGCAGGCATCACAGTTTGTTATTACATGTTGGTGCTGTTATTTGGTTGGTATCTGTCTATGCCCCAGAATAAGGGTCTTTAACCTGGGAATCATGGATGACAGAATCCAGAAGGTCTATTAATTTGGGTAAGAAAAAAGTCACATGTTTCTTTTCACTACATGTTACTCAAATTTAGCTTTTCCTTCTGTTAGGTATGTAGACAGTAAGCCACAGCAGAATTGGCTACGTCTATGACTTTGTCACCAACAAAAACCACAGCTCTTTTCATAATACAGTTCTTGCAAGCATCTCAGCATATTGCATTGACTTGTCACTACCTCAAAATTTATTAGACTCTTCACTGTATCTTGTTATTTAATGTATTCAGAAAGAAACATATATATCATTATATCACAGATGTGTTTTTAAATATTTTGGTAACTATTGCAATACAGTCTCCTTTGTGAGCATATGTGTTTTATGTACTTAAGAACATTATTCTGAGAAAGGGTCCACAGACCTCATCAGATGTGAAAGGGGTCTGTGTATGAAAAAGATTAATACCTCTGCACTGAGCTCCACTCCCAGAAAAATAGAGATCGTGTGTGTTTTGCTCACCATCCTATCCTGAGCATCTAGAAGAGTACCTGCTCCATCGGAGGGGCTTGATTAACATTTATTGGAGAAATAAATGAATTAGTGAATGAATCACCAAAAATTTATTAAAACAGGATAGAGAAAGGCAATTCAACACGAAGAACTGGTCTTTCTACCAAGAGGTCAACACATAGGGAAGAACAATCTACAGCTCCCACAGAGAGGCTTGCCAGAAGCACAGAACAATTTTCTTGTTTTAAAGAAATGCATCCTCTTTCACCACCCCAGTAATTTCTCATGGAATTGGGAAAGGAAAAGAAACCTCAGCCTAGCCAGTCAATGTTCCAATTACCTATTGCTGAGTAAAAAACCACCCTGAACATAATGGCATAGACAACAGCCATTTCATTATGCCCATGAATTCAAACCAGGCATAGCGGGGATGGCTTGTTCCTGCTCTTCAATGTCCCTGTTCCACAATGTGCCATAGGTAAGAAGACTTGAATGGCTGGGTGAATCCATGGCTGGGGTCTAGAATCATCTGGAAGGATTCTTCACTTATATGCAAGGTGTTGAGCTGAGATGATTCAAAGGCTGGGCTTCTCTGGGATGGTTGACCAAAGCATCTATATATGGTCTCTCCTTGTAGCTTGGGCTTCTCTCTGTGTGACAGCTGGGTTCGGAAAGAGAGTGTCCAGATAGAGAGAATATTCAGAGAATAAGCATTTCAGGAACCACAGAGGAAGCTTCATGGCATTTTATGAGCAAGTCTCTGAAGTCACATACACAGCATGCTTCTGCCATACTCTATTGGGCTAAGCAGTCACAAGCCTGCCCAAATACAAGAGGAGGGGATCCAGACTCCCATCTCTAAATAAGAGGAGTGTCAAAGAATTTAAAGCTTTTTTTCTTTTTTCTTCTTTAAATCACCGCAGCCAGGATGGGGTAAGAGGTATCCAAGGTAAATCATCCATGTATTTGAAATCCTATAGGAACTTCCCTTGAATGAGCTGAACCTTCATCGAATGCAGATGAAGCTCCGGATGTTTGATATCGACTCAGTTCAGGAATGATTCATGTGATTGTTGCCGCCACATCCAGAGGATGAAATGGAAGGGAAGACAGCTGAAATATTAATCTATGGAGGCCTGTCTTTTCATGGGGTCTTATAAATTATACAAAGCGAGTCACTGGTTCTAAGTGGATTAGCTGCCCATCATGTAGGCAAGGTCACGGCCCATGCTCTAGTTAAGGAAGATTGTTTCCCTCCAGTTTAAATGATAATATATCTAGAGAAACTTTGAACTCAAATGCAAGTAGGCAAGCTAAGCTGAAATTTCTTATCATGAAACCAAGTAAATTATCTCTCTTTGAGGCAAAGCAATAGTTTCTTAAATTCCAAAGGAAGGAAGTAGGAAGTGAAAAATATACCAAAATTTTAGTCTGTTGCCATCCACAGAATTTAAACTTAAGTAGCTTTCCAAATCCTTCTAGGAGCTTGGATTCCATGACTTCAGCATGGTCCATCCAGGTCTTTGAAAGTTATGAGGTGATCAGAGGAATGTTATTAGCATAATGATGATTTTCATAATTATGGGATCATCTACTACATTTGAAGAGTTCCTTTAAATTTTTAGAGGAAACTTAACAGCTATTATCTCATTTTATCTTCACAATCACACCGTAAGATGGAGTAAGTCCATCTCACAGATAAAGAAAATGAGACACTCAAGAAGGTTAATAAATTGTCCAAGCTAGCCAACGACGTCTTGGCAGGCCAGTCCCTAGAATCAACACTCCCAGACTAAATCCTAGTCAACCAGATACTATTAATCGTGCACTTGTTTCTCTGGTGCCCCTGCGAACACCAGCTTTATACTAGTGGTGTTCACGCTTCCTTGCCAGACACAAAATCACAGACCAAAACATGATAGAAAGGAGGCTTGAATTTCTTCCTAGTCAGCTTGTCTCTCAGCATCCTCCAGCATACCCTAAATCTTTCAGGGCCTGTGGCTCTTCAGAAGTGCTTTGAACTGTAATAAAAGGCACCACAGAAATAGTCCTTCCAGCCGTTGAGCTTATGAGACTAAGGGTGACCTCAGATGCCTCCCTGCATACTGTCCTTTGCAACTAACAACTGACCTGGGGCCAGTTCTCTCTCCTTAGAGTTCATAAGTTAGTGGCTGGCCCCATACAGTTATCTTGTGGATCATTTTAGTCCTTCTCTTCCTCTACCCTCCATGTCTAACCCATCACCAAATCCTATCTGGTGCTCATAAACAAGCCTCTTGGCTGTGGGTGTACAACTGACTCTACCAAAAAACAAAGCAAAACAAAATTAAAAAAAAAAAAACACCTATGATTTGTAGCATTTGAAACTTCTTTGGTGTAAATACCTTCACTGCTGCTGATTTTAAACTCCCAGTCTGACCATGTCTCTGTTGCTTGAGGCCCAAGTCTAGTTGCTTTGACCCGTACAAATCTTGAGATCTACAGGGAGGTACATAAGTTCCTTCAGAGTCTGGAGCAGTGATTCTGAAGACTGGCTGCCCATTAGAACCAACTAAGGATTCTGCCCTTGTTGAAAATTTTTATATTTAGCTCATGGGGTTTTTACATTATTTTTTGTTTTCTAAACTATTGCATTCACATATTACTTTTTGTATGTGTGCAGCTGTCTTAGTTACATGGCTTTTTTCCTTTTTAGGGCTGCACTCGCGGCATATGGAATTTCCCAGGCTAGGGGTCAAATCAGAGCTACAGTTGCAGGCCTATGCCATAGCCACAGCAATGCCAGAGCTTTAACTCACTGAGCAGGGCCAGGGATTGAACCCACATCCTCATGGATACTAGTCATGTTCTTAACCTGCTAAGCCACAATAGGAACTCCTATATATTACTTATTTTGATGACTGGGATTTGGGGTATCCCGTTAAATTTTGTAGCCAAAGTAAATCCGTCATTTGTTTCACTCTAGTCCTTCTCCTACCACGTGAAGAATTTTTTAAACTTGCTGTGTCAACACAGCAACTCACATTTATTGTAACAGAATCTCTGGAGGTGGGAAAGAGGCATCAGTATTTTGGGAGCTTTCTGGTTGATTCTAATTCCATTTTGAGAACTATGGTCTAGCTTTCCTGACTCCTTGGCTTCATCCCTTGCCCTGGGTGTACTTGACATTTTGCAATCTAGCAATATTAAATGTTTGGATAGCCTAGAGCACACCAGGCAGCTTCGTACTTCCAAGCACTTGTATTTGCTGTTCTCCCTGCCTGCAACATTCTTGCTCCCTTTGCTAACTACTGAAGCATTGTTCTTTATTCCAAACATTCGCTAAGGTGCTTTCCTGAGCTTCTCCCACCCTATGTTATTAGCCACCCACTGTATTAGTCATCTATTGCTTCGTCACAAACTATCACTAAGTTAGCAGCTCATGGAGTTTCCCGTCGTGGCGCAGTGGAAATGAACCTGATTACCATCCACAAGGATGCAGGTTCGATCCCTGACTTCGCTCAGTGGGTTAAGGATCCAGTGTTGCCGTGAGCTGTGGTGTAAGTCGCAGACGTGGCTCGAATCTGGCATTGCTGTGGCTGTGGCCTAAGCTGGCAGCTGTAGCTCTGATTCGACCGCTAGCCTGGGAACTTTTCTGTGCACTGAAAACACACACACACAAAAAGGTAGCAATTTAAAGCCGAGTGCATGTCTCATCACCCACTAGAATCTAGAAGTCTAGAAGTCGAGCGTCTGAGTGTGGCTCAGCTCAGTCCTCTGCTTCAGAGTCTTTCATGAGGCTGCAAGCAACATGTCGGCCAGACCTGGGGGGTCATTTGAAAACTGATCCCTCCCCCTTCCCATCAGTCTTTCTTGAGGTAGGAATTTACTGCCAGTCATTTGCCTCCTTTTCTCTCAGCTCCATTTCTGCCCTTCTGTGCTCTGCCTTGTGTCACTCAGGGTTGGAACCCTACAGAAACAATTTCCTAGACTCCCTTGCCAGCTAGCTCCCAGACAGGTTCTTCTAATGAGAAGAAGCAGTGGGAGACTGGAAAGGTGAGAAGGAGACAGAAGACATTTTTCTTTTTTTCTATTTATAGTGGCATCTTTCTCAGCAGAGTGTGGCTCCAGGCTCTAGTGACTTTGGTGATTCTAAAGGGGCTTCTGGAGTTTCAACAATGACCCTGTTCCAGCACATTCTCTAGCTGCATCAGTGGAGAGCAGGCCTCCAAGGCGCTGGTGATATGCCTCCTGCCCTCTGTCAACTCAGCCTAGAGTATCTGTGACTTTCTGCAGTGAGTTGCTAATCTCTAACTTACCTCATGTCATAGGTTGGGCTGTCTGGTAGCCGATGCTGATGTGGAGTTTGGCATGCAGGATATTTATTAAGGTTCAACATCTGTGGGAGGGAGCAGGAGGCAGCAGTATGGGGTAGAGGGAGAAACCAAACCGAGATGCTGGTCTGACCAAGTCTTGGTCAAACCCATAGAAAAATCTGGAGGATATAGAGCCTTTCAGAGGTATCTGCCAGTGCACCAAAATGGATACCCTGGGAGGGTGGGGCCTTGGGCGGGTGCTCGCTGCAGCTGAGGACCACCCTGAAAAGGGTTGACTGTTGAAAGCTTTTTGCTCCCAGCAACCACAACAGTCTCAGCAGCTGGGACAACAAGTCCTTCCTTCCGGGGAGTTGTGAGTGGAACATCATGGCACCCACCACACATCTCCTCTTTCTGCCCATCCAACACTTTGATACCCAATACCATATATCAAGTTTCCTCTGTTTTGAAATACCTAGAGTGCTTTATGCTATCTTGGCTGAACATTCACTGATAACAAAAGGCACCGTTGCCATCTATGAAATGCAAAGGTCATCACTCAAGGGCAATTATTAGCAGACCAGAGGAGCAAATGAAAGCTTACATGGTGATGGAAGTTGGAGTCTCAGAAAGGGCCAGAGGTCAGCTGCCAGCATACTCACTCCCCTGGGTCAAACATGGGAAGGACGTCAATGGAAGAAACTAGAAACACTAAGAGAGGGTCCTAAGCACAGGGCAGGTGTGCTGCTCCTTGCTTCCTAAGGAGAGTTGAAAGCCCCTCAGAGTGAGCCCCGTATTCAACCTGAACTTTTCACGTGGTCTCACAAAGGTTGTGGTTTTAAATTGGAAGAAGGAGCCAGAGATGAGGGGGAAAAATGCATGTTGACCAATCAGTCAGTCCCCTTTAAGAGCTGTCCCAGATGCTCTACCCAGGGACCAATATAGGCTGGAAAATGTGGTTTTGATTTGGCCATATTGCTGCCCCAAATAAAATAGTATTCTGTTTACTGGGAAGGAGAGGAAAATGGATACTTGGTAGGCAATTAGCGGTCTTCACCACAGATGGTGATAGTAAATTGGCAAATTCTGAGTATATTCTTTCTTGCCAGAATTAAAAGTTGACATCATTATGGCAGTCCCCTTGATTTGTAAAACATTATATTGGTCTGTGAGATACAAAACCTAGTAGACCTAGCACTCTTAATCATTTTGCTGTACAAGCCTGGACTAGGATACGTGATTCTTTGATAAAAAGTAGTGAATGTGACAAACTCATCTAGGGTGATTGGTTGATAGGAAAAGACTCCAGGAGACCTGTCCACCATCCACACGGCCTTTCCTCCTGCTTCTCTCAAGTGACCAGGTCTCAACTGTGGCCTTTGTAGACATTGCTGCTGTCCCAGAAAGAGGTCCTTAACAGTGTGTGTGGTGGGCCATGTTGAAGCGGAAAGTGGGGCAGCCTCCTGGTGCCCTCCAGCCTTCTGCCCCATCTCCTGACCCCGCTCGCTCTGCCTCTGCTCCAGTCGTCCTGAGAGGCCTGCCTTTCCTTGGCATTCATCCAACATCCTGTCTTATTGGCCTTCCTTGAACTGCTGCCAGTTGTATTTCTTGCCAATCTCCTATGGTCATGTGGGAAAATACCTTCCACCTGCCCAGGCTCAACTCCAATGCAGCCTCCTCTACAAAGTTCCCAAGCTCCCTCCAGCTTGAGGCATTCTCGTCTGAGCTCCCAGAGAGCTGCATCAGCACCTCTATTAGGACAAGGATGATGCTTCATCCATAGGAGGGTTATGTGGGCATGTGTTTGATTCCTTTAAATGAGCATCTTTGTTTTATTTATCTTTTTAAAAAATATTTTTTAAAAAATTGTTGTATAGTTGATTTATAATATTGTGGGAGTTTCAGATCAATGTAAGTCCAGAACTTTGAACAGTACCTGGTACGGAGAAGATACTCAACACACGTTTGTTGAAAGAATAGAATTATAATAAATGCAGAATGAATACACATTATAATCAATGAACACAGAGCAAATGGATGAACATATAATAACAGACATGGAAAATGAATGAATGAAGAAAGAAAGAAAGAAAGAAAGAAAGAAAGAAAGAAAGAAAGAAAGAAAAAGAGAGAGAGAAGAAAAGGATGAAAGAGTGAATGAATGAATACGTAAATGATCCTGCTTCTCCTTCTGGGTGAGCATCGGTTGGCTGGGCCCTGACAGCCTCCAGGGTGGATAACTCACAGACTCAGCAGCACTCACACCTTCTCTTTGTCAGATTTTCCCTGACAGGAGCCCTCTCTTGTCACTGCTCGTTATCTTTGCTATCCCCGAGCTGCCTTGTGTCCTCTTCACCACAGATCAAGAAGGGAATCCAACTTAGCGGGCTCAGCATGACCAACGGGGAAGAGCAAGCCTCAGCTGCCTACAACCAGAGAGCAGCTGCCGTGACAGCCAGGCACACGTCTCTCCCAGACGCATAAAGACAGGAACAGAGGCCAAGGGCGTCCAGGCAGGCTGGACCTGCTATTAACACGGGGGCAGGTCTGTGTCTTCCCACAGCTGGGGCAAGTAATCAGGCCACATTTCAGGCAAAAAGAAAGAGCCACCTTGGCAAAATATGAAAGCATCCTATTTTGTTGGATTTTAAACTGACAACAAAACGTAGCCAACCAAGCAACCTACTAATAACCAAATAAGCAAACAGATGAGTAAAGCCAAGAAAACAATTCCTGACACCTTAACTTGGAAGAGCAGCTTTTCTTTTTAAGGGTAAACCTTATCTTTTCCAAGACTCATTTGTTTGCAGCAGCTTTCACAGAAATATCGGGGTAGGCTATAACTTTGATCTTGCTAATGATGGAATTCTCCCTCCCTCCCCTGTTCCCTCCCCCTTCCCTCTCTCTCTCCTCCCCACCCCACCCCCTGCCTTCTTCTGCTCCAAGTCTTGCCCTTGTGTCTTTCTTTCTCTGCCCCTTTTTTCTTCATCCCTCATCACCCCCTCATCATCAGGCAAGGCCCTAGTGCCATTTCCATTTTCCCACATGTCCTCCTTTGATAAGCAAGGAAGCAACAATCACAGAGCCCACAAAGAAAGGACCACTTTGACAGCTGTGATGTCAGCCAGGAACCACATTTCCCGCCCATGACATCAGACCTAGGGCTACGATCAGATGGAGCACTTGGGTACAGGAGATATTTCATTTCAATGCGTTTAACAGGCACTAACTAACCCATCTTCGCTGGTGAGCGAGGTGACTTCCAGCTCCCACAAGGGGGCTGGGTTCGTAGCCCCTTAGCATATATTGTGCTTTGCTTTGTGAAAAGGAAAAAGGCAGGTCTGCCACATTAAATTGATATTCCTTGTGCTAGCCCTGTTTCCTAGAAAGGCATGTCCTTATCAGATTCCAGATCTAAGTCACAGCTTCTGTTTCAGGCTTGAACTGCACAGAGGTAATTATCTACACCCATTTCTCCTTCCAGCTAAGGGCAATGTGAAGGAGAGTTTCCACACGGAGATGAATATAACAAAAACCCAAAAGGCCACCAAGGCTGGAATGAGGCAGTGACATGCAAATGACCCAAGGCAGGGACGCTCCTCTCTGGATGTGATGATTTCAGTAGCACACTGAGCTCTGAGTGGCTGGGACAAAGCATGGAGGGAAATGACTGAGATCAAGACTCCAAGACTTAGGAGAACGTGTGTGTGCGTGTGTGAGTGTGCGTGCGCGTGCGTGCCTGTGTGTGTGTGTGTGTGTGTGTGTGTAAAAGTGGGAGGGTGGGCGCATGAGACCAGTACTGCCTGTGGATGTGCCCTAGTCTTTCCTTCGAAAAGCCAGTCTGGTCATCTCAAGAACCTTCTGTACAGCCTTAGGGGCCTTGGGGGTAAAATTGGTTTTCTTTTTTAAAAATGTTGTGCATTGTCAATTGTCCAGGTAGCCTTGGACTGCACAAGGCACAAGGCCCCCGCATTGCTTGTAAAGCTCTGTGTATCTGTGTCTTTGCCCCCAAATGTAGTTTTTGTTCTAAAAGCTGGGACATTGTGTCTTGACTGTTCTTAAGGCCGAGCTCAATGCTGGCCTCACCTTACCCTTCCACCCCGCCTCCCAGCGCTGAGCACCTTCAGCACCTCCAGCACATGCACCAGAGACCTAGACCATCTGGTCATACAATGCAGCCACCGCAATTCCATGAGGGTATCTGTATATGCCACCTCTGCCTTCTCTTCCTCTTAGAGACACAGACCTTCAAAGCTGGCAGGGCCACTAGGGATCACCGGAGGTCGACTTGCTCCTCTTTTAGGTGAGAAAGCTGAAGCGCAGGGAAGAGCACTGGCTCTTGAGAAGCCACCCAGCTAGACCGTGGAATATGGCTATCTTACTCGACTCCCAGTCCTCCAGTCAAGGTCGCGCCAGTTAAATGCTTCTCAGTTCCGATTCCATTCTTCTCAGCCCGCTCAAATCTACCTCAAGCTTCTTGAAGGCAGGTCAAGTAATTTGTGGGTTACGTTGCCTGCATTTCCCATACCTTCTTCCCCAAATCTCTCCTGAGTGAGCAGCCAGCCCCATAGGCCCATCTGCTAGCTGCTGTTAGGGGGACCAAAAATGGACGGCTGATCTAAGCTGTACTATTTGAGAAATTCTCTTCCAAGAATTGGGAACTTGTAAGTATCTGTGGTGCCTAAGTTGAGAAAATGTGTAAGGTCCTCTAGGTAGGCCTGATTTTCCCACATACAAAAAGAAACAAAAAAATGCCAGTTGCTGAGACAGAAGGATTGAAGGGCTGAGCTCATAGGGAGAGTCAGGGGAAAAGTGGCTCACTACCTGTTTCCCAGTGGATTTTAAGTTTTGGTTCTACTCCTTATGATTCCTGCTGCCCTTCCTGTCCTAGGGTTCTGGGAGACAGCCACAAACCCTTCCAATAGGTGCTCCTTTCTACCTAAGACAGTTTCAGCAGATTTCCCTGACTTGCTCTTAACTCCATATATGACTCATACTTTCATTGCCAACTTCCTTTTTTTTTTTGTCTTTTGTCTTCATAGGGCCACACCTGTGGTAATATGGAGGTTCCCTGGCTAGGGGTCGAATGGAGCTACAGCTGCCGGCCTACGCCACAGCCACAGCAACACCAGATCCAAGCCACATCTCTGACCTACACCACAGCTCACGGCAATGCCAGATCTTTAACCCCCTGAGAGAGGTCAGGGATCGAACCTGCATCCTCATGGATGCTAGTCAGATTCATTTCTGCCGAGCCACGATGAGAACTCCATTGCCAATTTCTAATGCAATGCCTTCTGTATCAGTTATCTATTGCCGTGCATGCAACAAATTATGCCAGAACATAGCAGCTAAAAAACCAAGCCATAGTAAATCCAACAAAACAATTACCTTACCGTCTCTGAAGGTCAGGAATCTGGACGTGGCTTAGCTGGGTCCTCTGGTTCAGTGTCCCTCACAAGACTTCAATCAAGGCATAGCTGGGGTTGCAGTCCCATTTCCAGGCTCAGTGGGGGCAGGGTCTGCTCCTAAGCCCGCTCGTATGGCTGCTGGCTGGCCTCAGGAGGTCTGCGTCCAAGCTCACGCACAGGGTTGCCTTACAACATGGTAGCTGGCTATTCCTAGAGCAAGCAGCATAAGAGAGAGTGAGAGAAAGCACCCAGACCGGAGCCAATCTTTTCAGAGCCTCATCACGGAAGTGACATCCCATCACTTCTGTCATATTCTGTTAGAAGTGAGCCACTAGGTCCAGCCCACACTCTCGAGCCGGAGAGGATTTCACCAAGGCATGAATACCAAAAGACAGGGATCATAAGGAGTTTTCTTGAAGTTTTATACCTTAGCTCGGATTACAACTCAAAATTTGCTGAATACATATTTACCACAGGAACTCTGTATTTTCTGAGCCCCTTTCGTCTCTTCCTTATGTTTCTGGAGCTCTATCTGGTTGAATAGGGTACATAAGCCAGTCTCCTTTCTAACAAGTACATATGATGACCAAAGACCAAACTTCTCTCATCATCTAGGTTGCAAATTCCTTGAAAGCAGGAATTATGTCTTATACTTTGAAATGCTATGAACACCACACACAGTCAATAAATGTATAACCATTGGTTGAATAAATCTGTGTGATACACCAGAAAGAACTCTACATGGGTTTCTGGCAGCAAGTTCTACCTTTGGCTTAGCATTCAACTATTTTGACCTTAGGTACATCACAACATCTTAGGGCCTTGATTTTCCCCCTTTATTATTATTATTTCTTTGACCACTCCCTTGTCATGTAGAAGTTCCCAGGCCAGGGCTCAAACCCGTGCCACAGCAGTGACAACACCAGATTCTTAACTGCGAGGCCACCAGGGAACTATAGTTTTCCCCCTTTAAAACAAGAGGATTGGGGAGTTCCCGCTGTGACGTGGTGGGTTAAGGATTCAAATTCAGCTGCTCAGGGTGCTTCGGAGGTGTGGGTTTGATTCCCAGGCTGGTGCGCAGTGGGTTAAGGATCTAGCATCACCACAGCTGAGGCACAGGTCCCAGCTACAGCTCCATTCAATCCCTGGCCCAGGAACTTCCAGATGCCACGTGTGGGGTCATAAAAACAACAACAACAGAAATACAAGGGGATTAGACCAAGAGATCTTTAAGGCTACTGTAATGAGTAATATGTGCTAAAAAACTCCTCCTTTTCTATTCCCTCTGGGGAGGTATATCAGACACCTCTGGGGAGCCTTGTCATCCCTTGGCCCGCATCTAATCTCAGCTGGATGGAGCTGCAGAAGGTAGACTCACCTCAAACTGAGTGTTCATCTTTCTGCCCCTGGGCTTTCTCCACCCAGGTGGGAGTTTGCCTGGTCTGTGTGTGTGTGTGTGTGTGTGTGTGTGTGTGTGTGTGTGTGTGCAGTTCAGAAGTCAGATGGAGTCAGCACCCTGGGGACAATCCTCAGCCAGGGTCAGATGGCAGCTCCTGGCTAAATGACTCAGCCTCCTGTCCTTCCGGTGGACAATTCTCCAAGGCATTCTCTACGCTTCCTGTGAACTCAGCCCCTGTTGCCCTCTGTTACATTCGTGTCTCTTTCTTCCTTAAATCGCTCTCTCCTTTCCTCCACTCCTAATTGCTCAGATCATCTCTTAAATAAGCTACCTTCAGCCAGGACCTTGTGTCATGCTCTCCTTTCAAGAGAACCAGACTAAGAAGGAAGCCATTTCTTTCTCTGTCCATCTTTCGCCATGAAGGCTAAACCATGCAGAAGCTTGGGTGAGGAAGACACAGAATGTGATGTGGGTGGAATCCCAACCAGACTTGAAAAGCCTGCTCCTTCTGGCCCTCTCTGGCCCAGAGTTTCAGAGCAGAGTCATTGTCTTGATGGGAGTGAGGGCAAAAGCCAAGAACAGAAGTGCCGCCATCCACTCTGAGGAGCCGACCCAGCACAGTACACCTGCAATCGCCCAGGGCAGGTAGTGCTTAGGCAGAGAGCAAGCCTGCGTTAGCATTCCTGAGATATCTGAGGCAATATCTGGTGGGCAAGAGATCCCAGAGATGCCTACAGGTCCCTAGGAGGACACAGATGTTGGCAAGACACTGGCTGAAGAGCTCACCAGAGGGAGTTACCACCACAGAGTGAAAAAGATCCTAGAGTCAAGGGAACTTGTTGGGTTACCTGAACGGGGACTAAATAAAAGTCATGCATGGCCATGCTTCCTGGGGTCTTCAGCAGCAGCCAGGGCAGAGGAGGGCCTGAGTCAGCAGAGAGGATGCCGCAAAATCACTCACCATAGACTTCAGCAGTTGCCAGTGCTGTGAGCTTCTGTTGCCGTGGAGACATAAAGGACCCAAAGAGTGGGGTGGTGGCACTGAATGGCTGCCAACCCCCATAAGCACAAGCTGTGGCACACTCTGGCCCCATACCCAGATGCCGTGTGGGGGAGGATCAAGAGAGGGAGAACAAATTGGAAAGAGTTACTATTGAAAGCAGAGGAGGCTGAACTTCCAAAAGAGATGGCTTAACTGACTGGCGTGGACCTGGCTTACCAGATTGGAGTCAAGTTTAATACTCAATTCTAGTGCCCTGGCCCACTTGCGTGTGTGTGCATGTACCCTCCCATGGACACACACACACACACACACACACACGTGCAAAGAAATGTTGGGCTCATGAGAAAGCTCGAGTCTGCCATAAAAAGTGCTCTGCAGATGTGAGTGGAGCATTGAGAAATGTTCCTGGGTGCAAGTGGGGCAGAGAATCAGGAGGGACTCGGCTAGAGGGACTGGGTTCCCCAGCCGGGGCACCTGGCCATGCTCAAGCCAGGCTCACTTGGCCTGGAAAAACCACATCAGGTGTAAACCCATCTCTAAGAGTCTGGTTTTACCTGGGAGGCAGGAGTCAGAGCTCTTAACACACTCAGCCAGAACTGTGAAGGAAGGGTGGGGCGGGGGGGGGAATCACAGCATTTGCCCCTTTCAGCTCCTTGGGCAGTCTCCATTTCCCTGGCCCCCATCTCGGCTTTATCAAGCCTCTCTGAGTCCCCCTGTCTTTCCTGGCCTCCTCTGGGATAGCTCCTCTGCCATGACAGTTGCTGAGGGTTCCCCGGGGCAGGTGGAAGCATGATTTGCTTCTCAAGCTCTGCCCACTTATTGATTTCCTGTCTGAGAAATGTCAGCAGCAGCCGGGAGCTTTCCCCACTAAGGCACTTAGCTTGGAAGCCTGTGGTATCCGCCCATATAAACCCTCTGCCTCCTGCCTCTCTGGCTTTAGAACTCTCCCCACCCCCACCTTGGGGAAAGTCTTCTAAGATGAGACGGCAAGAATCAAACAGCGACGTGCTTTGAACACTGGGACGGGAACCAGATTTAAATTGGGCAAAAGCCTTGAGCTTGGAGCGAGTGCATTTCGCTTCCTGCCATCCCTTCCCCCCCTTCATCTCCTTGCTGGGAGCAGGTAAGGCAATCTCCCCACCTTCACCCCCCTGCCCCGACACCCCCGACCCCCAGGAGGCTGGGGGTGGGGAGCAGTTGGCCCAGGAGTCAGAAAATGAATGGGGCTCTGGTCCGGTCTGGGACCTGGGCAGATAAAGGCAACCCATTATTTCAACTGCCATCCCCTCTCCCCACACCCCAGCTCCAATACAATTTAAATGCAGGATTGGGAGCAGGGGAGGGGAAAAGATAAAGACTGTGTGTTTAGTGGTTAAACCTTTTAAAGTTTAAGTGCATAAACAGGGCCTTCTCCGTATCTGTCTATAGCAATTCCCATGACAGTTACAGCAAAATTACAGAAACTGGGTCGTTTATATAACCCTTTGTATTGTCAAAGCACATTAAATGTCTGCCTTCCTGCACCCTGCTGAGCTGTCTGCAGCTGTCAGATCCCCATACTGCAGCTCAACACACTGAGGGTAAAGGACGTTGGCAATGCCTAGGCGGGAATGCCGGACCCTCAGGTACAGCTAAGGTTTGGAAACTGAGATCTTGATTCCCTCTGAGCATCAGTCCCAAGGTTTCAAATATCTTGAACCCTCTGTTTTCCAGCCAAATGCTCTGTCACCCGGCTACTGCGTTTTCCCCCCAAATGGGCAAACACGACATTTGTCTTTGATTCTGGACAGGGATGGGAGAGTTCTTTCATCTATCCACTCATTTGATTAAGAAGGATTTAGTGAATGTTTGTTAAAATGCTAGGACCAGGAATAATATGTAAAAGCCTCTGTTTAAAGGACTTACTCTCTTAACCTTCGTTTTATTCCAATGAGGTAGACGCTATTGGTAGGCCCATTTTACAGATGAGGAAAGAGAGGTGCAGAGAGGTATAGTGGATGTTGTGGTGTGCTGCCCAGATGGCCCTTCACCACTGCTGCACTCATTCTCCCAGCTGCTGGGAATATGGGCAGTTCACATATAACACTTTTTTAATGAAAATTGAATATACTCAATATTCTGTGACAACCTATATGGGAAAAGAATCTGAAAAAGAATGGATATATGTATATGTATAACTGAATCACTTTTCTGTACAGCAGAAACTAACGTAACATTGTAAATCAACTATACTTCAGTAAAAATTTTTAAACATCGAATAATATTTAAGGTGCATATTTAATGCCCCTCCAGATACTGCCATCAAGACCATATCCCCTTCTTGGGGGTGATCCATAGCCAACAACAAGTTCACACAGCGATACAAAGGAGATAAGATCTTGCCTTAATTCTTCAGAATAACTCCACAGGGCCACCCAGATCCACAGCTCCCTGGGGGTCTGCTAAGGTCTCCTTTGTGACTGTACTGCACCTCATCCCCTCCCTTAGCCCGGTCCTACCTCCTTTCCCCCGCCCCCACTGCTGAGGATCAAAGGACACTCCTCAGTGAAACTCTTGAACCCATATCTCCATCTCCTCCTCAGAGGGTCTCTCAGGGATGGCACCTGAGGCAGGAGGATAAGTAACTGCCAGCTTGTCAAGGTCACATGGCTAGAGCGCTGTGGGGGTAGTTTCTACCTTCTTATTTGGCAAGCTCCTCTCTGCTTAACTCTGGCCCTTGATCCATATTCTTTGACTCATTTAAGCTTTCAACCCTCACGACAGCACTACCCCCATTCTGCATATAGGTGCCTCAGGCCTGAGATGTTAAGCAAGGGGATTGGGGGCTTCAGCAGAATTTGAGTCTGGGTCTCTTGGCTCACTTGGCAGCTCCGGCCCCAGCCCCAGCCATCCCTCCACTGCAACCTGTTCATGCAGGCAGTGCGGCGGATTGGGAAGATGCTTCTGTCTCACAGGGTTCTTTGAGCTCTTGGAGAGTTGTGGAAAGGAAGGTTTTATCGCCTCCATTTTGCAAGTGAGGAAATGTTAGCTCAGGGAGGTCAAAAGGATTTATACCACTTGCTGTTAACACAGCAGAGGCTCAGACTTAGGCCTCCACTCTCTATTGCTCATGCCAATGCCCTCATCCAAGGTCTTAGGTTGGGAGCGGAGCACGATGCTCCTCTGTCTAAGACTTTGCTCCTGTCCAGGAAGTGGTGCCATCTGCAGCGTCACTCTGCCTCTCTGCCTGAACCCTAAAGCTCTAGAATTCAGAAAGTCTGGGCAGTGGTACCAACACCATCGATGCCATCATAATCCTTGCCCTTGGTAAAGCTCTTGCACGTGTGGCCCCTCTGTCAGGGTCAAGTCTCCCTGTCATCCTATGAATCAGGCAGCCTGGGCCTTATGATCCCTATGCCACAGATGGGAACACTGAGACACAGGGCAAAGGTGAAATCACTAGCCGGTCCACAGCAGAACTGGGACCTGAACTTAGGTCTTTTGGTTAGAAGTCCGGTGCTCTTTCCACCTTGCCCTGCCCTACTCAGTCTCCCTAAACCACTTCCTTTCCCTGGCTCCCTTCTTGTCGTGCATATATGTATCAGGAAGTTCATTCCTGGAGGAATGAAGGGCAGCAACCAGAAGATAACTCCTGTGGTGGGATCGGTGGGGTTCTTGGAAACGCCCTAAACTCTAGATGCTCCCTTCCACCACTAAAATCTGAAACTCCACCACTACAGTCAGCCCTGAGAACTGATCATTACCTTTTCCCTGACATCTTCTTTTGACAGGCAAAAAGCAACTGGAGCTCTTCCTCAATGCTAATGGAAATGTAAAATGGTTTAAAAAAAACCTTCAAAAAATTTGGAAAAGTTAAACAGTTTCTTAAAGAGTTAAATATATGCTTATCATTCCATTCCTGGGTATTGACTCAAGAGAAATGAAATCACACATCCAATGGCTAGAGGAGCTTTATTTGCCATACTCCAGACCTAGAAATAACCCCAATGTCCATAAATGGGTGAATAGATAAACCAATTGCGGTTAGCAATATTTCTCAGCAATAAAAAGGAACAAACTCAGCTCCTGTCGTGGCTCAGTGGTTAACAAAACTGACTGGTATCCATGAGGATGCAGGTCTGATCCCTGGCCTTGCTCAGCAGGTTAAGGATCCGGCGTTGCCGTGAGCTATCGTGTAGGTCGCAGATGTGGCTTGGATCCCGCGTTGCTGTGGCTGTGGTGTAGGTCGGCAGATACAGCTCCGACAGGACCCCCTTACCTGGGAACTTCCATATGCCTCAGGTACAGCCTCAAAAAAGACAAAAGACAAAAAAAAAGGAACAAACTCTAGATACATGCAACAACATGGATGAATCTCAAAAATATGTGAAAGGGGCAAGATGCAAAAGCACAAAAACTGTGTGATTCCATTTACATGAAGTTCTAGACTAGGCAAAGCTCATCTATGGTAACACAGGTCAGAATAGTGATTACCTTGGTTGGAGGATGTTTTGACTGGGAAAGGACACGCGATTTTCTAGAGAGATGGGAATTTTCTTATATTAATGGGGTACGTCTACACAGGTGCATGCATTTGTCCAAACTCATCAAAACCGTATACTTCAAATGGGAGTATCTGCATGTTAATTATACATCTGTAAAGTTGATTTTAAAAAGTAAGCCACTGACACAGTAGCTGTGGTGTTCTTGATCTGTGCTCTCTGGAGTCTCTGGGATCCATAAAACCACACATACAATTGTGAGCCCAGGTGTTTATTACAGAACAAGGGCTCTCATTTTCCTCAGGTTCTACTGTGATCAGAGTGTATGCAATTCAGTTTTAACACAGACACACAAGAAATGAAGCACCTCAAATAATCAGTCTGTGTGACAAGCCCAGTCGACAATTTCCTTCACAGAACGTGGTAGCTTATGGAGGCTGGATTCCTGCAGATGCAGAGCCATGGTGGAAAGGGCAAGGTTCCAAAAGGGGGTACGAGGCCAGTCTTGCACTGTGGAGGGGAAGGAAGGGCCGAGGGTCAGGTCTAAACCTGAAGGATGACCAGGCTATTTCACCTTGCCTGCCCATAAGATGGAGAAGAAGCCACAATCACTTAGGTGGCTACAACTTACACTGGTTTGAAGTCACAGTCTTGTCACGCCTGTTTAACTCACCACAATGCAGCAAAATCCTATTATCTGCCATACATTACTGTCTGACAGATGTGGGAGGGAACTATGGACACCATCAGACACACCTCATTCCCTCGGGAACCAAGGAGCTTGGGAAATTCTGTACTGGCAAAAGCCTCTTTGAACAGTCATCTGAGCACTCCAGACTCAAGCAGGGATGGGGAATGGGTTATGCTGGAGCAGCACCCGGGGTGGAGGAACACGTGTGTGCCTGTGTGAGCATGTGCACACACCCGCAAGAGCTGCGCTGGTGCTTCTCGACATATTTCAGAAACTAACAGCAGCGGCAGTGCTTGGGAAGTTGAAAAGCTGAAACCTGTGAATCAATCCAAGCACAAAGCTCTCTGTTTCTAATTCGGTACCTGTTTTCAACACCTTGCAGAGAGTCAATCTGTGCAGAACCTCACACTCTTGGCATTTCTGGTACTCAGTTCTAGGAGGCTGCAGTAACAGCAGGTGTCTAAACCACTGACTTCTCTTAGATGATCCCACACCATCAGTGACATCCAATCTGCTCCTGTAAATACTCAGGAACTTTTCGATGTCCATACTCAAAACACTCAATAAGAAGCTAAGACTTATGTCTTCTATGGGCTATCATTAAAGCTGACCCCAGGGATGTTTTAATTCATTCTTTCAATGTGTATTCATCATACATCTACTATGTGTTAGGCCATGGACGTACAGGAGGAAACAGGGTATAAAAACCCTGCCCTCATGGAAGGCACTTTCTAGACGATTAATGAATAAATAAATTACATATTACATTAGGAGTTCCCGTCATGGCTCAGTGGTTAACGAATCCGACTAGGAACCATGAGGTTGCAGGTTCAATCCATGGCCTTGCTCAGTGGGTTAAGGATCCGGCGTTGCCGTGAGCTGTGGGTTAGGTTGCAGACGCGGCTCGGATCCCGCGTTGCTGTGGCTGTGGCGAAGGCCGGCGGCTACAGCTCCTGTTAGACCCCCAGCCTGGGAACCTCCGTATGCTGCACGTGTGGCCCTAGATAAGGTAAAAAGATAAAAAAAATGAAAAAATTACATATTATATTAGATGATATAGTAGCAGAAAAATAAAGCAGAAAATGGCAGAAGTGGGGCTGTGATTTTTGATAGAGTGGTCATGAAAGATCTCACTGAAAAGAGGACAGTTAAGCAAAGACTTTTAGAGGTAAGGGAGTCAGCTCTGCGAATAGCTGGAAAGACTGCCCCAAGGAGCAAGACCAGCCAGTGCACAGGCTAGGAAGCAGAAGCATGCCGGAGTGTCACAGGAATGGCGGCGCGGTCAGTGTGGTCAGAACCAAATGAGCAAGGGAGGCTAGAACTATGGCATGAAAATAGGGAGGTAGTAAGGGCCAGACTGTGTAGGTTCCTGTAGGCCATTGTTAAGACGTGGACTCTGTAAGGACGTTATAAGGGCTCTGACTCTGAGTGAGATGGAGGGTTCCAAGCAGAGGAAGGAATTGCTCCAATTTAGGTTTTAATTGGATCACTCTAGCTCCTGTGCTTAGAACAGACTGTAGTAGAGACTGGGCAGAGAGAGTCTGTGAATGTAAAGATAAATCAATAGAAACTATCCAATCTGAATAACAGACAAAAAAAAAAAATACTGGAAAAGGTGACTAAAGCCTCAAGGAGCTATGTGATCTAAGATTTATGCCATTTAGAGACCCAGAGGAGAGAAGAAAGAGTGTGATACTGAAAAAATATTTGAAAAATTAATGGCTGAAAGTGCCCCAAGTTTGGAAAAGGACATAAACCTATGTATTAAAGGCTGAGTGGACCCAAAATAGGACAAACCCAAAGAAATCCATGACTAGACCCATAAACTGGTGAAAACTAAAAATGAAGAAAAACTCTTGAAAGCTGCCTGAGAAAGGCAATGCATGGACTATAGGGGGACATCAATTTGAATGACTGCAGGTAGCTTACAGAAATGATGGAGGACCAAAGGAAATGGCACAACATTCTTAAAGTGCTTAAAAAAAAAAAAAGCCCTGTCAACACAATTCTAAATTGAGCAAAAATTGGAGTTCCCTGGTGGCCTAGTGGTTAAGGATTTGGCATTGTCACTGCTGTGATTCAGGGTTGATCCCTTTCCTGGGAACTTCTGCGTGCCACGGGCATGGCCATATAAATAAATAAAGTAAAAGTATACTTCAGGAAAAAATGAAGGTGAAATAAAAATATTCCCAAATCATAGAAAATTAAGAGAATTTGTAATCTGCAGAGCTCTCAAAGAATTGCTAAAGGAAGTTCTTCAAACCAAAGGGAAATGATAATAGCAGAAAATTTGGAATAGCAGAAATAAAGGAAGAACAACAGAAATATCAACATCTGGGTAAACACAATAGACTACTCTTTTATTTTGAGATATTTAAAATACGTTTGATCATTGAAAGCAAAAATTGTATCAGTATTTTTGGGGGGGCTAATATACAAAGATGTAATATATAGGATGGATACAACACAAAAGAGAGAAGACAAAAGACTTTAAACAGTGGTAGATTTTGTACATTCCAATTAGGCAAAATATTGATTCAAACTGATGTTAAAAGTTAAGTATATATTTTGTAATTCCTAAAGTAACCACTAAAATAACTATATGAGATACAGTCAAAAATCACAATAGATAAGTTAAAACTGAACATCAAAAAAGTTCAAATAACACTGTGACTCCATGTAATGTGATATTTTGGGTTGAATCTCAGGATAGAAAGAGAATGAGAAGAAAAATCCAAATAAACTCTGGAGTTTAATTAATAATAATGTGCCAGTTTGGGGTTTCTTGATTTTGACAAACATATCATAGGAATGTAAGCCATGAACAGTGGAGGAAACTGGGTGAGGGACCTATGAGAACTCTGCATTATCATTGCAACTTTTCTGTCAATCTAAAAGTTTTCTAAAATAAAGGCTTTACTTAGAAAATGTTCAAATAACCCAAAATTGGGCAAGAAAGGACATACAGAAGAAGAAAAACCAGAAGAATAAACAGGAACCACATAATAAAATGGCAGAGTTAATCCAATCAATAATTATATTAATACAAATGGTCTAAGAACACCAATTAAAAGAAAGTTGGTCAGAATTGATAAATAAAAGAAAAACATGACCCAACTATACACTGTCTACAAAATACTCATTTCAAATATAACGATAAAAGTAGGTTAAAAACAAAAGGAGGAAAAAGACATACCGTGTGAACATTAATCAAAAGAAAGCTGGAGTAGCTCTATTAATATCATACAAAAGAGATTTCAGAGAAGAGAAAATTACCAAGGATCAAGAGGGACATTACGTAACAATAAAGAAATCAATTTACCAAGAAGACAGAACAATACTAAATGTGCACATGCCTAACAAAAGAGTTTCTACCACATGAAGCAAAAACTGGCAAAACTGAAAAGAGAAACAGACAAATCCACAATTATAGTTAGAAACTTTTCAACTCTTGTCTCAATATATAGAATTGGTAGGCAGAAAACCAGCAAGCATATAGATTAAACAATGATGTTAAACAACTGGATCTAGTCAACATTTACAAAACATTCCATCCAACGACAGGAGAATACACAGTTTTTTCAAGTGAACATGAAACATTTACCAAGAGAGACAGTATACTACAAATCCTAACAAGCTTAAAAGAATTGAAATTATACAAAATGTGCTCTCAAACCATAATGGAATTAAATAAAATTCAGTAATAGAAAAGTAGCAAGAGAAGTGTCACACACTGGAAAAGTTAACAACATACCTCTAAATAATCTTTGGGTCAAAAAGGAAATATCATGGGAAATTTAAATATATCTTGAACTGCATTAGAAATTAAAAGGCAACATGTTGAAATTTGTGTGATGTATCTATAGTAGTGCTTAGAGGAAAATGTACAGACTTAAATGCTTACATTAGACAAGGAGAGTTCTCAAATAATAACCGACAGCTTCCATCTTAAGAAATTAGAAAAAGAAGAACAAAAAAATCCAAATCAAGCAGAAGGAAATAATAAAGAGTGAGAATTAATGAAATGGAAAACAAATAAGCAACAGATAAAACCCGTTAAACCGAAAACTATTCCTTTGAAAAGATGAAAATTTCTAGCAGGACTGACTAAAAGGGAAAGAGAGAGAGAGAATACAAATTTCCAATATCAGGGAGGAAAGAGGAAATATCACTACAGACCCTAAAAATATTAAAAAGATATTAAATAAGAGAATAATATGGGCCACCCTAGGCACATGAATTTGATAACTTAGATAAAATGGACTGACCAAGTCATTGCAAATTACAAATTAACAAAACTTACCCAAGATGAAATAGATAATCTGAATAGTATGTTAACTATCAAAGAAATTAAAGTTGTTAAAAAGCTCCCAAAAAAGAAATCTCTAAGATCATATGGTAAATTCTACTCAACATTTAAAGAAAAAATAACATCAATTCTATAGAATATATTCCAGGAAACAGGAGAGCATGGAACACTTTCCGACTCATTTTGTGTGGCCAACACTACTCTGATGTCAAAGCCAGACAAAGAGAGTAGGAAAATATCTTTCATGAAAATAGACACAAAAATCCTCAGTGAAATATTAGCAAATTGAATCCATCAATACATAAAACCATAGCACAACCAAGTGGGATTTAGTTCAGAAATGCAATATTCAAAAATGGATACATGTAATTCACAATATTGACAGTTTAAAGAAGAAAAACCACAAGACCTTATTGATTGATACAGAAAAAGTACTTGACAAAATTCAGTATCTATTCATGATTTAAAAAAAAAAAAAACTCCCAGCAATCAGAAATATCAGGCTCTTCTTCAACCTGATAAAGAGACATCTACAAAAACCCTGAAATTAACATCATCCTTAATGATGAAAAATGGAATGCTTTCTTCCATGATCAGGAACAAGGCAAGTATGTCCACAATTACCTTTCCAATTCAATACTAGTGGATCAAGCAGTGCAATAGGCAAGAAAAAGAAACAGAGGCATAGGTACTGGAAATGAAGAACTAAAACTGTCCTTATCTGCAGGTAACATGATTGTCTACATAGAAAGTCCCAAGGAACTTGCAAAACAAAACAAAACCTCCTAGAACTAAGAAGTTTAGCAAGGGTGCAGATATAATGCCAATACAGAAAAATAAACTGCAATTCTATGAACTAGCAGTGTGTAAGCTAAAATTTTTAAAAGTGATATGATTTATAATCACCACAGAAGAATGAACTTCTTAGGCATAAATATAACAAAATAAGAACAGGATCTGTATGCTAAAAATACAAAGCAGTGATCAAAGAAATCAAAGACATAAAAGAATGGGAGAAATGGAATGACAGACCATAGTTATGGATTGTTAAAGTTCAACATAATAAATATGTCAATTCTCACTGAAATGATTTATAGATTTAATGCAACAACGATCAGAATCCTAGCAGGATTTTTGTGCATACAAACAAGCTGATTCTAAAACGTATATAGAAAGACAAAGGAAAGAGGAGAGCTAAAACAAATTTGAAAAAGAATAAAGATACCATACTACACAATTTGCAGACTCACTCAATAGCTACAATAATCAAGACAATGTGGTATTGGCAAAGGGATAGACACAGAGATCAATGCAATGGAATGAAACATCTAGAAATAAACTCACAGCAGCATGGTCAACGGATTTTTAATGAAGTTGCAAGGAGTGGGCACTGGCCCTTTTCGGCATTCTGTGGTCAGGACAGAGGTGGGCACAGGGAGCCCAACATTGAAGGGACTCTGACTCTCCCCTTGGCTCCTGATGAGAGAGCAGGAGACTCTTCCCACTATCCGTAGTCTTTTCAGAAACAGCCAACAAAGTAGAGAAAAGTGTCCTCCACAGAGGAAACAGGAAGGACCTGGCATGTGTAAGGAACGAAGAGGTCAGTGTGGCTGGAGCACAGGGAGCGAGGGGATGATCAGGAGGTAAGGACAGAGGTTGCACGGGACTTGGTCAGGCCCCAGGGATGTTCCTCTGAGGTGTGCCATGAAAGGGTTTTGAGCCAAGGAGCAATACAATCTGACTTAACTTTTTAATAGACTCATTCTCTCTGCTAAGTTAAAGAATGACTGAAGGTGGGGAGGAGGGATGCAACAAGGCAGGGAGACCAGTTGGAAGGCTGCTCAGATAATTCAGGTTACAGATGATAGTGGCCTGGACCAAAGTGGAAGCGGTGGAGGTAAAGAGAAGTGGTCAGTTCTGAACATAATTTGAAGGTATAGGTTGTGGTGTGTGTGTGTGTGTGTGCGCGCGTGTGCATGCATATGTGTGCGTGCTTGTGATGAGAAGTTCTTGCTGGTGCGGTTGAAGGAAAGGGAAGGGGAGGGGAGGGGAGGGGAGGGGAGGGAAGGGGAAAGGAGGGAGGGAGACTGATTTGAGAAGACTACTCTTAAAGTGATTATATTTCCCCTCCCTTCTGTTCACTGGCAGGCTGACTCAGAGGTCTCACGACTGCTTCGAGCCCCGGGATGCCCAAGACTCGGGAGTGTGTGCCTGTAATGGGTGAGGCAAGGAGAGGGTCACTGTCTTGGCTTCATGGGAATGTCCGACCTTTTCCCCTGAGGTCTACGGAAGAAGAACCATCCCTCGCAGGTGACCTGCTGGATGGCTGGACATCATGAGACCAGCCAGAATTTGGTAAGCTGGACCCACTCAATGGAGTTTCAGATCACAAATGGATAGATTTCCTTTACCTCATTTTATACATTAAAAAATTAGGTGTGGACAACCATAGTAAGGTGCCCAGTATTCCTGACCATGTCGGTGGCAGAGTTTCAGCCTCTGTCCACTGCTCCAACCGTGCGTGGGAGTTGCTCTGGGCCAAGAGACACCTTCACTTGCTTTCCTTACTGATCTGATCTTTCTAAACAGCCTAGAGGCCATCCCTCGTGAACCAGGCCCACTATGCAGTGGCCTGAGGTGGGGGTGCCGGTAGCTGATGCCCTCAAATACTCTGCTGTGCAGGGAGCCCTTTGGCTGTCTGCCTGTAAGCTCTGGGCCTCCACTGATCCAGGCAGGGAAGGCAGACAAATAACAGAGACGGCAGGGCACCGTGCCAGGACAAAGCAGGGTGACAAACAGTGTGAGGTGCCCAGCAAGCAGTGTGCTGGGCCTAGACTGATGCTCTGAAACACAGCTGAGGGCCAGCACCCTTTGCAGTTTTTCTTTTTAGGCTACAGAGTTGTTATGGTCTCAGTTATATCCCCTCCAAATCCATATGTTGAAGCCCTAACCTCTAGACCATCAGAATGGGACTGTATTTGGGGAACAAGCCTTTACAGAGGTGATTAAGGTAAATTGAGGTCACCAGGATGGGCCCTAATCCAATACGACTGCCTTTATAATAAGAGGAAGTTTGGACACAGACAGCGCAGAAGGAAGACCATGTTGAGGACACAGGGAGAGGACAGCCATCTGCAAACCAAGGAGACAGGCCTGAAACAGATCCTTCCCTTAGAAGGAACCAAGCCTGCCGACACCTTCATCTCAGACTTTCCACCTCCAGAAGAGTGAGACAGTACATTTCTGTAGTTGAAGTCCCCGCAGTGTGGAGTACTTTGTTACAGCAGCCCAAGCAAACTAATACATGTGTCACATGGTTCATTTAGTTTTCTTAAGTCAAGGCATGACAAGTGTGGTCCCTCAGTCCAGGCCTCATGCTCCCAGTTAAGGGACAACCACAGAGGCAGCAGCAGCCATGGAGTGGGGACTGGAGAGGTGCCACGCAGAACGCTTCCCGAAGCCTCTGCTTTCAGTATCCCTCCCCTCTCTTCCCACAGCCTCAAAGGGCCTGTTATGGGCAGGCCCTGAGCAGCTGCAGACTTTTCTAGGCCCTCCACACAGCCTGGAGGAGAAGTCACAGCTAGAAGTTGTTCCCCTGGCCTGGCCTCCTGGAAGCAGCTGCAAGCAGGGGTCCAGGGCAGGGCTGGCTCTGATGAACAGCCTTCTTCCTAGACCTCTGAAGCCTGGTGACCGCCCACGATCCTCATCAAGGAGCCAGAAGCTCTAGCCTGTGGGCGCACCTGCTTGACGCCTCCGGGACAGGAACTAGAGGCTGTTTTTAGCACATGCACCCTTTCCTCTCTTTCTGTCTGTCTTTTTTTCTAAATAAGAAAAGGCAGTTCCTTCGGTACCAGGAGTGAAAAAGAGGGAGGGGGGGCCAAGAAATGAAAGACTCGGAGAGTGTTACACATAACAGTGGGCGTATTTTATGGAAAGCAGCCGACAATCAGTGTTTGCAGACGCCTTTTATTTTATATTATTTCCTCATCTGTTCAGCTTTCTTGGGTGGGAGCCAGAAAGTTAATATTCTCAGTCAAAGTCGGCCTTTTATCTGTCAGGTTCAAAATGAAACCGAGTCGCTGGGGTTTTAAAGCATCTCAGCCAAAAGGCAAACACACCTTCTCAGCAGCTCTGGCCCAGGGGCTGGCACTGGGGCTGCCACACCTGCAAACAGCGCCCGCTGCAGCCCTCCTGTCAGGGCTCTTGATGAGAGCTTGCTGTGGTTCCGTAACCACGACACAGGTCACCCCTGGGAGCCTGCCTGACTGTGCCTTTTGGCATCACCAACACAGGTGCTGGGCTCGCCTCACCAGATCAGGTGGGGGCAGAGAGTTTGGCCGGTTTGGAGGGAGGTGGGAGGAGAGACTTGGGAGGGGGTGGGAAACCCCTTCCTGAGTCCTGCTTGGGGTCTTGAAAGGAGCCTCAAGGAACAGTTGTCTGAACAGAACTGTAGTAATTTTAAAAGAGGCCTGAAGGAGTTCCCGTTGTGGCTCAGCAGGTTAAGAACCCCACTAGCATCCATGAGGATGTGGGTTTGATCCCTGGCCTCGCTCAGTGGGTTAAGGGTCTAGTGTTGCCGTGAGCTGTGATACAGGTCGGCAGCTACGGCCCCTAGCCCAGGAACTAGGTGTGGCCCTAAAAAGCAAAAACAAACAAACAAACAAACAAGAGGCTCCAAATTCTTCAACAGTGCTCCCATGACAAGGTGGAGCCTCACCCCCTTCCCTTGAATGTGGGCTGGCTTTCATGACACGTCTCACAAAAGTAACCAAAAATGAGGGTGGGTGAGTTCCAAGAATAGATGATAAAAGGCCATACACCTTCCCCCTGGTTCTCTCTCACAGGACAACCCCCTCGGGAGCCCTGAGGGGCCACGTAAGAGATCCAGCTGTCCCAAAGCCACGTTGGAGGGACCATGTGGTGAGACCACACAGAGAGGGCAGGAGCCCAGCTATGCCGGCCCCCAGCTGTTGGAGGCTTCCCAGCCCAGACATCTGAGAGACGAGGCTGGCAAGATGTCCCCACCTCCAGCCATCTGACTGTAGCAGCAGGGAGACTGCCTGGCTGAGCCCAGTCACCCCAGAACCATGAGAGGTAATAGTAAAATGGCTACTATTCTGTTACCCTGTTAAGTTTGGGGTGGTCTGTTACACAGTAATACATAACCAGTACGTGGGCCCTCTGCCTTCTGATTTTGAGCAAGACTGTGAAAGGTAGGTCCCCTTTTGCCATAGGAATCCTCTCTTGACAGGACAGCTGGAAAGAATGAACTCTTGACCTCAGGTCAAAAGGCCTGAATTCCAGTTCTGACTCTTCCTGACCTAACACCCTGGTCCACTCACTTAACCCTTCTGGACCTCAGTTTCTGTATCTATAAAATGGGGATTATAGCTAAAGCTGGCTTCACAGAGATGTTAGAAGGGTCAAATGAGACGGTGAACCTAACTCCTAGATTTCTCAACACCCCGAGTACAAGATCTATGAATAACATATTTTCCCACATAACAAGATCTATGTAACCTGTAGCAAGTATAACATACACACAACTCTAAGAGGAAAGGGGCCCTTTATAAAATAGAAGAACTTCTCAGAAGCTCCTCCTTACTTTTAGGCTCTATCATAGGTTATGTGGGGCCAACCAATGAAACCATCTAGCCAGGGAAATTAATTTCATTCTGGGAAGTCCATGGCTTTGTGGCCCTCTTCATTACACCCCAATCAAAGTGACGGCTTCTGCTGTCAATTTGAGGCCTCCCCTGGGTTTGGAGGGCACTTTAAATGCAGTGGAGTGTCCCCAAGGCTAGAATTCCAGAAGCCGCCCCTGTATCAGTTATACACCACCCAATGCCCAACTCAGCTGAACTTAATAGCATATCGGAGGATCAATTGCAATTGAAAATCAGCTCTGTGGGAGGGGATGAGGAGCAACGATTTTCCGTCATGCTACGTGGCCCCACATTTAGTTTGGACCCAGAATTCTGCTTGCCTTTCTGAGTGTTCCACCTTCCTCGCCAACCCTTTGGCGAACTTCTGGGGGCCTCTTCCCTCCTCACAATATGGCCGCTGCTAATAAAGGCGTAAATGCTGCAAAGCACTTATTACAGTAATATTATCTTTATATTACCCCAGCATTACCAGGCCGTGCTCAGGGGCTGGGGAGGCGGGAGAACCTCTTCGGTGCTGTCAGTAATCGGAGGAAGGCAGTTTAGTTTAATGATAATGACTTACACTTACATAGCTGCCCTCATCCCAGAGGACCCTGGAGCACTTTACAAACACACTCTCACTCTGAGCCTTTCTAACAAACCTGAGACGCAGCAATGCTTATAAATAATATATATTCTGAGTGCCTCTATATACTGCAAATGTATGATATAAATATGTATAAGTATAACAAATATGATTTTTGCATGTTACATTTATAATCTTTAAAAAAAAAAGGTGACCCATCATGGGTGTGCAGCCACAAAACAGACTCATAGGGTGCAAAATCCAATAAATATCGATACCGCATGACAATTTACAACAGGTACCAGCCTGGGGCTCTTAAAAGCTAAGGAAATCATTCAGGGTCTACATTCACTGGGTTCCTCTTTCACTGGGAAGGTCATTCTCAGGTCAAGCTTATTCAACCAGTTCCAGTTCAGGGGGTGTCAAACGCAGATATGGGCAGTCCTAGATGCCCACCAGGGCTGGCTCTGAAGCCCTGACACAGATGCTGTGTGATTATGAACAAAGTGTGAAATTTTTCTGGGCCTTGGCTGAATCCATAACATAACTGGATATAAGGTTGCATGATGATGATATCATGATCATGGTATCACTCCCAACCACTCAGGCCCTTGCTATTTGAAAATTATACATGTATGTCCTTTGCCATGTGAGTTTCCAGTACTTCACATCAGAATAGGCAGAGTTTCCTTTTCTACCCCATGGATTTGGGGTACCTGTTTTCTTATTATTGTGTAACAAACTGCCCCCAAACTTAGTAATGTAAAACAACAACTGTTGTATTACCTTCATGGAGTCAGTGGCTCAGGAATTTGGTTAAGGCGAGGTAGGGATGGCTTGTCTCTGCTCCTTAATGTCTAGAACCTCAGTTGGAAAGGCTGGGAGTGACTCAATGGCTGGAGGCTGGGGTCACCGGAAGATTTGTTCTCTCACATGTCTTGAGCTTGGGCTGCCTCACAACATGGCAGCCTCAGCATAGTCAGACTTCTAATGTGGCAGCTTAGGGATCCAACTGCAAGTGATCCAGTGATAAGATGACAGCTGCATCACCTTTTATGACCCAGTCTTGAAAATCAGTGTCACTTCCATGGTCTTCTATTGTCAAAGGTGTCACAAGCCCATCTGTTCTCAAGGTGAGAGGAGTTAGACTCGGCCTCTCAGTGAGAGGAATGTCAAGGTCACCGTTGTAGGGGAGAGTGTGGGTGGGATATATTGTTTGGCCATTTAGACAAATTTCCCACACACTTAGTGGCTCACCACCATGTACAGTTTCACCATTCCTGTGGGTCAGGAGCTTGAGCACAGCTTGACTGGGTCCCCTGCTGAATCTCGTGAGGCTGCAATCTAGGTGTCTGAGGCTTGGGATCTTCTTCCAAGCTCATAAGGCTATTGGCAGAATTCATTCTCCTCACCTGTGAAAGGATTGTGCTAAGCATGATAAGACTCAACGGTGGAAGTTCCCTTCCTGGCTCAGCGGTTAACGAACCCGACTAAGATCCATGAGGATACAGATTCGATTCCTGGCCTCACTCAGTGGGTTAGGATTCGGCATTGCCGTGAGCTGTAGTGTAGGTCACAGACTTAGCTGGGATCCTGCCTTGCTGTGGCTGTGGTGTAGGCGGCAGCTGTAGCTTCGATTTGACCCCTAGCCTGGGAACTTCCATATGCCATGGGTGCAGCCCTAAAAAGCAGAAAGAAAGAAAGGAAGAGAGAAAGAAGGAAAGAAAGAAAGAAAGAAGGAAAGAAAGAAAGAAAAAAGAAAGAAAGAACTAATGGTAAAAACAGAGGGAAGTGCTTGGGTTGCCAAAAAGAGCTACATAAATGGTCCTTATTATTCTCTAATTAGATGGTCCCAAGGTCAGGGAAACTGCTACATTCATTTTGGATGTACCATGGAACCTAGAACAAAACTGAGCACATGGCTGCATCTCAATAAATGCTACTTGGCTGGATGCATTGAGGGATGGATAGATGGATGGGGGATGAAAACCTGAGTTCCAAGGAGACTCCAAGAGCCTATGGAGGAATAGGAGGGGGAAGATATCCAGCCTATCTCTGTACCATCACAGGTATGAAAGCTGGCCATTAGAGTGAAATATAACCAACTTAGTCTGAATGCCTCCAGAGAAAGGTGCAGCATCATGGTTACAGCAGGGCCTTTAAAGTCAGACAGACTTGGGTTTGAACCCTGGTTCAGCCTTTTCATGACCTTGGGCAAATTATCACACCTCACGGCCTTCAGGTTCCCCAGTGGTGAAATGAGGGCTATGGAGGGAGTAGAGATGAGGGATATGAGGCAGCTCATGGGGCCCATGTAGATGCCTGTTTCGCAGCAGCTGGGATTGTGAGGGGCATGAAGGTACAGGGTATTTAAACTCAGGCTCCAAAAACCACGTTGCCTGGTTCACAGCCTTGGCTGCACCACTTCCTGGCTGCGTGACTCAGGCGGGTCAAATAACCTCTCTGGTCCTCCTTTTCCTTGTATGTAAAATGAGGATAATAATTTTATAGGCTTCACAGAATATGTCAAGAATAGTAGGACAGTTGGTGATTTGCTACATCATCTGATTTTCTTCCTTCTCTACCTCCTCCTCCTCTCTCTGCTCCTTTTCCTTCTCACTGTGCATTAGTGAGCTCCCTTTTAGCCATCCACATTCTTTGCTGCTTGTATCACAATAGCTGCTGAGTTGCTTCAGAACCTCCTCAACTCAATGCAACAGACATTTAACCTCCACACAGCTGCTCGAGCCAGAAACCAAGGAAGGGGAGCTAACATCTTCTTCTCCTTCATCCGTTACTTCAGAACCAGCACCAAGTCCCATCAGTGCTCCCTCTGATGGAGTCTGTCTGGAACCTGCCCATAGCTCTCCACCTCCATGATACCACCTGGTTCCAGCCACCATCATCTCACAAGGACACAACCACTTGTCTCAATGATCTGCCCTCCAAGTAGCAGCCATAGCAGTCACTGTCATTGTCACTCCCCTACTGAAACCTTTCTAATGACTTCCTACTTCACTAGGCAGAAAACCCAAATTCCTTAGCAACTGCCCTCAGGGCTATGCATCCAACTCTTATCATCCTTGACCTCAATCCTTAACAAGCCAAGCCCCTTCCTACCTCAGGCCCTTTGCATCTGCTGTTCATTTTGCTAAAACGACCCCTGCGCATCTCCTCTCACCTCCGCCCCCAAAGAAACTCCTCATCTTTCATCCACTTAATGTAGCATCTGGAGAGAGGCCCCATCATCCCCCATCTAAATTAGGTCCCTTTGTATCTTCTTTAACAGCCTGTTCCATTCCTCTACAACACTTACCACAATTTGTAGCTAAATATTTGTGTTTATGGACCTGTGATCCCCCCGCCTCCCGTAAGATTCTAAATTCTCCAAGAACAATAAGGAGGGCATTCCTTGCCTGACATATAGTTGGCCCTCCGTAAATACTTATTGAATGTATGAAAGCATTTACAATTTCGTAGGTCTTTTATAAATAGCCACATCTAACACTAAGCAACTCCCCACTGAGAAACGGGCTCAGAGAGGGAGAAAGAAATGTTGCCAAGGTCAACCAGTTGGCGAGCGGTAGAACCTTCAGGGACAGCCTCAGCCTAGGCCAAGACTACACCCCTCCTAGAACAACCCACACCCCGTGACTGATGTGGGATATAAAGGTCTAGCCATCTTGCCTCAACTCATTGCATCACTGATGGGCCATCCAAGCTCCAGAGGTCCCCATGGAACAGCCAAGGCTGACCTCAGGCTTGTATCACAACTCAGCTTCTCCTTTTGCCCTCTCTCGCTTCCTTCCCCCACCCCCAACATAGGCACCAATCTCAAGGTCATTCCCTAATAGACATTCCACTTGCTAAACTCCAGCATGGAGTCTGAATTCTGGGGCATCTAACCTATGACATTCAAGGCTCCAGACCTTCCCATCACTTACTTAGCTTTTGCACATAGTTAATGCATTTTAACCAGGGACAGTGCCCCCCCCCCTTTTTTTTTCCTGGAGCAGAACAATCTGCAGTTTTTGTAGCATATCCATTCTCGAGTCCAGTTTCTCCAACTTGAGCATGTTGAAGGGCTTGTTAAAACACAAAATACAGGGTCTCGTACACAGAATTTCTGGTTCAGTGGGTCTGGGGTGGGGCCTGAGGATGTCCATTTCTAACAAGTTCCCAGTGATGTCGAGGCTGCTGTCCAAGGGCTGTGCTGTGAGAACCACTGGTATAGGGAAGCGAGAAAGAGAAATTGTGATGGTCTCACCTTCGCTCTAGTCTCTGTGGTCCCTTGGCAAGGTAGCCCCACAAAGTTTCCATCCAACTGAGAACTTATATTTAATGGTGTCTGAATCTTTACAAAGAAGTCTGGCCTGAGTGGACCACTGGGCAGGAAGGCCAGGAGACAGAACGCAGGTAAGCTGCTCTTTCCCTAAGTGTTCATCCATCCAGAAGTCTGACTTCAATTTCTGTTTCACATACAGCTCCCCTCCATCCTACCCCCCCAGCCCTCCTGAGCCCCACTTGCTCAGGAAGCCACCTCTCTGGGCACACGCACGCCACACACTCCGGGCAAAGCCACTGAGTGTTCTAATCTACGCTCTGCGTTCCTTCAGCTGGAAGTCTCCAGAAGAGCGACAAGAAAACAGCCAAGAGGTGGGCCGAGGCTCAGGGAACTAATTGAAGAACGACTCCTCTGCGGGGCGTTAAAACCTTGCAAAGAAGTGAATCTACTGGCATTTTTTTTAGAGTTTAATAAAAATATATATGCACCGTGAGAAAATCACAGCAATAATTCCTTGCACCTTTGTTCCAAGAAGCCCAAAGCACTCCCCATATATTATCATATTCATTATCCTATTTTCTTCACGTTTCTCATTAATTTTTTTCTGAGGTGATATATTAATATGAAATTCTAAATCACATTAAGGAGACCACGAGCCCAACTCGTTCTCCTCACCCTAAGTCCACCTTTCTCTTCTCCTCTTTCCATCCATCATCACTGTCCCCCTCCTTCTCCCACCCAGGGGAGGGTAAGTCGGAAGCTGGTAAGCAGCTGATGGGGGCAGTTAGATTGGAGGAGTGGGGGGCATCAAAGCGCTGCTTTGCAAGTGGGCTGCTCACCCCGGCCCCTTCCCCAGGACCCCCTGATCAGACCAGGACTCTGCCGCTCCTTGGGGAAGAAGCTGCATTATAGCCCAACTCCCCTTAATGGGTGTAAAACCTACTCCCCCAGCCTTGCATGCAAGAGGGAAAGAATCAGGCTCATTACAGATATTATCATGCAGCACTTCATATTTCAAAGAGCTTTATAATCGCTAATTAGTTATTGCCAAAGAATATGGAAATGGCACCTTGCTGGAATCCCAAAGACAGGAGGCTAGACTTCCGCAGCGCTGCTGCCTGGCCCGTCCTGCCCCGGGGACTCAGGAAATGCAGCGACCCCAGGGCAGAAGGCGCAGGAGGCTTTTAGTCCTGGCCACTGTGATTCTGATGGATGCTCCCGGGGTTAGCAGACTGCATTCTGTCTGCTTAGGAAGAACCCAGAGACAGGCTACTGCTTCAGGTGATAAAAGAAAACATGCAGCTGAAAATTAAAACAGCAGTCTCAGCCAGAAGATGCAATGAAGCATATGTCCTTCCCACTGTGCTGAGTTCGATTCCCGATCTGATGAAGAATGGGCCTGGGGTGCACACTCAGAGGATGCCTGCATGCACAGCAATAGCTAGTTCGCTCCAGAAGCCTCCTGAAGATTGCAAGGGCACGCGGGTGTTCTGATGAGGGTCAGAAGCCCCCTGTCCCTATTATTTTTAGCTAAGGAATTGCAACCACAGGGCTTGAATGGATGACAAGGGTGTCTCCCCCTGTTACCCAGGCCTGTACCATTCCATCCCCATCCCATCTAACTCCGCTTTCAAAAACAATTCTCTAAGAAGGTTAAGATCTACAGTCTGCAGCCCCCTCCAGAGAAAGGAGGGATGAGGAGCAGCCTCATTCACCCTGGATAACCTCGATCTCATTTGAATTTCATTATAAATCCACTCACAAGCTGGAGTCAGCAGAGGCCTCAAGGAGGCGGGCCCTGGCCAGGCTGACTCAGCCTTCTTCGAGGGACGCTGTCTTGGATGAGAGGGGAGGATGCAGAGAGCACTTTTCTTTAAGACTTCTTCCCTCATCTTTCTTGTAAATGGGATGGGGAGGCATTACATGAAAAAAAAAAAAAAAAACTGAGCAGGGGCAGCAAAATCTTTCCTTCTGCTGGAGTTCCTGTTGTGGCTCAGTGGAAATGAACCTAATATCCATGAGGATGCAGGTTCGATCCCTGGCCCTGCTCAGTGGGTTAAGGATCCTACATTGCTGTGGCTGTGGTGTAGGCTGGCAGCTACAGCTCCAATTCAACCTCTAGCCTGGGAACCTCCATATGCTGTGGGTGTGGCCAGCCCTAAAAAAAAAAAAAAAAAGCTTTCTTTCCTTCTAGCAAAGCTTGGCCACCACAGAGGCCAAACTGGGATGTGACAACGGCTAGGAAGCCCTCTGTCTACAGAAATTCTGCCAGGTCGCAGCATGGGAAGCTCCTGGGTCACTCAGCTCCCAGGGAGTGATCAGAAATCTGAAACACAGCTGCTCCTGGCTTTCCTCTCTCTCTGGCAATGGGACACACGGAGGCCACTAAGTGGCCTTATTATACCTCCCCTAATAACTCCAGTGCGTATGCCAAAGCAGAGTGAAGAGGAAAGGTTGGAGATGCACATCTGCTGGAGTAGGCCTCAACCTATGTCTTCTAAAAGAATGTGTCTACAATACCCAAGACTTTGCATCTGAGAGAGGCGTTTTGCACTTGCTGGCTGGTTCCCTATCAGAAGCTGTCTGTTCTTAGTACATAACTGTGCTGTGAAAGAGATGGATGTGCCCCTGGACCTAATTTCTCAGCACTCCAGCGGGAGAGGAGGCAACTCGCCCTCGCCTGCATTGCAGATGGCAACCCTCATAATGAGAAAGCACTGAGGTCCACCCTGTTTGGTAGGGACGGGCGGGGGCAGGGGTGGGGGTTGGACTGCATCAAGAGGTCTTCCAAGGCCTTTGGCAACAAGCACTTATGCTATCTGGGTCCTCCTAGGACAAGACAACTGGTCCCTCCTGCCTCTCCTTCCTCCCTTAGTTCCTGGCTGAGGCAACTGGCAGCAAGGTCTTAGCCAAAGTCTTCCTGCAGAGCTTAAACTGCCACTGCCTGGCCTCCTAACACCCCTTCCCCTCCCTTGATATCCTGGAAGCTGAAGGTAGCTGCCTTGGCTGGGGGGTGGGGGGCAGTGTGATCTTCTTCAGGATCCTTAAGCCAAAATGGCCTCCCTCTCCCTCCTGCTACCCAGAACTGCCATGAGGTTGCCCAATCCCAGCCTTCCTTTTCAGTCTGGCCCCCTTTGGACACTCCAAGCAAACAAAATACACTTCCACTGCAAAGACCACCCAGAGCCTTGTTTCTCAGCTCTCTGTGGGCAGCCGGGAGATGGGTCCCATGAAGCTGGGGTGCGCCACACACACCCCCGCCCCCGCCACTGTCTAGCTTTTAGCCACCTGAATGGTCATGAGGACGGAGTGCTGGAGGAGCCTGCAGAAGAACTCCTTTCCTGACCTGTTCAAATCTACTCTGCTCTGTGTGATAGATACACACCCAATTCAGATATGCCCCCACACACACACACACACAGGCATCCACGCTCACACACGCCTCTGGAGCTGTCCTCAGCCCTGTGACCCCTCCAGCTTTAGATGTGCATTCTATTACAGCTGGCTAACTGTTCGGACCGGGAGTAATGCCGGAGGAAAGGGAATAGGACCGTTCCCTCCGCCACTGCAACTGCTCCCGCTTTGAACAGAGGGAACAGTCCCATTTCTGTCCTTAGCTGGGCACCCCAACTAAGGGCAGGTGGCAGGTGGAAGTTGAGATTTTGGCAAATCCGAAGAAAGGAAGCTGAGGGAGCAGGAAAGGTGAGGAGGAGCTGTGGAGGAGGGCTGGGGGAGACACAGTGCCCCTGTTGAAGGTTGACAAATTGGAGTGGGAGGCCTTGGAGGCTGACCTCAGAGCTCTTCTCTGACTCCAGCAGGAGGACACCATGATGTCGGGAAAGTAGAGGTTTGTGAGTCAGAAGACTTCCTGCCTGACCTTTGGTCAGGAGGTCACTTAACCTCACCAAGTCTCGGTTTTCCTACCTCTAAAGCGGGGATGATGACATTTGTCCTTTAGAGGTGCTGGGAGGAGGAGCAATAATGTTTACCAAGAACCTGGAACAGAGGCAGGCCTCAACAAATGGCTGCTATTATCACAGCGCCTAAATGAGAAGGGATCTCGGAAGGTGTCAGTTCTTGGCGCCATTCATAGGGGACCATATAGGACACATGGTGATGTGCTGCCTTCCTTTATGGCAAAGCCATGCCCCTCAGGACCCATTCTAGATATCCAGTCACCTGGGCAATGGTGAGAAGAGTGGCAGTGGCTAAAGGTTAGCCTGTCACCCACAGGGATGGAGTGCTGGGGAGGGCAGCGTATAAGATTAATGCAGTGGTGCGGGCAGCTCCCAGGACAGGCTCCAAGGGAAGAAGAAATGCACGATTTTTTCCTGCCCCTGGGGAAATAGTTTTCCCATGGCTTGAGGTTTGGCCAGAGCCACCAGTGGGACCAGAGACACAGGAAGGCACAGACACGCAGCCCATCAACACAGGGAAAGGGTAGAGAGAAACTCCTAGCTTTGGGGCCACCTGCCCTAGAGAAATGGGACTGCCTTTCTGGGTGCTGTCTTGAGAAAGTGTTTCCAGACCATTCTCTCATCCATTCTCTGAGCCCCTGGGGCATCTTGATCAGGACAACGCTGCACAGGGAAGCTGTCAGTTTTGTGGCTAAGGGCCCAGATTCTGGTGGTAGACCTCCTGTGTTTAAATTCTGGCTCTACAACTTAGCACCCCTGTGGCAATTTCAGTTTTCCTCTGTTTCCTTATCTGTCAAATGGGAAGACTGCACGATGCCACATAGGTGTTAAGCACTCTTGCAATATCGGCTTTAGTGATTCTACTCCTTGGCCAGTGCCCAGCAGTGGGAACACCTCTCTGGAGGACGGCGGGTCAACGAGGGCTTTGCTGCTGATGCAAAGGGCGGCGAGAGTGGGGCCGATGCACGGAGCAGCCCGCAGCACGGTTTACTTTTAGCTTTTCGCAGCCACAGGGATCCATTCTCTGGGGGGGTTGCCTGGCAGCAGGTTGCTCCCTGAGTCAGGATACACAGATTCCCTCCCGCCGCGTTTTCACTCAGCTCCCTGCCTGCGCCCTCTCCCGAGCTCGACTGCCACGCCGAGGCGGATCCAGGTACCGACCCCCAAGTCGGCCGGGGCTGTGAGAAACCCCCGCGTGCCTACAAGCCGAGCACCGCCTGGGGACTCGGGGCTGCCTGAGGCCTCCCTTCCCGCTTCCCTCCTCCAGCGGGCGGGGCGGGCGGCAGTGCCCCGGAGCTGAGCCGCTGCTGCCTTCTCCCGAACAGTGCAGAGCGCGCCTCGCGCCGGGGTCTGGATGATCCGCCCTGGGCTGAGAGGGACAGACTTTGGCTCTTCCAAGGGAAAGGGGCTGAGGAGGGGGTGGCAGCCCCCTGGGAGGCGGGGCTGGGGGGTGAGGGGATGAAGGCGCGGTAAGGAAGGAAGAGAATAAGAAGATGATGGAGATAAGGGGGAAGGGAGGTGATGGGGTGGAAACGGAGGGAAAGAAAGAGGAGGGGGAGAAAAAAAGGATAAGACAGGGCGGAAAGGAAGGCGAAAGTTGATAGCTGAGAAGGAAAGGGGGAGGGGAGGGGCCAGAGGAGCAGGAAAGGGAAGGGGAAGAGGGAGGGGTGGCAGGGAAGAGTGGGGGAGGGGAGGGGAGGGAGGAGGAGAAAGGGCCGCGGCAAGGGAGTGGATGAGGAGGAAGCGGGGAGGAGGAAGGCGAAGCTGGAGGGAAGGGAGCTTAGGGGAGAAAGGAGGAAATGAAGGTGGGGGAAGGGATTCAAAAGGGGAAGGAGGGAAGAGACAGAGGAGGGGAAATGGAGCCCCGAGACCTAGGAGGAGAGGAAGGGGCTGGATGGAAGGAGGAAAGAGGAGGGGAAAGCCTGGGTTCCACTTCTTGTCCCCTATGACCCCAGCACCCCCAACACTCACCGACCACATTTCCATGAGGGATTTTGTAAAAAGGAGCCATACAAGAGGGAATATAGGGAAAGAGGGCTCTTGAGAAAAGCACCGTGTTAAGAGTTCAGATCTGGGATATCCAAGGGGCTGGACACAAAGGTCCTGGCCCACAGCCAGGCCAGATAGGCCCCCGCCCCCAGAAAGTCACTGAGTCCAAGTTCAAATCCCTCTTCTGTCTAGGAGGTTCACTGGGCATATGACCTTGGAAGCAGGTGGCAACTTGCCCTGAGCACTAGTTATCACACTTATAAAATGGGGATGAATTAAATGCCTGCTTTACAGGGATATTAAAATTAAATTGGGTTAAACAAACAAAGAAATGGAAAGGCCTTGATCTCAGTGGTTGTGGTGACCCAACATTTCATTTAGTGCCTGTAGGCAAGATGCATGTTGGTGTGGCACCTGGGCTGGAGCATCATCCGCAGCTCCTGTGTCCTGCTGACTGCCTCTCAGATGGGAGCATCCTTGCTCAAAATGCCTAGGAGATTACCACCTCTGCCCCCTGGGGCTACTGGCAGCCTGTGCCTCTCTAAGCAGGTGCTGGGAGTAGAGACACAAAACCACCCCTTGCCTCTAGGTGGACAACTCCAGAGCTTCTCAAGGGATCTGGCCAAGTCAAGGCTTATTTGAACCCACATCTGTGCAGCTTTCCCCTGCACCATCCTGCTTCCCTCACTCCTGCTTCTCCTGAGAGTCCTCTTCCAATAAGCCACTCACACCTAAATTCCTACCTCAGGCTCTGCTTCTAGGGAATTCCACCTAACACAGCACCTTCCTGAGGATGAGTTGTCAGTTTGCTGGGACTAAAAAGGGGCCTAAGATTGGCCACAGGGTCCCCTGGAGATGGAAGGACCATACACAGCCCTGCTTTTACCCAAAGGGCCTCTAGCAGGTTCTAGGCTGCCCTGGGCTGGTCATACCTGTCCTAGGAGGATTGGGAAAAGATGCTGGTTGGGATTCAAAGGACTTAAAATAAAAACAAACTTGGAGGGGTATCCCTCCCCCAAGGTCCTGGGGGACCAGGTAGTCACCAGCCCTTGCAAACAAGGCTGATGCTATACCTCAAACATTCCAAAATGGCTGCTGGGGAGCCTGCAGGTGGGGAAACTGGTAGAAGGGGAGGCTGTTGATCTTGGGGGCTTGTGGAGATGGGGGAGTTTGGGAGTAATTTAAAGGATGAGAAGGAGTCAGGGCACACTTGAATGGGGGAGGTGCGCACAAAGCTTCCATTTTGTGTGCAATTAGTCTAGGGATGCCCTCATTTGCATAAGGTTCATAAATTTGCATAAAATTGCTTGAGGCCCTAACCACCAGTACAGAAAAGAAAACAACATGAATCAATTAACGGGACTGGCTGAGATTGGAGCAAGTCTGGTTTTAGGGAATCCTCCAAAGTCAGGAGCACTCCTAAAATCAGGAAGGGGACCTCTCCAGACCAGCTCAGCTGCCTGGGCAGGAAAGCTGTGCCCTCCGCCTGCCCCTAGGAGGAGGGATAGAGCAGTTGCCCAAAGCAGGGACTAGCAGGTGGGCATAGGAGGTATGAAATCAAGGCCTGAGCAGATGTGGGCCGCAGGCCCCAGCTGGTGGAGGAGGCGTGAGAGGACCACGACCATGAAAGGACATGAGGAGACAACGGGTCCAGTGTGAGAAGGGGTGCTCAGCATGCCGGTCCGATGTTTATAGAAGGCCTTTGCTGCCTCTGGCCTGACCCATACAGAGTCTCCTTTGGTTCTCATAGCAATCACAGGAAATTGGAACAATTACTCCACTAGAGAGTTTCAAAAACATCAGTTCAGAGGGGTTGCAGATTTGCAGCAGCAAATGGCAAACCGGAGCCTGCCCAGCTCCAGAGGCCCATGTCCCAGTGAGAACAGCGCCTGACATTCGGTGGGAGTGCAATAAATATTTGTTGAGTCAATGACTGATGTATGTGGGGATGAGCTTTGAGGAGAGGTGAAAGTCACACCGGGGATGTTGTATAGGCAGTTCTTGAGGGGAAACAGGTTAAAAGTGAACCACAAGATGCAATTTCCTTAAAAAAAAAAAAAAGCGGCCCTATCAGTCATCTTGAGAGTCTGGGGAGATGCAGCTAAATCACATTTCCCCCTTCATAATTTCCATAAGCTGGCCTTTTGATTCCTCTTTGGCATTGCCCCATCTTGCCCTCTCTGCTTGGCCATTTTCAGAGCTGTGCCTGGCATTCTGTGACATGCCGCACTTTCAAGTCCAGTCTGGAACCTGTGGTCAGTCCTTGGTGAGAGAGCCGAAGCCCCAGTTAACTACGGCTAAGAAGCCGAGGTCATGGAGCCCAAGCCCATTTCCCACTGCTGAAACTACACGGGCTCTTATTTTTCACTCCCATCCACTAGTAAGCCTTCGCTGATGAATCACCAATTTCTCTCTCCATCTTTCCCCTTCTCTTTTGCACTGACCCTACTGCTTTAGGAGAACTCTCAGGGATTTTTTTTTTTTTTTTTTTTTTTGCCTCTGCTCTCTCCCTGAAACTCCTCGTCTCCCAGAGCCACTGTTAATGAATCAAATTGCCCTTCGACCTGAATTACAGGGAAAGCAGCCTCACCCACTACTTGCAGTAGATGGGGTGGCTGCCCCTAGATCCACACTGGCCTCATTGCAATGGCTCAGAGTGGATGTTTATTTTTGAATCTCACATCCTTTATCTGAGAAAATGGACTACCAATGGGAAACAATTACCTACCACTTACCCCACAGGGCTTATGGGAGCAGATGGCACGTGTGATGGAGAAGCAGCACAGTGCATTAATGTCATCAGCAACGATCACAGCCATAATGAGCCCACATCACGGGGACTGAAACTGGAGAGAGGAAAGAGCAACAGCTGGGCACTTCAGCCAGATGTGGTTGCAACCACTCAAATGGCTTGTTCCAGTTTCACTTAATGGGTGGAGAGCGATGTGCAGCTACGAGAGGACCCACAGAAAACAGCCCTTGCTTTCAACCCTGCCCATTATCAGGAAGCCACTCTGCAAGAATCACATGGCAATTCATTGTTTACCTGGTCGCACTGAACTGCTTTCTTCTGCTCTGACTGAACAAAGCATCTGTGTGTGTGTGTGTGTGTGTGTGTGTGTGTGTGTGTGTGTGTCTGTGTCTGTGTGTGTCTGTGACTACACAGTGCCTCTGCTAATTCTGCCTGGAAGGAAATGCAGGAGACAGTCCTAGTAAGGTCTATAAAGCTAGGAGTGATGTTCAAAGATAATACATAATGGATGTGAGAAAGACCTGCAGTGACACTTCATGATTTGCTGAATTCAGATGCTGTGATATCAGGGATTGTAAAGACATAACGACAGGTCAATTTCTTAGCTATAGACAGGACAAGGGCAAGGACCAATGATGGAGCCAGCATCCCTGATACTTCAGAGAGGTTTGGGCAGAGAAGGAAAAATCGCCTCACCAGAGAGTCTCCCCGACCCCTGCCCAGCTTGCATCACAACCGTGACTTTGCTCCCCACCCCACCCCCACCACCTTTGCTTTGGGCTTTCTCAAAGCTCAGAGCAGGTCCAGGATGCCTTCAGATTCTTCCTTTTCCCTCCCACTGGCTCCTGGAGTGAATTTTACACCAGCACTGTGAACACGCAAGGGTCTTAGCACATACTCTTGTTTCCTAACGTTTTGGAGGACAGGTTCATCTTACTAGTTGTAACCAAGTGAGAAGGGTTTTTCTGGCTGGTACCTGGCTGCAGGCAATGAATGAGTTCTTGAAGACGCATAGCAAGATTCAACAGAACTCAACGACTGGGGTGCGGGGAACTGCACTTTTTTGAGGAGTATCAATATTTAAAGTGACTATTTAACATTAAAATCATAGAATGCAAAAGTGTGAAGTACACACAGAGAAGTGATATTACACAATCTGCACATTTGGCAGAGAGGGAAACTGAGGACCAGAGGGGATGAATGACTTGCCCAAGGTCACACAGCTTATGACTGCCTGGCCCTACTTGGTAAGCTCGGCTCTCAGACTCTGAAACATTTTCTCCTACTTAATACACTTTATCCAGTTACTATCTGTCCTTTTTCCTTGTCACAACATACGAGTTTTTTGGTAACTGTTTTGTGTAAACAAGGATGATGGCTATCAATATAGAGCCTAAGCATTGCATGTTTTAGTTAATCTTCATTTCCACATTGCTGCTAAACTCCTCAGCCCACTTGGTCTGACTTCTTTCTCAGCTGCTCCAGTGTAAGTGTTCTTTGCAACCACCTATTCGTTGTTACATTCAAAGGACATTTACCAGGCTGTTTTGTGGAGCGGTACCAGAAGGCAAATTTTTGCTTTTCTGCAACGAGGTAAGTACAGAAACTAAGAATAATTGAAACATTTATAGTAATTCAATAGAATAATTTTTGTTTGCTGAATGTACTAATAAAAACGGAGTTTGTATTTTGGATATCTTTGTTAATTTTGTGTTAATTCATTTTTATTGCATCTTTTTTTTTTTTAATGGCCACACCCAAAGCATATGGAAGTTTCCAGGGCAGAGACTGAATCCAAGCCTCAGCTGTGACCTACGCCACAGCTGCAGAAGTGCTGAATCCTTTAACCCCTTGCACCAGGCCAGGGATAGAACCCGCACCTCCAAAGCGACCTGAGCTGCAATCGGACTCTTAACCCACCACAGTGGAAAATCCTTATTGCATCTTATTACAAAAATATTGTCTGTGACACACTGGAGAAGAAAAGCCCTAATCCTTCTCCAAAGACAATAGAAGAAGCACTGCCATAGGCTATTACCTTTTCTGAATCTGGCTTTCCTGGCTTCCCTTCCACTCCATTCTTCTCAAAGGTTTGCATGTTGCCTTCATCTCTCCCACCTTCAAAGATCTGCCTTTTCCCAATGAACTCCTGTGCCCCCAATGGATCTCATCAGAGAGGCTCCCCTTCCAGTAAGTCTCTCCTCTGCTGCTATAGAGCCGTGTACTGTCCTTACAATCCACACAATAGTACACATCAGACTCCATTGTGGCTGCAAAACATCATTGTTTTCCCAGTCCCTAGTCTAGTTCCCAGCATGCAATCGACCTTTGTGGTATGAATGAGCTTCACGCCAGGCCACCTTGGAGGCACACCCTTCAGAAGGTCAGAAGGCCTTTTCTGTCCACTCATTCCCTCCATTTTCCTTGGTCCTCCCTAACTCTTGCAGTAGGCATTCTGATAGTCAAATTTTAACAGTGAGCTAAAAAGTGGTACAATCCCTTCTATGGCCCAAGTTCAAGTCAGAAAACTCCAGGCTGCAAACCATCCTATATATTATATGAGTTCCCTTTTGGGGGAAGAGGAAGGGACAGTAGTGGAGTTTCGTCCGGAGAACTCATTCCCATGGTCTGAGTGCATCCTGCAATTCTGCCAGCCTCTGTGGAGGAAATGCCTCCCTTTGATTTAAGCACAGATGGGCAGCTTGGATTTAAGTCCTAGCCAAGTAGAGTGTTACCCAGCAAGTGGAATGCCACAGCCTTCTCTGTCCTGTGCCTCAGTGGCCCGTGGGGTGAACGAACAGCAGCCAGGGTGACCCTTGGGGTAAGCTGAAGGTGGGACTAATTAGTGATCCTGTAGCACACTGAAAATAGAAATGTCAAGTGTTACTATTAATAGCCATGTTTCCTTTGCTCTGGTTTCCAAGATCCCTTATGCTTTCATTCCAGAACCTCTAGAAAGTAATGAAAAATGTGATTTGGAGGGAAAAGAGAGCTATAACTGAAGTGTACCTCAGTATGACTGGAAAATAAAATGTAGATGAATATGCTGCCTTTCCAGAGTGACCCAAAAGACTGAAATTCTAAGAAAAATGTTAACCACTTTAATACATAAAAATGTAAAACTTTGGCAATTAAAGGACAAATGAAAAACTGCAAAATATGTTTTACATAGACAGCACTTAAAAGAAGAGGATCCTTAATATGTAAAATGCTTTTACAATCAATAAGAAAGCGATGAATACCCAAATAGAAAAACTGTCAAAAAGCATAAGTAGGTAATCCACAAAAGAAGAAATACAAAATGACTATATATGTTGAGTGAAGATGTGCTGTTTTATGTGGCATCTCGTTGATTACCAGTGAGCCTGAATGATAGAATATAATTTTTCATTTATCAGATTAGCAAAGATTAAACATATCAATCATCCTCAGGCCAAATGATGGGGAATTGGTATTTGCAATTGCCACTAACGGGACTATCAATAGGCACAGCATTTCTGGAGAGCAATTTGGCAATGAATAACAAAGGTCTTGTCCTCTGACTCACAGATTCCACCTCTAGAGATGCATCCTAAGAAATAAGTAAACAAGTACACCAAGATGTGTACGGTAAGACTGGTTATTTCAGTGAGCTTTAGAGTAGCAAAACTGGAAGCTATCTAAATGTGTATCAATCGCATTTTTTAAAAGTGTGTGCATGTAGAAAACCGTCTAGGTAAAAGTGCTCTAAAATCATACTTTTGGAAAGATAAGATTACAGGTGATTTTTGCTTTCATCTTTCATAGTTTTCCATAATTTATTGACTTTTCACAATGAAAATTTACGGTTGCCTCCATTAAAAAATATGTTTTAGGGAGTATTTGGTCTGGTTATTCTGGCTGTTTTATGGAGGTGGAAGAAGCAACAGATAAAGACATAAGTCCATAAATTAAAAATAAGTAAAAGTTTTAATCAGTGGTAAATGTGGCTGTTCCTCTCTGGGATTATTATTTCATTACTCATTTTGGGATGCACTCACTTTATTCATGGAAACTTACCTACCTCTAGGAGCCCCATCTTTTCTTTTGAAAATATCCCAGAACATTCTATTAGATTAGCTGCTTCTGACATCATTATTGGTATAATACTTGTATTTTTAATTTATAAAATCTCTAATAAAAAATAATTGCCAATTAACTCTGCTAAAAGGCATCTCTCCCTAGGGGCATATATTATGATCTCAAACCTCTGTGTGAAGCTGTGCAAAGAGGTCTCACTGGGCCCAACTCCACTACAATCACTGTTCCCAGGTGTGCAGGGCACCCTTTGCCATTGCTGGGAGCCAGCAGCTCTAGTGATCTTTCCATATATCAACTTCTCCTTTGATTCTTAAAGGACCACATCAGGGCCTGTTCCCATGTTTAGAAATGTAACCTGGGATGCTAAACTGTCTTCTGTTGATAAGTCTTAATGTCATCTCAGTATTAGGACAGGAATATAAAGGGTGTACCAATCTTTTACTGAGAAAATATTTGCTGAGAAATAAGAATATAGAAGAATCACAGTTCTCTCAACTGTATTATTATCATATATCAAAAGGCGGATATATATACATATACCATATGTATATGTATGGTGTGTGTATACACACACACACACACACACACACACACACACATATATATATACCCTAGATATACATTATTAGTTTGAACCCCATGAAATTTCATGTACTCAACTCTTTTGACTTATAGAAATGGCAATTTCATGTGGTTTAACCTTACATATTATTCTTCTACTACAATATCTGGACAGTTTTATACTACTGGAAAATTAAATAGATACTAATATTACAATGTTGTTGCCTTTGTAGAACAATAAAAATCTCTTCTCAGGGAAGCCAAAAAGTGACCATTTTAACAACAACAACAAAAAAAACAATTCAATCAAAAAAGACCTAGGAGTTCCCATTGTGGCTCAGTGGTTAGTGAACCCAACTAGCATCCATGAGGACATGGGTTCAATCCCTAGCCTCATTCAGTGGGTTAAGGATCTGGCGTTGCTGTGAGCTGTGGTGTAGGCCGCAGACGCAGCTTGGATCCCGTGTTGCTGTGGCTGTGGTGTAGGCCAGCGGCTACAGCTCCGATTGGACCTCTAGCCTGGGAACTTCCATATGCCACACGTACGGCCCTGAAAAGACCAAAAGACCAAAAAAAAAAAAAAGATCTAAAAAGATATTTCTCCAAAGAAGACATACAAATAGCCAACAGGCACATGAAACGATGCTCAACATCACTAATTATTAGAGAAATGCAAACCAAAACTATAATGAGGTATCATCTCACACTGGTCAGGATGGGTATCATTAAAAACGTCTACAAATAATAAATGTTGGAGAGGGTGTGGAAAAAAGGGAACCCTCCTACACTGTTGGTGGGAATGTTAAATTGGTACAGCCACCAGCGACCATGGAGAGCAGTATGGCCATTCCTTAAAAAACTAAAAATAGAGTTACCATGTGATCCAGCAATCCCATTCCTGGGCATATATCCAGAGAAAACTCTAATCTGAAACGATACATGCACCTCCATGTTCATAGCAGCACCATTCACAATAGCCAAGACATGGAAGCAACCTAAGTGTCCACTGACAGATGAATGTATAAAGAAAATGTGTTACACACACACACACACACACACACACAATGGAATACTACTCAGCCATAAAAAGAATTTGCAGCAACATGAATGGACCTAGAAATGATCATACTAAGGAAATTAAGTCAAAGGCGATACAGATAACAAAACAGGAATAGACTCAGTGTCATAGAAAACAAACTTACGGTTACCAAAAGGGAAATGGAATGGGGGAGGGATAAATTAGGAGTTTGGGATTAGCAGATACAAGCTACTATATATAAAATATAAAATAAACAATATGGATTTACTATAAACACAAGGAACTATATTCAATATCCTATAACAAAATATAATGGAAAAGAATATGAAAAAGTGTGTCTGTGTGTATATAAGTATCTATAAATACATATATGTGGATCACTTTGCTGTATACCAGAAACTAACACAACATTGTAAATCAACTATCTTTCAATTTTTTTTTGTCTTTTTGTCCTTTTATGGCCGCACCCACGACATATGGAGGTTTCCAGGCTAGGGGTCCAATTGGAGCTGTAGCCGCCGGCCTACACCACAGCCATAGCAACACCAGATCCAAGCCGCATCTGCGATCTACACCACAGCTCACGGCAATGCCAGATGGTTAACCCACTGAGCAAGGCCAGGGATTGAACCCGCAACTTCATGGTTCCTAGTCAGATTCGTTAACCGCTGTGCCACTACAGGAACTCCAATCTTTCAATTTTTTAACAAGTGACCATTTTACGTGGATTTCCCTATGACCAAAAAGTACCTATGTGTGTATGCATACATGTGTATCCTTAGAAACTAAATAAAAAAATCCCATATATTTTTTAAAATTGGCCTTAATCTAACTTTCTCCTGTGCCCCATCTAATAATTGCTTCACCAAAGTTGCTTTTTGAGTCTGTTTCTTTTTCAGAACTTTTATCTTAAAAAAAGGAAAAAAAAATCTTTCCAGGTGATGTCACTGCATTGCTCCACTCCACATTTTGGCTCCACTCATCTCCCTGAGAGATCATTTGTTCTTTGACAGCTGGCCAGAGATGTTAAGCACCTTGCCCAAGGTTACACAGCTAATTAGAGCAGAGCTGGGACTAGAACCCTGGGCTTTTGGACTTTTCCACCTTGCAGAGGGAGTCAGGCCTGTTATCATCAGCTGCCCTCATGAAGGAGGATAGGCTAAGTTAAACAGCCAGGCCAGGAAGCAACAGCCTGGAAGGTCTGAGAGAAAAGATCATCAGTTGACAAATTATCGTGATCATTATTAATGTTATTATTCATATGCTATGTCTGCGGCAGAAAACAAAGGTTTATTTAAAATGCACATAATAATTTGAGTTTGCTCCAACATTTATTTTCTGTCTAAATTATTTTTTAACTGATATGAATGCAAAGACTTCTGAAGACAAAAAGCAAGGCTTTTAAAAAAATCCATAACCTTAAATTAAGACCACATTTATTCACACTGCTGCTCGCAGCCTAGAACTTTCTCCCTTTTAACCCTTCAGTGACATTAGCAAGTCATATTTCTACCTCTTCTTGGCCCAATTTTTATTTTTGCTGGTAGCAACTGCTTTAGAGGACCAAAGTATAATGCATTTCACAGTAAGAATCTTAATGGGATTTTTAGTAAACGGGCCCTAGCAGCCCACTTCCCCAGTGAAAACATGCCTCTAATTGATCTCTGTGTAGAAACAGCACCTGGTGATCAGAACCACTGTGCTCTGGTGGGTAATTATTTTATCAGGACAAGCACTTCCGTCATGATAAGAGAGAAACAGCAGGACCCAGGGAGAGACACACAGAAAGGACCAAACAGACAGACAGACATAGATAAGACCCAGCAAAAACCTGCCTACAGAACCCACAGCCATGCAACCTTAAATGGAAAGTTTCTGTTCACCCATGATGGACTGGAGCCAGGTGGAGCCAGGGAGGGGTCTCTGTGAGTGTGGAGGGTCAGAAGAGGCCAGCTCCCCGCAGCACCTGCGCTGGCCCGGAGCTCTGTTAGGGGGCGCTGTGGGGCCACAAGTGCCAATTCCCCCACCTTCCAGCTTCAGCAGGCCTGCCGTGGTTGAAACCCCCCGTAGCTCTTTTGGCAAAGAGTAGGTGTGTCCTGGCCAGGTTCCAGTTTGGGTAATTACAGCCTGTCAACCCAAATTCCCCCCAGGATTGCAGTTAAATATGGTACCCGTCTTCACAATTAAATTTTCGCTCTAATAGGACACTCGATTGTCATGTTACGTGACAGTTAAATAGCTGCTGCATCGTACCCCAGAGGTAGCTGCACTTTTGTAGTGACTACAAAGATTTCTCTGGGTGTAATAAATGACCTGCATGGACAGAACTGGGGGGGGGGGTGCTTTCTGCTAAATGAGAGTTGGTAACTATAGGACTTTTGCTCATTATTCAAAAATTTTCTCCAACTATTTCAGGGGAAAACTATGGGGAACACTTAGTCCTCCAATATCATTTCCAACTCTTTCTCCTGGAAATAAAAATCAGGATGCCACGTTGCTGCAGAACAGGGGAGGCCTCCAACTACTTTTCCAGCCCCAGGTCCCCTCCATTCCTTTGTCTCAACATCACAGCATCCTTGCCTTTCTCTAAAGGTACCATGAACTCCTCCTCCCTTGCCTGTGTCCCTGGTTCTGTCCCACAGTCTGGGATATCTTTTTTTGGTATTCTGGTTGCAAAGACCTTTTACCCCACCAAGGTCCAGCTTAAATGCCACTTCCTTTATGATGCCACCCTCCACCCTCTGCTCCAATTAAGTGTTTCTCTTCTTATGGCCCCTATTCAATATTACTATTGCCCTTACTCAGCACTTAGTCAAATCTGTTTTATACTATAGCAAGCTATTTACACATGGGGCACATGCACTGAACTATGAGCTCCTTGAGGGCATCGACCTTGATTACTTTTCCTTATACCTGCGTACAATGTTTAACACACATTTCTGATGAAGAGCATTTCTTTTCCGAGAGCAGAAGTAAGAAGAGCCAATATCTATTGACTGTTTACTATATGCTTGTCACTGTTCTAAGCACTTTACCTATACTAACTCATCCAGCCCTCACCATCTCATAAAGCATCATCATCATTGTTCCATTCTTATAGGTTAAAATACTGAAGCCCAGAGAGGTTAGAAAATTTGCCCAAAGCCACACAGCCAGTAAGAGGTGGTGCTGAGAATGAACCCCATGGGGCTTACCTCCCACCCCAAATCTCACACATTTGTGCTGCTGGATAGTAAAGGTTTTTAATTAAACATATCAGCATCCCCGGTGTCTTTAAATTTTTAAATCAATCCAAATCTGCCAAAGCACAGCTCATTTTCTAAAGGGGTGAGCATGAGGCTGGGAGAAGTTGATGAGACAGAATGCACCTGTCTCTATTCTACTTAGGCTATCCTAAATAACACGTGGGCTACTTTCCGAAATCCGCATTCTTGTTTGTCAGTTTCCATCCTTGGGCAATTATTTCACACTGAAAATGAGAAGGTGATAATCTAAAGTATTCACAGCCAGTCTTGCCTACAGAGGTGTGAGCAAAGAGGAAGATCGCATGTTGTGATTACAGAGAGAAGAAACAAACCCCAGTGATTGCAGTGCATAAGGAAGGGGTCAGCCTCATTATTCTAAGGCATAGTTTTCTGAACCCATAGAAATAGTTTATTCCAACAAGTTAATTCCTTTAAGTGGTGAGCTCTGAGTGTGGCAGACACGATTATCTTTCTTAGGTTTCTGGCCGCTTTCTCCCCACCCAGCTGGAGGAAGGATTTCTGCAGCTCACCTCGTGCAATTAGAAACAGCCCCACAGGGCAGAGGTGCAGCCTGCGTTCTGAGATACTCTTCTGCCGCTGAAATAAAAACAGCCTTTGAGAATATTCTCCTGCCAAAATCATTTTAGCATTTCACTGTCACACAGGGGGGCGGGGGGGGGGTGAGAGAAAGAGAGAGAGAGAGAGTCCTTTCTGTGCAAAACCAGCGAGAGAGAGCAAGAGCAAGAGAGCGAGCGAGAGAGCGAGCGAGCGAGAGCATCCTTTCTGTGCAAAACCAGCAAGACCTCATGAGTCTTTCCCATGTATAAGGAAATTAATTAATTTCCTTTTTTATTTTTCAGAAAGGGGACCATAAAAACATAGTTCAAGATGTTACACTTTCATAAGGAAGAGTCTCCGTTGTAAATGAATACCTCTTTTAAGACAAGGCTGTAATTAGATTGCCCGCGGTGATGATGAATGCGGAGGGTGAAGGGTCCTTGGCTTCTTTCTGGGGGAAGAAACATCCTCGAAGGCGGAGGCAAGGGCTGCCTCGGGCAGCCACACTGATGCCAGCACCAAAGACCGTTCTCTCCTAAGAAGCTCAAAGAAGAAAGGCTATTTCTAAACCTAGGAGGAATAACAGCCCGAAAGGCAATTTAGAGGTTGAGCCAAGGTGGTTGCCCAAACGGAGGACAGCAGTGCCAACAGCGGACGCTATACAAGGCCCAGCAGTCTCCCCTTCCTCTTCTGCCCAGGGCTTTCTGTACAATCTTTCAACCTGGGTAGATTTCTCTCTTGCAGTTACTGAAAAGAAGGGAGAACTTGGTTTCTGCTACCCCTATCAATGCCTTGTTGTTGTTGTTTCTACATACCCAGAGTTATAGGCTGGATCACGCCCCCACTCCCCAAATTGATATGTCGAAGCCCTAAGCCCCAGGACTTTAGAATGTGACTGCATTTGGAGCTATAGCCATTAAATAGATGATCAAGTTAAAACAAGCCCCTTAGGGTGAGCCTCAATCACATCTGACTGGTGTCCATATAAGAAGAAATTTGGACACACATCTTTGTCACAGGGACTGTGCACAGACAGAGCAAACACCATGTGAGGTAAGCAGGCCGCCACCTGCAAGCTAAGGAGAGAGGCCTCAAGAGAAACCAAACTGGCCGACATCTTGATCTTGGACTTCCAGCCCCCAGAACTGTGAGAAAAGATATGTCTATTGTTTAAACCGCCCAGTCTGTGATACTTTGTTATGGCAGCCATGGGAACAAATGCCCAAGTGTTTTTCTTTTTCCTTCTTCTTTTCTTATTGTTTTGTGGTTTTTGGCTATACCTGGGGCCATGGATTGAACCTGTCCCACAGCAGCAACCTGAGCCACAGCAGCGACAACACCAGATCCTTAACCTGATGAGCCACTATGGGACTCTCCCAAGTATTTTTCAAAATCAAAATCATCAGAAAGTGATGAGTGGATTCAAATATAGATGCCTGGGCCCCATTCGGACCTACGTAATCAAACCTCTAGAGCCCAGGCATCTGTAGTCTGTCTCAAGCATCCCAGGCCATCCCCGTGTACACACTAAAGTGGGAGACTCACTGCAGCTGGAATCTGTGGGAAAAAAAGGCTCACTTCAGTGTGCTCTGAAGGGGGCTGCCTGAAGGCCACACTGCCTAACCCCCCGCCCCGCTCAGCCCCCTTAGAAAGGTGTGCTTTGCAGTTAAACATCGCTCTCTCCCTGGTGGACCTCCTTTCAGTGCAAATAGCTCCTGGATGGGGGTGACAAATTAAGTCAATAACCTTTGAGTATGAATTCATTTATCAGCTGAATTCCTGTGGGATTGGAAGGATGCCAAACCTGAGAAAAAACAGAGAGCGGGCCTAAGTAGGAGGGTTGAGAGATGTTGGCATGGTCCACATGGGGGGAAAGGTGCCACCTTGACGACTTGGCTCCAGGCTGGCCCCACCAGGGCGAGGCGACCCCAGAGGTGGGCAGCTGTGGGGCTCACAGGCACTGCTCTCCCATAGGAAGGGGGACAGAGCAGCGATGGTGGCTGGGCTTTGGGGAAAAGACAGCTGACTGTCTCCTGTTTTCTTTTTGGCTGCTTAGAAGCCGAGGGCAAAGTCAGGTCCGCTTCCTTCCTTCTCTAGGAGTGAGGCGGGCAGGTGCCATGGGGGTTGCGACTGGGAGTGCATATAAGCAGGGTTGAGATGCAAAATACTGAGCAACTGGTACAGTTTAGAAGCGGACCCATCAGACAGAGGAGGCTGGAGCGGGATCCTCACCAAGCCCTTTGTTTCAGGAGTTAACCTTTCAGAGGCCCTGGCCCTGTGCTTGGCCCAACACTCTCACTGAGGGGCTGAATAAGTGGGAGGGTCTAAGAAGGGGGCTCTTTAGTCCGGCTTTGAATTCCTGTGGCTCTTAGTGTTATTCATTTGCAAGGAAGGAGGCATCCCTCCCCTCCCTGCCAGGGCCTAGCTTAATTCACTTTGGATCTGAGCTCAGTAGAGTCCAGGCCAACAAAATTCACATGTGGTTGCGGCGTGCCTGTCCTCCATTTCCTGAGTCTTCCAGCAAGCTCTAATGGGTTAGAGGCATCAGCCAGTGGGCCAGTGCCAGTCTCTGACTGCGGACAAGTGGCTGCCTTAGAGAGGGCTGCCAGGGGGCTGAGGCACTCGTGGCACTGGCCTTGATAATGAGCTGGAACTCAGAGCCCTCTGCAGGGCCGGTTGGACGCCTCCACCCAGGGCAGAGCATCAGGGCACACTGCAGCCATCGCAAGCTAGGTGTAGAGAAATGCTGTTTCGGCTTCCCATTTTCTATGGAAAAGGGCGAATCTGAGGTGAAACAGCAAAATAGACACTGACCCAGGATTCCAAACCCCATTCCTTGAAGCAGCAGAGGGCTGCAGGAAGGCGAGGATTAGCCCGGCCAGGACACTCGCTGGCCAGTCACTGTGCTTTCTCAAGACAATGCTCCTCGTGACAGCGGGCAGCGTTGGCACCCTACCCAGGTCCCCTCGGATCCCTTTTGACCCTTTGCATGACTGCCCTGCTGGCTCACTGCCCTTTTACATCATATACCCAGAACCTCGGCTTTGCTTTGGGGGGCTGGCCCTCAGACTAGGAGACGGGAGCCACTTTGCACACCTGGATAGGTAGCTGGACATGCCTGGGAGCTGGCCTGCCCCCTTGGTGGCTCTCGGTCATGGACTGTGCGGGGCAGGACTGTGGAAGCCCAGCTCCCTTAGACAGGGAACAGGGCTCCCCCGCAGAGCTGCCCTGTGGTTCAGGACAGGCAGGAACTTGCCTGAGTGAGTGCCCTGCTTGGTTCTTTCCCTTGTTTTTTTTTTTTTTTTTTTTTTTTCCTGCTTCCTGTTCTCCCTTGCAGGTCTCCCCTGGAAGCACTTCCTTCCTCAATCACTCACACACAAATCCTCATCTCAAGGGTTCCTTCTGGGAGACCCAACCTATATTACGCATAAAAATCCTGAATTTTCCTCCCATTAATATCTCACAACCCAAAGAAAGTCTCTCTCCCTCTCTCCCCAGCACCCTTACCCCAACCAGCTCCTCTTCTAGACCCCGATTGTTGTTAGAGGGACCCACCATTCTCTTCATTACCAATTTCAGAAAGGCCAGTGCCTTGCATTTGTCTCTCCTAACCAATGCCTCTCCCTACTGCCACCCTCCCCCCAGTTCAGGCCCCTTTCCATCACCTCCTTGACCAAGACAATGAGCCCTTGGTACTATGTGTCTGCTTCCCGCCTCACACTGTTCCAAAATATCTAGCACACTGATAGCCAATGGATCCTGCTAAAGCCGAGGTTCATTCTCTCTATCAGTCCCCAGATCCCCAAGTCTTCAGCGACTCCCCAGTCCTTGCCAGAGTAAGTGCACATTCCTTGTCTGGGCATGCAAAGCCTCGCCAACATGCCTGCAGCCTGTATCTCCAAATTTCTAAGAGGGCCAAGGTGAGAAGCCATGCCCGCCTGCTCCTACTCAGCACATTCACCCCAGTTAATATGTTGAGATCATTGCTGTGGTTAAGATCTTGATGCACAGACAACAGATGATGTGGTGTGGTGGGCGGACAAGGAGACACATTAACAGGGAGTCAGAGTGAGTGGGGCCATTTGTATGGTCTTTCTCACTGATTTTAGAATTTGGCTTTACTTTTACTTCCAGTTATCTTATGGGGGTCATAGAAAGTTTTTGGGTTCTCTCTCATAACACCCATTTAATTTTTCTTTACATAATTGGGCTATGTCTAGCCTTGAGGCCTTCAGGCTCCCCAGTGTGCCATGCAGCTGATACCCATCCGTGGTCTGAAGGTAGGCCAGGACATGAGGCCTGCTTGCCCTGGCTTTTTCTTCTCCAGGGCCCCTGGTCCCCCAGGCTTCTGACCTTGGGCTTAACTTCCCTCTGTAGGCCAGCAGTGCTCCAATATGGCCTAGGACACAGAGCTCTTACTTTTCCATTGGTTCTTGGCAGGAACCTGAGTTGTCCCCGTAGCAGGGCTGTCTCTGGCTCAGCCAGGCTCTGGGAACCTTGCCCCGGTCAACCTGTGATCTGGTTTTGTCCTCTCCCCATGCCCTCTATTTATAAACTCCTTAAGTGTGGCCAGTACCCCATCACCCGGCTCAGATCCCCCTTCAAGGGCATACTTGCTGTCCAGCCGTGCAGATAGCCTGCAGGTGACAGCCCTTCAGGGTCTGCCCGAGCTGCCTCCCCCAGGTCATGGCCTTTCCGAGGTGGCCCTCCTCTGATGAGTGGGTGACACAGGGATATGAAGTCCTGGCCATTTTGGTCTAAAGTGGGACGCCCGTAGGGACAAACTTTGTTTCAGAGCTTCCTGCTGGGCTGGCCAAGGTTTTTTCAGGCCTGTGTTACATTTCCAGTTCTTCCTCTGCACAATCTTGCTTTCAACTCCTCCTTTTCATAGGTGTTGATCCCCAACCGACACCCCACACCCCAAACTCCTCCTTAGCGTCCATTTCTGGTGAGCGCAAGCCGCTACGCTGGGACAAGGGGCCGCAACTGGGTCTCTCTGCGTTCTCCCCAGCATGGACCGGTAGGGCTGGCTCTTAGGAGGCACTCAGCCAATGTTTGCTGACTTAAGTCTAACTGCTTCTGGGAACAGCTGACTTCTAAGGAGAAGGCCCATGTGCCTGGCACCAAAGGAAGAAGGCTGAGGAATTCACAGGAATATTTCCTTTAATCCTCAGACAACCCCACGAGAAAAGCTCCGGGATCACTCCCATTTTGCAAATGAGGAAACTGGGGCACAGAGAATAAGCAAGGGCATGAGAACTTGAGTCCGAGCCCTTCACCACCCTGACGGAGCAAATCCCTGGACACGGCTGACAGCTGATGCTTCACAGTTAAGAGGAACCATATGGTAATAGAAGGAAGCATCAGAAAGCCAGAGAACTGACACAACGTTGGAAGGCAAGCACCCAGGTGGGGCTGGCAGGTTCAGGACCTTTCTTGGCCTGTGTCATCCAGGACAGCCTTCTCTGTTTGCCTCCCTTAAAATCAGTGCATCGTAGGCTGCCTGAACCTGCAACACACAGAGCCTCACCTCCCCGTGCTATAAAACAGAGGCAAGTGCAGAGAGGTTAAGGAACCTCCCCAAGGTCACAGAGCTGGCTGGTGTCTAGCTCTTCCCAGCCCATCCCAGCTCATCCCCTCTTCCCTCCTCCTCCACGACACAATCCTAAAGCTCTCTGAGAGTTAGCTGCTGGATCTCGAGGCAGGAGTAGCATCCCTTACTTGGCTGGACCCATCTTGGCATCAGGAGCCTGCCGCCTTCTCAGGCACACCCTCCTTGCTCATCCAGCCCCATCAGCAGTATTCCAGGCACCTCTGCGACGTAAGGGTCTTGAAAGAGGGTAGTTGTAAGAGTGATGCAACAGTGCTACCTCATTTTTATTGCCACCGTGCCCAAGTTCTATTATTAAATTTCTCACTTCCCTTTAACATTAAAACATAACAGCACGATGACGAGAGGTTAAGTGCTATGAAATCAAACAAGCGTTGGCGTGAAACCCACCTTACCTCTTTCTAGCAGTGTGACCTCGAGAAGTTTACTGAAATTCTTTGAGCCTCAGTTCCCTCCTCTATGTGGTAAGGGAAATAATGCCCAAGAGTTGCCTAATCGGGTGGTGTGAGGGTTAAATGGAATAATGAATGTGAAGGGCTTTGCCCAGGGCTCCTGAACATGGTGAGGCTACCGGAAATTGTAGCCATCATTACTTCTATTAAAGATACATAAGAGATAACACATGTGGCACCCAGTAATCACTCATCTGAAGTCCTCAGCAGGGAAGAACAAATCAGTGCCTGCATTAATTAGGGCTCCTCATAACAGAAAGGATTCATCTGATCTCTGCAATGCTTCTCAGGATAGAGGCAGGACCAGACTCACCATCTCCGGACTGCAATCTATCCTTGAACAGTCCCAAGCCCTGCAATCCTTCTTCTCCAAATTCACCCTGATACCGCATCGGGAACCCCCATGGTTCAGGTTTCCTTAAAGTCAGAAGGAAGGCAGTCTGAGTGAACCAAGAACCGGGTGTAAGGCAGGGGTGGGAAAGCTCTGTGGAATTTCATTAACTTGGTGGACTGAGAAAACAAGGATGGTGCTTACCGCGCTCCCACTTGCAGACACACGGAGATATCTGATCAAACATAATGAAAAAATAAATAAGTACATAGCTTGGGAAGAAAGGAAGGAAGGAGGGAGGCAGGGGGTAGAAGGGACAAGAGAGGAAGGGAAAGATGGGGGGAAAGAAGGAAGGGAGGGATGAACAAAACAAGAAAGAAATCCCTAGGTTCTAAAAAGAACCCTTCATTTCTGATCAGCAGTATTTATTGAACCAAGGCAGAAACAGTCGAGCAAATAACTAGAGAAAAGAGTTTTAACTTTTGCCAGCTCAGTCATGAAGGTCACAGAGCCTAGACTTGCAAAGCCCATAGACATGGGACAGCGTGATGCTGTAAGACCAGGCCTCCCAGAACTAGGCTGGGGGAGAGAGTCAAAAAAGAAGAGAACTTAGATGGTAAAGGACTCCCTGAGTAAGGGAATTTTTGCTGTGCTCCTTCTACTCACTTCCCACCCACCAGGCCAAACACCAGATAAGTTTGGGGAACCCAGCTGCAAAAGGCTTTTTGTCTCATTATCCCATTTGAATTCATACTGAATACGGGCTTAGGGACAAAATGTATCAAGTCCTGGTTTTGTCACTTTCTGTGTGATATCGGGAGGACTGTTTAACCTCTGTGTCTTTATTTGTTCATCTATGAAGGCAAAAACAATAAACACCTAACTACCAACTACATAAAAATCCAATTCTCAATCATTCTTAATTTCTGCTGGGCTAAGACAGACAGACAGACACATACACACACACACACACACACACACACACACACACACACACACACACACACATTCTCTCTCTCTCTCTCTCTCTCTCTCTCTCTCTCTCTCAATGTATGAGTCAGGAATCTTCTGGTTGCAAGTGACAGAGACTCCTTTTAAACCAGGAAAACAACAAGCCAAGGGGGATTTATTAGCTCAAGTAATTGGACCTATTGGGCTCTCATCTCTGGTCCTTTGCTTTGCTTGTCCTTGCTTTTTCTGCCTAGGCCTCCTTCTCACCTACTGAAAACAGCTTTGTCCCTGAGCTGGGGAAAGATTGTTTCAAGCAGCTCCATTTTTTTCTGTCCTTACAATTTATAATCTCAAAAAAAAAAAAAATCCACCACCCAATTGATTGTTTCAGCAGAAATATCTTGGGGAAGACTCAGTGGTCTGTTTTCGGACACTATGTCCTGCTCTGAACCAATCATCTGGCCAAGAAGATGCGACGCTGACTGGGCAAGCCTAGTTCACATGTCCACCCCTGGGGCAGGAGCTGGAGGGGAGGAGCTGGGGTGGTTTGAGACACAACTAAACCTTAGTTCCCCAAAGGAAAGGGGGATTCCATTTCCAGATGAAAGAGGTTGGGAAAGTGTTGGGAAACAGGACTAACATATACTCACTACCTTCCACCTTGTGGCAGCCAGAATCCATACACACTATGCCTCAAATGCCCTCACCCCATTTAATGCATCAGTCCCACATACGATAAACATGTACATATCCCTCTCATAGAGAGAGAGAAACTAAAGTCTTCCAAGAACTCAGCTCAACTCTGAGTCCTGGATTTCTGTTCCATGAAACGGCTCTAGATATAGCTCTTCCTAGGCCAGCCTCCCCGCTCCGGGCCCCCAGCCCATCCACATCAGGGTTTCTTCAACTTTCCTGTACCATGGATGCCTTAGCCAGTCTGGTGAAGCCTATGAACCCCTTTCTCAGAAGCATGTTTTTAACTGAAGAAAATAAAATCACATTTGAGTAATTGGCAAAGCATTATAAAATAAATTCATGATACGGAAACGTATATACTTCTTTAACAATGCATTAAATAACAAGATCTAGGGTGGGAACTGCAACTACCACAATTTGAAAAGTGATATCCATGAATGACATTTTGAGATATTTCCTGCAGCTCTCATATGATAGGAAAATGTCTATGATTCATTGGTGACAAGTATTGCTAATACCAGTAGAGCCTCTTGCCTACAATATTTGAAGGACATGCTAAAGTTCAGTTACGTGGTAGTAAAAATAAAGATGACTTTTTCCCACTCAAGTTCACAGGCCCTTTAAACTTACAGACCCCAGGTTAAGAACCCTATATCTAAATGGTAAATTTAGTCACCCACAATGTACCCCCTACGCAGTGATGAAGGAAAACCACAATAAAGCTCCTTCCCTTTGGGGAGAGATGAAGACAGAACAATATACAAGGACCATGGTTCATGTTGGATACCCTTCTGGAGCGGGGAGGGGAAACAGCAAGACTCTGAACTCTGCGGAGTGAGAACACAGCTCAGAATTGTGACCCCTGAGAGAACGTCTTTTGACCATTGCCTTCCACTTACTTCCCTAAGGAGGGCATAAGAAACAGTTCTGTTCTAGAAAATGTATCCATTTAGCATCTCAATACCTGTCAGGATAGTTATAGGGGCCTGAGATTGCCTAGGAACTGAACAATCATAGACCCCTGTCTTCCCAAACTTGAGGGTACTGTGGCAGTGCAGTGTCATTCAAGATCTCAAGTTAGCGACCAATCATGGTATTTCCTAGCAAGAGAATTGGTTAGGAGTCAAAGCCAGTGTGGGCCTTATACCTGGGCAAGCAGGACCCCTGCTCTGATTTTAGTGCCCCAAGGGGCTCCAGCTTTGGAATGCTTTTCTTGAAATTTTCTAAGTACGCCTCCAATGCCTGAACTGGCCCGGAACACTATGTGGGCACTGCCTCCCATTCTACTGGCTTGGTCCTTCGTGAGTCTAAGCACCTACCTCAACATTTTCTATGTCCTTTTCCAGTGACTGAGACCTACCTTCCACGGCTGGCAACACCATTTGCCTGGAAGAGGCTCCTGAGCCTAAACCAGGGCCAACACAGGCCTTGGTCTCTGTTTGTCCCTTTTGGGGACACTCTCCAACCATGTGCATCCCTTCCAATCCCCCGACAGGGGTTGATCAGATACTCTGAGGAACGCTGGGGCTCTGGCCTATGGGATTGTCCCAGGCCTGGTTCCAAGAGGGCAGTCTGGCAAGTGAATCTTTTCTATAGGCCAGTACAGAATTTCTTTTGCAGGATCATGGAGACCAGACTGCCAGAGTGGTTCTGACACACCGATTTGGGGTGTCTCTCATTTCCACTGGACACAGGGTGAGTTCAGGGCTCTGGGCCAATAAGAGTTTACTGCTGACCTTCAGGCTTGAGCCATAAGTGCCAGCCATGCGTCAGTTATAGCCTCACCTTGTCCTGACTGCATTGCCAACTCCAGTCTACAGCAGCACTGCCTTATGTGCCTCCTGCTGCTGTCACCTAAAGAGGTCACCCACCTCTTTATTGGGCTCCACTTCCAGTCCTCCAAGGTGGGCATGCCCATTGCCTCCAAAGGCTCCCTAGACTGTTGTCCCACAAGATCAACGAACCTTTCTTATCTGTGTCCTCTCCTGTCTTCAGTCGATGCAAGTCATGTTCTCCTAGGCTGGTATCAAGCCATGCAGGACAAAGGATGGGCATTCCTTGCACAAATAAGACTGCTCTTCTCTATCTGCCCACAGACCCCTTGCCTATCCTCCCTACTGCTTGTGATGTATGAAAAGCAGGGGTGAGGTCAACATCAAAAGAGACCACATTCTAGAAACACAATGATGGCAGCCTAAGGAGATCAAGGGAGGATGGAAATGGAAGATGTGTTGTTCTGTGTTTAAACTATGAAATTCTAAACAGATTTAATATGATCAGACAATGCATTATCATTTGCATTTTCTTGCATATTCAGTAAGACTTGCATTTGTGATGATCATCAATGAAACACGGTAATGACCATTGAGAGAGTCATTGGAAGCCAGCGTCCATGGGTGACACTATGGATGATGCAGAATCCTGGGTAATGTAACCATCTCTGAATAAATGGAATAAGTGCTATGAGGGAACTGAAGAGGCAAGAAGATCTATATGGTTTCAATACAGGTTCCAAAGAGCCATGGCATTGTGAGTAATAACAGCATTGCTGCCCTTTTCTTATAGTGAGAGATAAGAAATCGTCCAAGAATGACATGTTTGGCAATAAAGAACACAAAGAATGGTTCCTGGACCTGAAACAGGAAGAGGTGCTGCCAGGATACTATGAAGAATCTTCGCAAGCACTGATTGGACAGTAAACAAGTATGTAAGTACCTCTTCTATACCCATCACTCTATATCTTCAGTAAATCACTACACCTCACATGAGCCCATGAATTGTATAGCATGTAAAAAAAATTAAATTGGTTCTATGAATAGTCCCCATCCCCCTCCAAGACCATACTTGAGTGGGTGTCCCTGCAAAACCTAGGGCTGGCTCTAATCAAGGCTGAAGGCCCTGTTGAGGTGCAGTGCTTGAACCTGTACCCCAGCCTTGCGGTTTCTTTTTCTTTTTCATAATTGGTCTCAGTGTGCAGCAGGTAACCCCTCATTCCTAATCTAACAGCTTCCATTTTGGCCTTAGTTCTTGGGCAATAAAAACAACAGTCTGGTTGCAAAGCCCAGTTAATCTGCCCCTTGCTTCCAAGTTCAAAGCTCCCATTCAATTTGCGTGAATGACTCATTATAGTGAGGATAATTATTAGCTTTGTCAGGCAAAGAGTACTCATCTGGAGATATTTGGAAGTAGCCAGAGATTTCCCATTTTCCACAAATTCTTCCTGGGACCACTTTTATCCTCTATTGTGCTTCCCTACTCCCTGCCTTAGTGAGCTCTGACTTGAGCTTGGGGCATAAAGTCGGTTCTACCAAGCATCCGGATCGTGTTTCTCAGCCACTTGGGGTGGCTGGCCACATCAGGCAGTCTCTCTTAGCAGAGGCATATGCCACTCCTTTTTAGCTTTCAGATGGAATAGGCTATCTTATAGGACCTTGGGGAAAGCTACAAGAAGTAGCCCCCACACAACAGCATCCTGATACTCTCCTCTTAAGCCCAGTAGTTGTGTGGATAGGCATATTGCCCGTATCTGAAGACACAAGGGCTGACAATTTAATCAGCTGCTTTGCCACTTCTAAAGGAGAAGTGATTTTGTTGGCAAGTAATAGACATTGACACTTAAGAGGGGGCCTTAGTTTGCTCAGGCTACCATAATAAAGTACTATATAGACTGGGTGGCTTAAACAACAGAAATGTCTTTCTCACAGTTCCAAAGGCTAGAAGTCTGAGATCAGGGTGCCAGTATGGTTGGTTCTGGTGGGGACCCTCTTCCTGGTTTACAGATGGCCACCTTCTCACTGTGTTTGCAAATAGTCTTTCCTCGGTGATGGGGTGTGAGAGAGATTGCTCCCTCTTTCCTACTTGAAAGCCCACCAGTTCTATTTGATTAGGACCCCATCCTATGACCTCGTTTAATGTTAATTACCTCCTAAAAGTTCTATTTCAAAATACAGTCATGTTGGAGGTAAAGCTCTGACATATGAATTTTGGGGAGATACAGTTCAGTCCATGGCAGTTTTATTAGAGAATTTCACAGAGCTAAATAATAAAGAGAATCAGAACTTGTGGCTGATGGGAACCATGTCAGCTCTGGATATAAATAAAAAGAATGCATAAAGCATATTTTCCAGGCACAGTAAGATTTAGCAGTGGCTCCTTTGACACTTACTCATTCAACTCAAGGTTCAGATTTTCGGGAAAGAGAGTAGATGATTGGCTGAGCTTGAGTCATGTACCCAACCTGGAATTAATCATTCTTTCCAAAGGAAGGGATAATGTTTTCTGTTGGTCATCATGACTAACGTGTGTGTGTGTGCGTGTGTGTGTGTATAGATGAGGTCAGCTTCATGCAAATCACACAGAAGACGTTTCCCCTAAGAAACAGAAGTTGTGTTAGGTTTAAGAAGAGAGAAAGGTAGATGGGAAAGCAAAAACAACAGATGTCTACCACAAAGTGCTAAGGTTTTGCACAAAAATTGCTGATGTGGGAGTTCCTGTCGTGGCTCAGTGGTTAATGAATCTGACTAGGAACCATGAGGTTGCGGGTTCAATCCCTGGCCTCGCTCAGTGGGTTAAGGATCCGGCGTTGCTGTGAGTTGTGGTGTAGGTCGCAGACGCAGCTCCAATCCCACGTTGCTGTGGCTGTGGAGTCGGCTGGCGGCTACACCTCTGATTAGACCCCTAGCCTGGGACTCTCCACATGCTGAGAGGGCGGCCCTAGAGAAGACAAAAACAAAACAAAACAAAACAAACAAAGACAAAAAAAATTGCTGATGTGTATTTTTTTTTTTTTTTTTTTTGTCTTTTCTAGGGCCACACTCGCGGCATATGGAGGTTCCCAGGCTAGGGGTCTAATCGGAGCTGTAGCTGACAGCCTACGCCACAGCCACAGCAACACGGGATCCGAGCCGCGTCTGTGAACTACACCACAGCTCACGGCAACTCCGGATCCTTAACCCACTGAGCGAGGCCAGGGATTGAACCCGCAACCTCATGGTTCCTAGTCGGATTAGTTAACCACTGCACTATGACAGGAAGTCCTGATGTGTATTTTTTGAAGAAAAATGTTATTTGGCCCAAGAAGGAAAAAGTTACTGTGCATTGTCAGCTTTGCCTTTTCAAGGTGATAATGATGTAGAAATGAGCTTAGACCTTCTAAGTCATTACAGGTCCTTGGAGTTTGTTTTCCAGGTAGACTGATTTCCGAAAAAGAAGAGGCAAGATGAGCTTCCAATGCAAATCATTTGTCACCCCAGAGTTCCCAAATTTATCTTTTTAGGGAATGGCTAGAGGCCAGATATTAGTTGTTATCATGAAACACAACTGTTAAAAAAAAAAAATCCTGTAGTTGCAAAAATGGAAGAACAGAGCTGGCAATTATTGAGTAGTTACTCTCTGCCAGCTGTGGTCACCACGGTTGAATGCCAAATTTCTCCCTTCCTGTTTTCTAACAAGATCTTGATCTTGTTTGTTACCCCACCCAAGCTATGTAACTTAGGGGAAGGTGACCCCTACCTCTAGCAACAAAGATGAATCCTGATTCATGTGAATCAATCACCACAATCCATTCCTCTTCTGCCCTGAGTGGTTCACAGACCCAGGCTAATGCCAGATGCCATAGGAGGGCCCTCTTCTGGCAACAGATACTGATTCAGGGAGATGGCAGTAACCTAGATTGGCCCAGTGAGATTCAAGGGAGGGCGTTTCTTTCCATATCAGGGAATGATTTGCTCTTTCTCTTCCACTGGCCATGGACAAGTAATTCCACTGCCCTGGTTCCTGCCTGCAGCTATCTTGCTTCAAAGGGGCCCATCTGAGGAAAGGCAAGTCAGGAAAATGGCTCAGGGAGTTCTGTGGTGCAGCAGGTTAAGGATCCAGCATTGCATTGCAGTGGCTTGGGTTGCTGCTGTGGCACAGGTTCAGTCCCTGGCCCCTGAACTTCCACTTGCCACCGGAACAGCTAAAAGTGTGTGTGTGTGTGGGGGGGGGAGCTCAGAAAAGAAAATGGCTCAAGAAAATGATCATGAATCAGAATGCCAGCTGGATTACACCTGGCAGTCTCTTCCCTCACTGGACTACATGAGATAATACATTTCCTAATTATTGAAGCCATCGCGACTCAGAATCTCTGTCACTTGTAGCCAAAAACACTGTAAAGCCAGGCACTGTGTTAAGTAAGTACTTTACATGCATTATTTCATTTTATCTACATACCACCCTAAAGGAGGAAGTATGATTACCTCCATTTTATAGGTGGAAAAACTGAGGCATGAAAAGTTAAGTAACTTGCTCAGAGTTGCTAACTGCTGAACCCAGTCATCTGTCTCCAAAATCCACACTCTAAGCCAGTGAAAGTAAAGCCAAGTGGATTTACGTATACCGACATTCCTAGAAAATTACAGTGAAATGGATATGTTATTTTAAAATTTCTGGTTTTCAGCTGGTTTGAATTAAGGCTTCAGAGCTTCTTTGTCATCACTCCAGGTTGACCTTCAGTTGCCAGGGGATATAAACTTCTCATCCCCTACAGCTCTTGCTAAGTAAATGGCTAATGTTCTGCAAGAAAACACATCACCAGGGAATTCCCCCAAACCCTGAGAAGTCAACAATACTGTAAGCTCTACTTTCCTTAAGAACAAGACCCACCTTCTGGGCAAAATAGAGAAGTTCAAAATCTCAAGATCTCAAAGTGTCCAATGATGCAAAAACAGGAAGTCAGTTGGCTGACATTTAAGTTGTGCAGGAAATGAAGCAGGTAGCTGCTCTCTCCTTGCCCTATACCTTGTGGGTTTGCACTTTATGAAAAAAACATAGTTGCTGAGAACTCAAGCCTTCAATCCCATACACCTGTGTTTGGAGTACCGTTCTGATATTTCTTGCGATATGAGCCTGAGCAAATTAAGTAACCTCTCAAAGAATCAGCTCCTACATTCTTTAAAATAGGAATAATAGCAGTACCCACATGCAGCACTGTGTTAAACAAAAAAAAAATACCTAAAGGTTCTAGGACATTCAGCTATTGATTTTGATTTGACATTGATTTTGATCAATGGCAAACAAAATCATCATTAAATCTCGCATTTATGGATCCGCAGGTGTGTGTATCAGTGGACTCAGGCGAGGCTCTGCTGGGCAGATCCACTTCAAGCTGCACGTTCAGCTGGGCTTGAATCTAAGCCAGAGAGGGCGATCAGGTCTGCTCTACTTGTCTGCACTCTGAAGCCAGGATAAATGGCAGCAGGCACCACATGAAAGGGCTAACCCATTTCAAGCCTTTGTTGGCATCACAGCTGCCATTACCTCTCGTTGGCCACAGTGAGTTATGTGGCCAGTTCCAGTGTCAGTGGAGAAGGAAGGCACGGTAAAGTAGCAAGGCAAAAGGTATGGCTAGAGGGACGGTTGAAGAATTGGGAACAGCTACCATGAGCTCTTAGACCTGTGACTAACTCAGAAAGTATAAACGGTTATTCTGAATTACCCGACTAATCATACTGGAGGCCCAGAGGCTGCCCTCTCCGTGGTGGATGATAGAGCAGTGATGGACAAACTCTTGTCAATTCAGGTTCTTAAAGAAGAAGTGTTTTTGATAGCATTTATTTGAGTGAAATTGGCTCTATTCCCACCTGGGAAAATGTATATTCTTATGACTTAGTTTACTTGCTAATCATTGAGTAAATCATAGAAGAATGTCAGGGAGAAAGCTTACACTGGTTTTTGACCACTTGAAGACTGATATCTTGACATATGTGAGAAGTATCAACTGTGAAATAGCTTTCTATCCTTTCCTCCTGATATTAGCTGGTGGGCCTGACTCAAGATTGGTGGGCAGTGCTCAGTCTGTAGGCTGAAAGTTAACCCACCTGTGAATTCTCCGCCTTGTCATACTGGCCACAACAATGGCCTTTAATGGCATTGGCAATGACCTTTAATTATTCTCTCCCATCAAGGGAGGCTCCTTGTGTAGCCATCAAATCTGCACAGATTTGAGACAAGCCACAGCTAAGCCTAAGTGTTCTCTGAGGCATAGGGTTTCTCCTTTTCTCAGTATCCCCTCCACAATTCCCCCATGGCTCCACATCTCAGGCCAAGCCCACACACTGTCCTTCCAAGGCTGTCCTCCTGGTGGCCACTACTACACAGCTTCACATTAAACTCAATTATTCTCTCACCTTTGGAAGACAAATACAAGAACACAATGGTTGGAGGAAATTCTACCTAAATAAGTCACAAAGACCAGTTGTTTCCAGACAGGAACACTAAAACTAAGGTAAATGGCAGGAAGAGTCTAACTCTATGGTTCAGCACTGGTTTGCTGGGCCTTTTGAGAAAAGCTTTTATTCCACTTGCCTTATGGCTTGGCAGTCTTCATTGTCCTGTGGCAGTCAGACCTGTGGTTGGGAGTGAATGGTTTTGAGATCCCCTTTATGCACATAAGGTTCTTGGTAAATGTTTACTAAAAAATCCTTATAGGGCCAAGTTACAGTATGTATATATATATATATACACACACACACATATATATATACACACACATATATATGTATATATATATGTATATATACAATCTCCATCGTACCAAATGCACAGGGACATTCATTAAATGGCGACTGTCAAGAGTCTGACTTGCTAGAGATCAGTTTTGGAAACAACACAGGTTCAAAGCTGAGAGCTGGTGGGCAATTGCCCTTCCTTCTCTACTGGTCCTGGAAGGAGACACTTTGAGATGAAAGAAAAGCTCGACCAGGAAGCCAGCACTCTTTAACCATGGAGCACGTCCATGGTGCCACAGGGTGGCTCCTCTTTAAATCTGCAAGCAAGTCTGGATAGTACCCAGATAGAATGACTTCTTCAAAGAAATTTTAAAGAAAAGAACACCTGAGGGGGCAAAAGGTGAGCAAGTCCTGAACTCACTAAGACCACAGTGTATTATGGCTCATGCAGCGGGGCTTCTGGTCTCAGGCCCTGACTCATTCCACTCTTGTTGCGCTACCAGCTTCCTCAAGGCTGCCTATCTGCCCAGCTCCCTACTGAAGTCCCATATCACTGGGGGTGGCAAGAAAAGGGTTGAAGTTAAGGTGACTGACCCTCCTCCCAAGCCCATATCTTTTCTAAAGTGCTCCTAGGTCTCCTTGAAAAGTTCTAACAGACACACCTTGTTACATCCTGCTACATTCTAGACAGTGCAGGCAGGAGAAAAAAGAGAAGGGCTGGCCCCAGTCTCCAGTCTGAGAGACCCAATTCTCCCTTTGAGTGATAGGCCTGGTGGTGCCAATTGGAACAGGGAATGCTGCCTCCTCACACCCACCCATGATGTTCAGGAATTGCTTTATCTCCATTAGAGATCTGACACTCTAACATAACTTCACTATGAAATGCATTTAACAATCATACAATAAGAAAGACACCCAGAGAGCAAAGTTGGGGGCATGACTTTGTTAGAAGCAGATTTGTATGCACTACAGACCCTATCAATTTGTTATGGCAAGCATCTTGCTCTCCAACTTTGTGTATGTTCCAAATGTGCTTTTAAGGCATAAAAAAATAATCAACATACAAGCATGGACTTTTTTTTTTTTTCAGCATGCATTCAGAGGGAGTTCAAAGTTGCTTCAAGAGAAATTCTTTTGTCAAAGGATGATAAATGGGGAAACACATTGCTTTCCCTATAGATCAAGACATCTGACCATAAGGAAGGGATTTTGAGATGCTAGTTGTGGTAACAGATGATGAAGAGACCAGGAAGTGCCCAAGATAGTCAAAGAGGGATGGGAAGCTGGAATGAAGAACAAAAGGAAGCCAATCAAAAACATGATGTGATGTCAACACACACACATCAGAACAGCTAGAATGGAAAAGAAAAGCAATATCAAGTGCTGGAGGGACAGCAAACAGTACTCTCAGATGCTACGTGGAAGGGTAAACTGATAGATTTCCTTTGGAATACTGTTTGTTATTATATACGAGAGCTGACCATTTGTGTACTCTGTGACCCAGCAATTCCGCTCCCACATATATACCAATAGAGATGTACACAAAGATTAACCAGAATACATATACTTGAAATCCCAGAGCAATATTATTTATACTAGCATCCAACAGGAAAATACCCACATGCCCATCAACAGTAGAATGGATAACTAAGTATATTCACAAAATGGAATACAATATAGCACTGAGATTTAACTAACTACAACTAGATATTACAGTATGAAGGAATCTCACGAACACTGCACTAAGAGAAAGAAGCCAACCACAAAAAAGTTTGCACCATTTCATTTCATTTTCCATTTGGATGATGTTATGAATTGAACTCTGTTCCTCAAAAAGATATGATGAAGTTCTAACGCTGACTTTATTTACCACTAGAGAGTCAAGGCTACCAGTCAACGTGCCAATCAGTTTATGTAAAAAATAAATAACAGCAAGGATTCCTGCCATCTCTGTTTTATCCATGAACAGAATAGCCCATTGATGGATAATGCCTGGGGCTTGTCAGTCCTCACAGGAGGCCCTGAAGGGATCAGGTCCCCACCAGCATGGCCAGGCCAGTAAAGATTTGAGGAAGGAACTGCCCATCAGTGTGTTATCTACAAGTCTGAGAATGTGGGTGATTCAAAATTGCAGAGACAAATATCAATCCATAACAATCAATATTTATTGCTGAGTAAATACCTACAGTATGCAAGGTTTTCCCAGGGGATACAGCAGAGGAGTAGACCGAGGCTCTGAAAGATTTACTTTTCTTGATTTCGCATTATCTGTGCCTCCAGCCCCTTCCATTAGCATGAATAATTAACAGCTGATGGAGCTATCAGCCACAATAAGAGCATGCTTAGGATTCAGGGTTTGTCATGTGCCAAGAAAGAAAAAGCTCAGGGGTTTGAAAGTGATGATCAGGGTGATGATGGGTGGTGAAGAGGAAAAAGATGAAGCCTATTAAACACAAATGCCATCCAGTCCCTTATTTTCTGTTTTTCTGATAAAATTACCTTTAAATGCTCATATAATACATAAATACCGAATTAGAAGTATAGAGAGAAGAACCTTCCAAACCATCCTTCCCTTTTCCTATTCCCCTCTCCAGAGAGTACTTGGAGTTAGCTATTGAAGTATGTACTTTCAGACCTTCCAGAAAAGTATTTAGACACATAAATGAAGATATATCTTTTTTTATATTAATGTGATTTTATCCTACATATTATCCAGAGTTTGCCTTTGTCTCATGATAGTACATGTTGAACATCTTCCCCTGTCAGTACATACCAAGGACTCCATTGTACAGGAATGCCATACTTTAATCTCTCCCCTATGGATGGGATTGTACATCAATTGCATTTCTCTCTCTCTCTCTCTCTCTCTCTCTCTCTCTCTCTCTCTCTGTGTGTGTGTGTGTGTGTGTGTGTGTGTGTGTGTGTGTGTGTGTGTGTGTGTGTATCTGGGTACACATGCAATTATATCTATGGGATAGAGTTTCCAGTGGCTGGCTTGGAAGAAAGCTTGCTGGGCCAAAGACTATGACCATTTTAAATGTTGCTATAAGCTGCCAAATTGCCCTCCAAAATGTCTTTGCCAATTAAAACTCCCACCAAGAGCATACAACAGTGCCCATTTTTCCTCACTCTCCTCACTACAAGGTATTATCAATCCTTTTAATGTTTGCCAACCTGGTGGATGAAAAATGGTCCCTTATTTCTGTTTATAATTGCACAGGTTTGATTTCTAGCGAGGCTGAATATCCCTTCATATTTTCTCTATCCCTCATCAAATCTGTAGGTAGGAAAACTGATTGTACTGTAGTATTTTTTAACAGAAGGAAGCAGGGAAGAAAGAAATGCCCCTCCTGGCCCAATCATCTGGTTCTTGGTGTGTGGTGCTGAAATCCAGCCAGAATGAAGTTGCTAAAACCTCTGGCAGTGACTTGGGAAGGTGGATTTGTTCGGCTGTGTTCAGACCCAAGTAATTAGTTGATTGTTTGGGCATTAACTGAAACGTTCTGCCAAGATGCTGTTCTCTCTAGGCTCCCAACAAGAAAAGGGTTTACTTTGGTCCAGCTTATTTTCTGAGTACCTCTTGGTTCTTGAAGGGGCTTCCTCTTCTGTAGGGGCCCGTACTCAGGGTGCACTCGCTAATGGTAATGAATATGGGTAATGCCCATCAGCTCAATTTCTGGCTCTAAAACCATATCTCAAGGGTTGTTCAGAAAAGACCTGTGAAAACTAAAAAAGTGAAAAAGTTAGCTAGGCCTGTCTATATAACTCTAAACTGAAACCCCACCGCCACTACCCCAATCCACTTTCACGGGTCTCTAGTAGCCCTCTCACTGGTCTAATCCCCCCATCTTTCTTCTGCAATGAAAGGGACCTTTCAAAACCTGCAATCTAATCACAGCACTCCAATAATAGTGATTGTTTGTCAAAATTGAGCACTTACATTGCACCTGACACTATGCTAAGCATTTTACTAGCATTATCTTCTACTTAAAATCCATTGCTTAAAAACTCCAAACACTGCCCACTTGCTCACACACGCCCAACACGCTCCACCTCAGAGGCTTGCAATTCCCTCTGCCTAGCATGTTCTTTCTTCTCCAGATTCAATACATGGCTCACTCCCTCACTTCATTCAGGCCCCCTACAAATATCGCACTTCAGAGACATGACACCCTGTCACTCTCTGTCCCTTACTCTGCCTCATTTTTTTCATGGCTCTTTTCACTATGTGCTATGTCATTATGAATGCCTTCATTAGTTGTCATCTTCCACATTTGACTCTATGCTCACTGAAAGCAGGGAGTTTGTTCATGGCTAAATACCCTGCGTGGAACAGTGCCTGGCATGTGATCGGTGCTCAGTAATTCCTTGCGGAGGGTGTGCATTCTGAAAGCAATCCGGAAATATCTTGAAACATTAAGTATGTAGATGGCCCATGACCTAGCAGTCCTGCCAAGAAAAATTCATGCACAAGTCTGTCTCTAAGAGGATATACATGAGGATGTTCTCTATGGGAGGGGAGAGTTAAAAGCAACCTAAGTGGCCATTATTGAGGGAGATGATGAGAAAAATGAGATGTCTGCACACCATAGAACACGATGTTGTGGTTAAAAGGAAAACTAAGTGCTCATATAGCAACATGCATAGATAGAGCTTTAGAAAGAGTGTTGAGTGAACAATGTAAGAAAAAGAATGACATTTATAGCATAATACCTTTTATGTAAATTAAAAACACATATGCACAAAACAACACCAGGTATTATACAAATACAAAAGAATATTTAAGGGTACTATTATGCACCTTTAAGAGGGTGCCTCTGGGGGAAGGGAATGGAAGCAAGGGATTGGAGATTTAAAGGAGGAGAGAGAAAAAGCAAAAGGGTGAAGTTTGATGGGCTAATGACTATAGGGTTTGTAAACAGATTTCAGGTTTAAAAGGAAAAAAAAATATAAAATAAAATGCCCTTTCCCCTTTCTCCATCTGCCATGTTCCCACACATCCTTCCAGCTTAGCTCAGACATAATCCCCATTTTGAAGCTTTCTTTGACCTTTCCCCATAGGATTAATTCCTCCTTTATTGACATTCCCATAGCATTTTAATGATAGTTTTATTTTAGCGTTTATAACCTCGTATAATAGCTATTTGCTTACACATCTGCCTTCTCCATCAGGAGATAACGGATGTAACTTATTAATTTCTGTACCTCTGGCACCTAGAATTGGTGATGAAAAAAAATTAATGGTGAGTTTAAACAGACGTATGTTGTGGGTCTCAAGAATTACTCTAGTTTGAATTTAATCTATAAATAGAGTGTTTCAGGATCAGTCAGTGTCTGAGTGGGTGGAACAGAGATTCTGACTCTGAAATTGGACTCCAAACTCAGAGGCATTTTATTATTTGGGGACAAGAAATAAGGATGCTGTAGCCACTGTGGCCTGAGGAACCTGCTAGATTAGCAGCTCCATCACTAAACAGAATGGAGAGGTAAGGAGGAGCTGAGAATTGCCGGCATACCCACCCACCTGACTGAAGGAGTTCTAGGGGTGCTGCCCCACCTGTGGGTGCTGCTAGAAGAGGTTTATTCTGGAAGCTGAGGTTGGCATCAGTCACAGCCACTTCTGGTCTCCATCCAGGTAAACATCTTATTATCAGGACCAGGGAGCTAAGACAGAGCATGGAGCCCAAGAATCCATAGTGGCTTGGGTATAGAAGACCAAGAAAATAGGTTATGACACTAGGGGCCCAGCACTGGAGAACAGTCTCCTGTCACTGGCAGGACTTTAGTTCCAGGTAGGAATCATGGTGTTGATCTTTGCACTTAGATCTTAGTCAGAGACAAGTGGAACCTGGTGCCAGGCATTGTGTCGAACGCACAAAGGAAAGGGAATAGGGCTCAGGGGACAAGTTGAGGCATGGGAATTGGGACATAGGAGTATGGGGCTGGGAAGGGGCAATGAGGGGTGAGTCAGGTTTAGGACATTAGATCAGAATTTTAGCTGCAGGAAGTTGATGCTGAAAGCTGTTACAAGAATTGGGGTTAGCCATGAGAACTGGGATGATAGGTGATTCAAAATGTTTGTAGAGGAGGGCCACTGGGCTACAGGTTGGGCAGGGCCCTGCAGGCACAGTTCCTTTTTTTTTTTTTCCTTTGGCTGCACCCGTGGCATGCAGAAGTTCCCAGGCCAGGGACTGAACCTGTGCCACAGTAGCGACAACACCAGATTCTTAATAACTGCTAGGCCACCAGGGAACTCCCAGGCACAGTTCTTTCCTGCTGTAAATCCAGCTTGCCTTGTGACCTTGGGTGCATCTCCCTACCTCTAGTTTTCATTTTCTCATAAGCAGAATAAAAAGTCAAAGTCAACATTTGCCAAACATTGGCTAGGTGCTCTTAGAATGTTCTAGATGTTTTCTGTAACTTTATCCTCATGCTAGTCCTCTAAGGTGATATTAGGAGAGTGAAAGTGGGGCACAAAGAGATTTCAGTGACTTGCATGGGCAGCAAACCTGGCATCTGAAGCCAGACAGTTAACCCCAGAATATACACACATACACACACATACAAATTCTTAATCCCTGTGCTGCACTGTCTTACTAAAGTGGGAGGATGGGGGGAAGAAAGGACAAGAAGGGCCCAAATCCCCACTGTCATTTCACAAGGAGGTCATGACAGCTGAAAGACATCTGCCAAGAGCTGAGTGACCCATTTTCTTTGGTCACTGAGTTTCCTCCAGATTAGAGATAGAGCTGGCTAGAAATCAGATCTGATGACTGGGGCCAGAGGCTCTGGCTTCTGTTGTTGGAGACACAGGTGACCTTAGCCAGTGTACGGATGCAGGTGACTAAGTCTTCAACAGAGCAACGCAGGGCTCCTTCCACCTGAGCCTTTCTCTGGGTGGATCACCAGTGATGCTATCAGAACGGCCAACAGCACAGGCACACCCTTGGTGACCGTAAATTCCACATTCCTTGGGGCCAGAAGTCTGTGATTCCTGGGCCCATGCTTGGAGAACCAGTGGTTGATAGAAATTTAGTTCTGTGATTTTTCAGAGAGGAGGCAGCAGGTGTCCAGGACACAGGAAGACCCAAGCCGGGTGTACCAGAGGCTCTTGGTACCCACCCATATCCTCCTCCATGGCTGCATCAGGGCCCATGGGCCCGACTTGCAATGGCCAGCATCTGCATCCCATCCCCTGAGCGCTTTCTCTCCCCCAGGCCCTACCTCACCCACCTATACAACAGGTCCACATGGGGACGGGGAGTGAATCGGCCCTGGGAGAGGACCTCAACTAATGTGGAGCTCAAGGAGCACTTCCTCACCCCTCACTGGGGACGATTCTGAGATGCGTGCTCTGAACTCTCTCCCTGATGTTGCCAGGAGTAGCTCCTGTTGTACCAAGTGATAACTTGCTTGATAACACTCTCTTTCTTCACTTCCTCTCTTCTCTTCCCTGCCTCACCTCCTTACACCCCTTCCTGGGTTCCCTGCGTGTCCTTGCAGTCAATTCATTGTCATGCGGCCTGCTTCTGGGGAACTCAAACTGAGACATCAGAAAGGACTCCTGGTGGCAAAGTATATCCTGAGAAACCTTCTTCACCTGGGCAACCTCTGCATTCTGGGAGGGAAGTCTGTTCTAATGTTCTCCCAAAATGGGTAGGTCATAGAAGGAAGCCAAGCTCAGAGAAGCCTAGGAAGAGGCTTTTACGATCTGACTGAAGGCAGGCCTAAGATACTCGGAATTTCCACATGTCTCCAATACCTTCCAGGTGGCTTCCTTGGCCCTGGAGTTACTCCTGGATTAGGTTTCTGCCTTTGAAAACGGAGGCGCAGGTGAACCTGTCTCTTCTGTATGAGGGTTCCTCTTGATGCTCCGGTCTTTTGCCACGTCCAAGTGGAAATTACTTTTCTGCTCCAGTTAGCAACAGTTTCTGCTTTCCAGGTGAATAGACATAATTCTCTGCAGGCGTAAGGGAAGCATCCAAGTCGATTCCCACAGTTGTGCTGGCAGGTCTCACATCTACCAGACCACCCTCTCTTGGCCGGCCAGCCCCATGCCCTTTGGTTTAGTGAAGCCCCAAATCTGTCAACAGCAGGAGTCCCACCACCATTCTCACATCCGCGAGGCCCCAGGCCTCAGGAAGAAATACAGAAAAGGTAAAAAAATATGGCATTTCTTTAGGGCAATGCTTTCTAGCTTCTTTTACATCGTGAGACTCAAAGACAATTTATACTATTTGTGTGACACGCTGGGACAAATGAACGAGGATCCTCTTGGCCAGAGGCAATTGACAGAAGATTTTCTGTGTCCCAAACTTTAGGCAGCCTTCCTGAGGGCTGTGAGGATCAGTAATGTCCCAGCATATCTGTAACCCATTTGTGACATGTCAGTTGTATTAACACTATATGAACAACTATTTTGAGTTTATGCCATAGAAAGTCACAACGTGGGGCCAAAGCACAGGGGGTTCTCCTCAGAAACCCCAGGTTCCCTGTAGATCTCAGTTCTGCTACTTACTAATGTCTCTTTAAGAAAAACTCCATTTTTTAAAAATAGCTTGATTGAGAGATAATTTACATATAGCATAAATTCACTCGTTTTATGTAAACAATTCAACGAATTTTAGTATATTTACAGAGCTGTGCAACCAACACCACAATCTAATTATAGAAAACTTCTATCACCCTCCCCCCAAGAACTCCATTTTAACCCACTCCTGCTGCTGAGGTATCTCAGCCACTAACAAATTACCACCCTTAGCTGCCTCCCCACCCCAGGGCTTTCTGGAAGTGCAGACGGGGTGTCTCCCAGGTGTGTATGAACATGTCTGATCCTCTAAACTCCGAAATCTTTGTCAGGTGTTGCCACCAATATATAAGATCCTTGAAGCACCAAAGTTAGGCTGTGGACTGTAGCTAAGTAGTGGGGGGGTGGGGAGGTTGGGGGCGGGGAGCTCTTTATCATTTTAAGGGCTTCCAAATTCGTTAGCTATTAATTTAGCACCTGCCACATGCTCTGTGCCAGCACTAAGACTTGGGGCCCAGGTGGATTTCACACCCAGGAAGCTCCCTGGTTCCCGCTGCAAATCCAGTTTGGGGATTCCCCACCCCTTTTCACCAGCCACAGGTGGCTATGTTTGATGCCTAGTATAAGTGCACACACGGACCCTGGTTTCACTTGTCTTTCTACTACCCGGAACTGGCTATTACTCATATTTTTTTTTATGTTGTCTTTGTCTTTTTTAAAAAATAAAATAAATAAAACATTATTGCCAGATAAGGTTCCATCCTCTTTCGTACCTCTCAAGGGAAGTCATGCATTTATTATTTTCAGTGTATTTTTGCACCTCTAGTGTATGCTCTCAGTCCTCCAGCGAGATCTTCCAGGGTCTTTTTCACAAGTTTTACTGCCCCTTCCTGGTGTCTGTGGGCTTTTGCTTCTAACGGCCCACAACCAAGACTCTTTGGAGGTTCCGCATGAGTTCCTGGAGCCATCCTGCCTGCAGTCACGGAGAGTCAGAAGTGCCTGGGCATTTATAGCCTCCAAGGGGGCCCTGAGCCAATAACTGATGGGCATGAGGGAACAAAAGCCCAGAGCTCCCCTTCCTGGCCAGCTAAGGCTGCAGGGACTTGACCTGAAAATACCCTTGCTTGGCTTCTGTCCCTCCTTTATCCTGCTCCCAGTTTCCCTCACTGGCTTCCGAGGTATGGGGAGGTACTTTTCCTACAAGTCACTACCACACTGAGAGCACAATGACTTAACCCTGGTTCATGCATGTGAGCCTCCCTTTCTGCAGGGGAGAGACATTCTAAGGTATATACAGGATGCAGTTCGGGGCTCCTGGAACAAGGACTGTTTCCATCTTACCAGGTGTTGTTCTCCGAAGTGCATGCACTCATTCACTCCAGCAGTGACTGAAAACCCCTGTTTCGCTACATTCTTTTCTTTTTGGCCATGTCCATGGCATGCAGAAGTTTCCAAGCCAGGGATTGAGCCTGAGCCATAGCAGCGACCTGAGCCCCAACAGCAACAACGCCGGATCCTTAACCTGTTGAGCCACTAGGAAATCCCTCCCTATAGTCTTGAAAATCTGTGACATTGTAAAACTTAAAGTTTTGCCAATCTAGTGGCTGAGAAGTGATACCCTGATATGTGACTCTGACACCTTGACATATGATTGTTGTCCTTTCAGTTTTCCTATTTTGTGAATAATGTGTTCATACCATTTGCTCCTTCTTCTGTTGGGTTGTTTTCCTTTTTCTATTTGATTTGTTAGGAATTTTAGTATATTCTAGGTGACTTGGTCTGTTATTAAAATTTAAAACCACAAGTTGCTTCAAAATAGAAATACCATTTAAAAAGAACGCATGATTATTTAAATATTAAATAATGCAAAAGAAAAATTTAGAAAGTAAAAGCTGTTTCTAATAGTCTCCACTATGGCCTCAAGCATCAGCTCCACCCAATGATAAAAATAACCACTGTTAACAGATAGGCGTATATCCTTCCAGAATGTATAGTGCATATATAAATGTATGAAAATAGACTTGAATTAATTCACTAAATATTATTATGCATCTGTCATAAGTCAAGTATAAACAGTAGCAAAATACATAAATCATTAAAAATACACAGGATATACAGAAAAACTCTCCCTCACTACCTTTTATCAATACCCAGCTTACTGTGAGTATCTTTTTATGTTAAAACATATAAATCCCCTTGACCCCACATAATATTCCAATGGAAAACTCCATCATATTTTATTAGGCCAATCTTCCACCAACAGACCTTTTGGCTATTTCCACTTTTTATATTTTGTAAAGACTCCTTCAATGAACATCCTTGGACATCTTTTTTCCAGTTGCCTGATTCTTTCCTTAGGATAAATTTCTACAAGTTGAATTCCTGAATCAAGAAGTGCCCATTTAAAATTTTGATATGTATTGCCAGATTGCCCTCCAGAAATCTGGTACCAATTTATACTCACCAACAGTGTATAAGTATGTCCATTTCCTCACATTATCAAGGTACTCTTTAAAATAAAACCCTTGATAAGTATTTCCAGAACCCAGTTGTAGTCCACATAATTTCCCTTCTCTACAGATTTTTTAAAAATATAGCCAAGAACAAGTCTGATGAGTTTCAACAACTCTAGCTTAACAAGATATTTTAATCCTTTTATTAATTCACTGAATCACCTCTATGGTATTTATCACAAAGTGAAAATAAGTTTAAAGGAAGAGGTCTGATCAAAAGGCATTTAGGTTTCAAATATCCAAGGGACTATCTCACCTCTGGTGCATTCTCACCATGAAGACCCCTGTCACTCACAACAGGGCTTCTTGGCCCACCTGCACCTCCTGTTGTTCTTTTAAGCTACACCCATTTCCGTGGCATATAGAAATACAGCACTGAACTTGATGGGATCTCCTTCTTAGATGTATATTCTGAGTTTCTTTTGTTTACTGAAGTCTGGAGC
>PVHT020000193.1:9540413-9587752 GCA_004024745.2 Catagonus wagneri
CCCCAGTCCTGTGGAGCTCCTGCACACAAGCCCCGCTGGCCTTCAATGCCAGATGCTCCGGGGGCTCTTTCTCCCTGTGCCCGATCCCCAGGCGTGGGGTTTTGACGTGGGGCTCAGAACTCTCAGTCCTGTAGCTGAGTCTCTGTGATGCAGTTACTTTCCAGTCTGTGGGGCTTCCCACCCAGGAGGTACGGGGTGGCTTCTATCGCGTAATCGCCCCTCCTACCTCTTGATATGGTCTCCTCTTTGTCTTCTGGAGTAGAATATCTTTTTTGGAAGTTTACAGTCCAGTTGGTTGAAGGCTGCTCGGCATTTGTTTGTAGTTTTGCTGTTTTTCGGGAGAGAAGTTTAGCTCCAGTCCTTCTATTCCACCATCTTAATCCAATCTCCAACAATGTTCATTTGTTAACACTACTAAACTGTACACTTAAAAATGGTTAAGAGGGTAAATTTTACGTCATATGTTTTTTACAACAATAAATAATAAAAACAAAAAAGATTATCTTGAGTGGATCTACAGGGTGGAGCCCTGTCAAAGTAAAGAGTTTTCTCTGGTTGGAACCAGAAAAGAAGTCAGAGATTCGAGGCACAAAAATAACTCGCTGAGATCTTCAGTCTTTTTTAGCATAAACATTTAATGCTATAAATTTCCCTGTGCACACTGATTTAGCTGCATGTCATGAGTTTTGATATGCTGTATTCTCATTTTCATTAAGTTCTACGTAAGTTTTGATTTTCCTTGAAACTTCCTCTTTGACCCATGAATTGTTTGACCCACACATGTTGTTTAAATTCCAAATATCTGGAGATATACCAGTTGTCTTTATGTTGATTTTTAGTTTAATTTATGATCAGAGATGATCCTCCGTATGATTTTCATTTTTTTATATCTATTGAGCTTTGTTTTTTAACTGAGGATATGATCTATCTTTGTGACTGTACCATGTATGCTTGAAAAAAAATGTGAATTCTACTGTTGTTGGGTGAAGTGATCTATAAATGTCAATTAAATCCTGTGGCTAAAAGTGTTTTTCAATTCTCCTACATCTTTGCTGATCTTTCTGTGTAGTGGTTTTCATCAGTTATTGAGGGAGGGGTATTGAAATCCCAAAGTAAAATTGTGGGTTTGTCTATTTTTCCTTTAAATGCTGTTAATTTTTGCTTCATGCATTTTGTAGCATCAATATTTTGCAATACACAGTTAGAATTGTATGTCTTCCTGGTGAATTGATTTATCATTATGGGTATCTATCTTTGTCCCTGGTAATTTTCTTTGCTCTTAAGTCTACTTGATATTATAGTAATGTATATACTATACTAATATAGTATACTACTATAGTAATATTGTAACATTAGTATTAGTATAGCCAGCTTTGTTTTGATTAGCATTTGCATGGTATATCTTTTTCCATTCATTTATTTTTAACATGCCTATATTGGCATATTTGAAATGAATTTCCTGTAGATAGCATCTAGTTAGGTCTTTTTTATCCACTCGGTCACTCACTGTCTTTTGCTTTGTGTACTTATTTTATTCACATTTAACACAGTTATTGATATGGTAGGACTTCTGATATTCTATTTTTTGCTTTCTGTTTTGTTTGTTTTTTGTCTCTGTTTCTCTTTTCCTGTCTTCCTCTGGGTTATTTCAATGTTTTCTAACATTGTATTTCACTTTATTTATGTTTGAGTATCTCTTTGTAGAGGTTTCTTTTTAAGTAGTTGTTAAAGGAATTACAACATAAATATGTAACTTATCACAGTCTATTAGTATAGATATTTTACCACATCAAGTTAAATGTAGAAAGCTTACCCATTTTCTCCTGTTATTCTATCTCCTTTATAATTCCGTTGTCTTAAATATTTCTTCTAGAGATATAGATAAAAACATAAGACGGTGCTGTCGTTTTGCTTTTAACTTTCTAACATGATTTCAAAGACTCAAGCAGAAAAAGATAGTCTATCATATTTACCCAATCTGTTGTTCTTTCTTTATTTTGATGTTCCAAGTTTCCTTCTGTTATCATTTCCTTTCTGCTGAAAACGTCTTTTAGCAATTCTTTTAAGGCAGTTCTTTTGACAACAAATTATCTTAATTTTCCTTTATCTGAGAATGTCTTTGTTTCACCTTCATTCCTGAAGCCTATTTTCTCTGGATATAGAATTTGGGGTTGACAGTTCATTTCGTTCAGTACTGGCGAAATTTTATGCCATTTTCTTGTGGTCCCATGATTTCTGATGAGAAATCTACTGCCATTCAAATTGCTTTCCCCCTGTAGGTAATGTGTCACTTCTCTCTGGCTGCTTTGAAGATTCTTTCTTTGTCTTTAGTTTCCAAAAGGTTATGTCTTCTGCCAAATTTGGGATGTTTTCAACCATTATTTCTTTTTTGGTTTGTTTGTTTTTTAACCATTGTTTCTTTAAGTATATTTTTTAAATTCCACATTCTTTCTTCTCTCCCTCTGGGATTCTAATGACATGATTTTTTGTGACACTGCCACAGGCCTCCAAGCTCTGTTTATTTTTTTATTCTATATTGTCTATTGTTCAGGCTGGGTAATTTCTATTGAATCAGCTATAAATTCACTGGGTATTTCCTCTTATCACCTCCATTGTGCTATTGAGCCCCTCCAGTGAGCTTTTCAAAAAATAAGTTTTGGGAGTTCCCATTGTGGTGCAGCAGAAACAAATGTGACTAGTATCCATGAGGATGCGGGTTCAATCCCTGGCTTCACTCAGTGGGTCAGGGATCCGTCATTGCTGTGAGCTGTGGTGTAGGTCGCAGACATGGCTCAGATCCTGTGTTGCTATGGCTGTGGCATAGGCCAGCAGCTATAGATCTGATTTGACCCCTAGCCTGGGAACTTCTATATGCCACGGGTGTGGCCCTAAAAAGCAATTTTTTTTTTTAGTTCTAGAATTTCCACTCAGGGTTTTGTTTTTTTCTTTTTTTGGTGTCATTTTTTTTCATTTGTTTCAGAATGTTTATAACTAGTCATTGTAGCAGTTTTATGATGGTTGAGTTAAAATCCCTGTCAGATAATTCCAACATCTGAGTCATTTTAGTGTTGGCATCTGCTGAACCTCTCTTCTCATTCTAGTTGAGGTTTTATCCTAGTTCTTGGTTGGTGAGTGATTTTCAGTTGTATCCTGGAAAATTCACATATTATATAATGAGAATGTGGTTCCTAATTACTCCTTGTTACTCATTACTGCCTGGCCATGATGGTAGTCAGGGCTCTGCTTACAGGCATAGCCCTTGCAGATTTCCACTGGTCAGGAAAAGAAGTGACATTGCCTCCTAATTGCTGAGCCAAGATGGTTTTGAGGGCTTTGCTAAAACATTCCCTCCACAGGGGCCCACCTGGTGATAGAAGAACTTGCCTCATTACTGCTGGGCTGGAATGGTGGTCAAGGTTCTGCTCATACACAGCATCTGTTCATGCCTCTCTATTAGGAGGCAGAAGGTAGCTGCCTTATTACTGCCAGACTGGGAAGGTAGTCAGGGCTCTGCTCACACAGCCCTGGTGTTGGCTGTCATGCACAGTTGGGTTGGAGAGGACACCCACTTTTTGTGGTGTTCAGGTGGTGTAAGGCTCGTGTGTCAAAAGGGTTTTGTTCTGCAAGGGTTTCTACTCACTCAGTCCTTTGTGTAGAGAAAGAAAGCTTATCTTGTTTTATGGTTTTGTTTTGATTCGACTTTTCTGTGCTTGTTGTTTCTGGCTTACAAGCTTCTATGGTACCCTGGCCAAGAAACAGAGGAAGTAAAATGGTCGTTCTTCACATTCCAAAGTTCCTAGACAGACCACATTTTTTTCTTTAATTTTTGGTTACTTCTGATATTTGCTTCATATAGTTTTTCTCGGGTTTTTAGGGGGCAAAACGAATTGTATTTATTCCATTTAGGATAGAAGTTCTATGCCAGAAATTCCATTTATTTTAACAAGAAAAATTATGATGTATTTCATCTCAACTTAAGATACAGAAGAAATATCCACAGAGAGACTATTTATCTATATAAATTAAAAATACAACAAATTTCTATAAATAATAAACCAACTTGAAAGTAAATAAATCCAATTTGTACATAAAACATCATATCATAAAGGTTTAGTATTCTTTCATAGGGAGAAGATGTGATAGAAGTGGTAGGTCACGGAGGAAGGATACAGGGAATCATTCTTTGTAAGCTGTATTCTTTTTTTCTCTACCATTTCCTTCATTAATTTTTCAACATATTTGGGCTCATGGTTATCTTACATTCAAAGTGCCTTAAAATAACACTATAGCATAGAAAAACATTTCTAGGACAAAGTAAAGATGGAGCAAAACAGTACTTTGGAAGCATGGAAGTAGCACATATGAACCACAGAGAACAATTGCAGAAGATGCTAGGTCTTCATCCTTCTTGCTATGTCTGCATATGCAAGGCAAAACATTCTGGGTTCATCCACACATGGTGTGCAATACAAATTTGTTCATATGATATGCTTGAACTAAAAACTGATGTGTAAGTTAATTTGGTGAATGTGTCTTTTCCTGGAATTACAATGTCAAAATATCATTTCTTTTTTTAAAATCATTTTTATTAAAATATCACTTCTTACAGTATTTTTGCTTAGTGTTTGGCATGAGAAAATTATTATAACAAAATAAAATACATTAAATAGAGGAATAAGTTAAAAAAAAAAGAAACATCTGCTCCTAAGGTGATATTAAGTGTCTAATTGCTGTTATGACAAAGACTAATTAATTGAACAGTCATTATGAGAAGTCGATTTATATATTTAAAGCCTGAATCATGCTGAAATAGCTACAGTTCTTTTAAAGTAGGGATATTTGGTACCACTTCAGTGGTATTCCCTGAGGTTAGCTCAGGAAGGAAAGAAGATAGCCCTTAGTTGGATGACATTTTTGGAGGAAATTAGTGTTTTTTGTTTTTTAGGGAAGAAGTAAATTTATTGAGAGAGACAGAGCGTGGGCCATCTCAGAAGGCAAGAGCAGCCTGAAAGATACACATTCCATAGACAGATACGATCTGTCTCAAAAAGCAAGAGAGCAGCTGGAAATCAGTAATTCTGAGTATACCTCATGGCTCTCATTTACATTCATTCCCATCCCAACTCTAAGAGTGATACTGTTACTGGAGAGAAGAGGGCCATAAGTAAAAACCATTTTGTTAAGGTTTCTGAAAGACTCAGGGTTATAAATACGTCTTTCAAAGTGTAACAAAGAGGAGGGAGCACTACATTTTCCTTTTCCTCTCCACATATTGGGCCCTGCCATGAGTCTGGTGCCTCCGCAATGCGCCTGACCAGTGTGGAGCAGTGATGGGAGATTCTGCTGAAAAGGGGAAAGCAGCATCTCTGGGAAAGTGTGGTGCATAGCATTAATGACCACAATACTTCGCTATTCCTTGCATCTTCACCTTGTGCCATCAACAGGCAGAACGTACTTCTTGATTCTGGGTTCAGCCATGTTACTGTTTTGTCCAATAGAGTGAGGCAGAAGTGATGATGTACTAGCCTCAAGTAACCTTTCTCATTCTTTTGCCAGTGCCATGAGATAAAACAAGGCTAGGGTAGCCACTGGCCTCACATGGAGCATAGCTGAAGCATCCCAACTGGACCCAGCTTAGATTAGCCAATCTCTAGTCAAGACATGTGAGAATCCCAGCCTAGATCAGCCAATATTCATCATACCCCCGAGTTGCATGAATGATAAATATTATTATAGTTGAACACTATGGAGGTTTTTGAGTTAATATGTTATGCAGAAATATTGTGGAAATAAGTAGCTGATGCAGTAGGAAAGCCTCCTTCATGAGCGCATAAAGAACATCTCCTGAAGGACCACTTGTAGAGGAGCCCTCTATCAGTGATGGCATAAGAGCTAATGGAATTGGATTCATTACCATGAAGGTGTTCCTATTAGTGTATCCACTGTGCTATGAGAATTGAAAAATATCCTGTCTATAGGGGTTGATAAAGAGTTTCAAGACTCTATGGCAGGTTATATATACATAAAAAATCCATCAAACTTGAGATTATTTGATTGCATTGTATGTAAGTTATGTCTCATTTTTTTTAAAGTAAATAAAACAGGAAAGAAAGCCTATGCCACGCTAACCCAGGGTCTTCTTTTAAACTGAAATCCAGCAAGAAAAAATGAAGGGACCCTGTGTACATCTCAAATGTGCCAGGCCCTGCTGAGATGAGCCTCTCACTAGTCCTTGGCACCATATTCCAGGAGCAGGAGGGTCATGCACAGTTCTACAGCTTGCTCATTTATGAGTGTGTGGCATGCCACAAAGGATGAGAATGGGGCTAACTCAGAAATCCATCATCATCAGAGATGGGACCATGTCTGGACAGTCAGTCAGCAGGCAGGCTGAGACAGCCGGGCCTGCAAAATGAGGACTCCGTGAGGCAAATAAATAATCATCAGGCTTCTTCGGCAGAGGCACTGCTCCAGCAGCCCACCTGAACAGCTGTGGCTTGGTCCCAACAGGAAGCATTAGCAGCATGCCTGTGATTCCCTTATTATAGTAACCATTCCCTAGCTGACCACAGAAGGAATTTAAGAATTTCCCACCTCCAACCTCCATCCTCTTCTCTTCTCCACACATTCTCTTTCCTAAGCCTGTTTACTTCTTCCTTCTCTTATTTCTCCTCCAAGGGCCCACACTGATGTCTACAACTGGCTTATCAGCATCAACGCATTAATTTTTTTTTTTTAAAGTTCAGTCTTGAAGCACCATGTGCCTGCGGTTAAGTTGACTGGAGGTGAGACAACTACCCATAGCCAGAACTAGTGGCATAGAAAGCCGACTGTGAAAAAAGGGTGCTTTCTGTTTTCTGCTGCACTACTCTGCACTCTGGAACTGGCAGCCTGTAATTAATTGTCGTGTTGCCTTCTATCAAACTGGAGCAGGAGGGAAAAAAATCTCTGGAGACAGCAGTGGTGGAATAGAAAGAACAGTGGGCTCTGTCTCCAGTGATCAGAATGCGAATCTTGGTCTTGACTTACTAGGTGTGGAACATTAGGCTCTGGCTACTCAAAGTGTGGTCGATGAACCAGGAGCATGAGCACGCCATGAGTCTCAGGACTCATCCAACACTACCACATTCAAATCTGCATTTTAACAAGATCCCCAGGTGAAGCTGAGAAACACTGACTTAGGCAAATCACTGGGTCTTATTTTCCACATGTTAGTTAATACATGGAGAGAACGGAGAACAAGCAGGACAGAGCTAAGTGGTGCTAATAGCACATTAATAATTAGTATATTGTTCTCTTTTTTTTTGCCATGCATGGCATGCAGAAGTTCCCGGGCCAGGGATCAAACATGAGCCACAGCAGTGACAACACTGCTTAACCCATTAGGCCACCAGGGAACTCTTATTGTTCTTTTTAAAATGTTATGGTTTAGATTAACATAAAGCAAACTTGCTTTGGGGGAAGACATATATTTCTATGAATTTTAATACATATACCGATTCATGTAACTACCACCAATATCAGAACACAGAATACTTCTATTACCCCAAAAAACTCTCTCACAAAATCCTCCTGCAGCAGTTCCCTGCCCCTACCTCTGACCTCCAGATACCACTGATCTGTTCTGTAACTATAATTTCATCTTTTAGGAGTTTTCATCGTGGCTCAGTGGTAACGAACTCAACTAGTATCCATGAGGATGAAGCTTCGATCCCTGGCCTCGCTAAATGGGTTAAGGATCCGGCGTTGCGGTGAGCTGTGGTGTAGGTCGCAGACACAGCTCAGATCTGGCGTTGCTGTGGCTGTGGCGTAGGCCAGCAGCAGCTGCAGCTCCGATTCAACCCCTAGTCTGGGAACCTCCATAGGCCTCAGGTGCAGCCCTAAAATGACAAAAAAAAAAAATCATCTTTTAGAGAATGTAATGTAAATGAGATCATGCAGTCGGTTATCTTTTGAGACTGGATTCTTTCACTCACCCTCTGAGAGTCATACAATTTGTGCTTATCAATAGTTAAGTCCTTTTTATTGCTAAATAATATTCCATTGTATGGATGATGGATGAAGCCCAGTTTATCCATTCATCTGAGGTTTTTTCCAGCTTAACTGAGGTATAATTGACAAATAAAATTGTAGTATATTTAAGGTATACAATGTGATAATTTGATTATATGTGCACATTATGAAACGATTCCTACCATACGGATAATTAACAGACATCACCTCACATATTTGCATTTCTTTTTTTTCTTGGTGAGAACTCATTTAGCAAATTTCAATTATACAGTACAGTGTTATCAACTTTAATCATGTTATATATTATCCTCAAGTCTTATTCATTTCATAACTGAAGCTTTGTACCCTTTGACCAACCTCTTTCTAGTTCCCCCACCCCTCAGCCTCTGGCATCCACTTTTCTACTGTTTCTGAGTTTGACTTCTTTTTTAAGATTCCACATATATGATATTATGCAATTATTTGTCTTTCTCTGTCTTGCTTATTTCACATAACATAATGCCCTCCAGGTTCAGCCATGGTGTCACAAATGGCAGAATTTCCTTCCTTCTTAAGGCTGAATAGTATTCCACTGAATATGAATATATATATATATATTTTTTTTTTTCACACACACATTTTCTTTATCAGTTTATCTGTCCATAGATTACTTAGGTTGTTTCCATGCCTTAGCTATAGCTATTGTGCTATAATGCATGTGCTCGTCCACTTGATGGTATCCCATTAAGTCCATTAGGTTATGCTCACACTTTCATTCTTTTTTTCTTTTTTCTCCTCTGATCGGATGAATTCCACAGCTCTGTTTTTGAGTGTGCTGATCCTTTCTTCTGTTGTATCTCATATTTTATTAAACTGCTCCATTGAAATTTTCATTTCTATTATTGTACTATTTAGCTCTGTAATTTCTGTTTGGTACTTTTAAAATATTTTCTGTCTCTGTTGAAATTCTCACTTTGTTCGTGCATTGTTCTCCTGACCTCAGGGAGCACCTTAAGGACTGAGATTTTGAACTTATCTCCATTTCATTAAGGTCAGTTTCTGGAGATTTATCTTATCCTTTGGTTGGAACATGTTCCCTTGTTTCTTCATTTTTTCTTGACTCTCTATGTTGGTTTCTGCACAGTAGATAAAACAACCACCTCTCCCAGTCTTGATACAGACTGGTCTCACACAGGAGATGAACCTCATCAATCTGCTCAGCCCAACTGGGCTTCTGGTTGCATATCAAACCTTTGCGATTGTCCAAGCCATGATCTTCGTTTTTAGTGGCTTCCAGTGGTTGAGGGTGTGCCAAGACCATCAGTGTCCCAAAGGAGAGGATCACAATCCGTACCTCGATGTGTGGTAATTAGAAGCTGGACCCTCAGGCAGCAGCTGGAAGATAGGCATATTTGCTTGCTCCCTCTGTGCTGAGCCCAGGTATATAGCCACAAGTGGGTATTCCTGTACCCATTTTAAAACTACTTCTAAAAAATAATAAATAAATAAAATAAAATAAAATAAAATAAAAACTACTTCTTTGTTTGTTATACAATTATGGGCCTCATGGATGCAAGTTCCATTGGTTATCAGAGCAGGATGATTTGGGGCCCCTTCACTTGGGTGGCAGTCATACAATTTGGATCACTAGATGTGTGGACAAGCTTCTTCCAGGGAAACACTGTCAACTTGCTTTTACTGTAGAGCCTGAGGGTTAATGTGGGGAAAGTGGCCACTGGTTTTTTAGGGCTCTGGGAAGGATTGCAGTTAGCATTACTGGTTTCAATTTTCTAATATTTTGTTGAGGATGTTTGTGTTTTTGTTTATGAAAGATATTGAACTGTAGTTTTCTTTTTTTTTTTTTTTTCAGATTTGGCCACCCCATGGCACGTGGAGTCCAGGAGCCAGGGATCAGATCTGGGCCACGATCTATGCTGCAGACACGGCAACGCCAGATCCTTTACATCCAATGTACTGCACTGGAGATCAAACCTGCATCCTGGTGCTGCAGAGACACCACCAGTACCGCTGGGCCACAGCGGGAACTCCTGTAGTTTTCTGTTCTTATACTGCTTTTGTCTGATTTTGGTATCAGATAATTCTGGCCTCACAATATGAATTTGGAAGTGTTCTATATTCCAGAAGAGTTTGCATAGAATTGGTGTTCTATCTTATCTAGTGTTTGGTAGAATTCTCCAGTGAAGCCATTTGGGCCTGGAGATTTCTTTTTTTGACAGGTTTTCAACTAAAATTATAATTTATTTAATTATTAAGGGACTATACAAGTTATTTATTTCATCTTAGGCGAATTTGGTCATTTGTAGTCTGCAAGAAATTGATCTATTTCATCTAAGCTCTCAAATCAAATGTGGGTAGAGCTGTTCATAGTATCTCCTTATTATCTGTTTAAAGACTGGTTTGAAGTAATATCCCTTTATTCATTCCTGACATTGGCAATTTGGATTCCTTTTTCCTTCTTTGTCAATATTGATAGACATTTATCAATTTTATAAATCATTTCCAAGAACAGCCTTTGGTTTCATTGATTTTCTCTATTTTTTTTTTTTGCTTTCAATTTTGTTATTTTGTCTTTACCATTTTCTTCTGTGCAAATTGCAATTGTTTTAGAACAGCTTTTCTGAAAGTGAATTCTCTTATTTTTTCTTCATCTGAGAGTATCTTTAGGTTACCTTCACTCCTGAAGAATACTTCTACTGGATATAGAATTCTAGGTTAACTGTTCTTTTTTTCCAGCACTTCAAAAATATTGTGTCACTTTCCTCTGGCCTCTTTGGTTTCTGAGGATAAATCCACAGTCATTAAAATAATTTTTCTCTTATAAATATTGTTTTTCTCTGGTTGATTTTGAGTTTTTTTCTTTGTTTTTAGTTTTTAGTAGTTTGATGATGCTGTATGTGATTATAGATTTTTTTTGAGTTTACCTTATTTGGAGTTTACTTATCTTCTTGAATCTAAAGATTCACTGATTTCACCAAATTGGGGAAGTTTTCAATCATTATTTCTTCAAATATTTTTTCAACATAGAGTTCTTTCTCCTCTTCCTCTGAGACTCTGATGACACAATTATTAGGCCCTTGGAATTGTCCCAGAGGTTCCTAAGGCTCTGTTTATTTTTTTCAATATTTTTTACTGTTATTCAAATTGGTTAATTTCTGTTGACCACTTCCTCCATCACCTACATTCTATTATTGAATCTATCCAGTGAGGGTGTTTTCTTTAAGTTGAGTTATTATATTTTCTGTTATATAAATTCCACTAGTTTCTCTATACAGCTTCTATTTGTTGTTGTTGCGACTTTCTATCTTTTCATTCAAGAGTGTTTATCCTTATTTCTTAGTGTGTTTTTTACAATAACTGTTTTAAAATCTTAGTTTAACAATTCCAGCATCTGTGTCATCTTACCATTAAATCCCGGTTGTTTGTAAACTGAGTAATTTTGCATTATATCCTAGATATTTTGAATATTATGGTATTACATGCTGGGTCTTTAAATCTCATGGAGAATGTTTCTATTTTTTTTGTTTTAGCAGACGATCAACCTGGTTCCATTCAGGCTGCAAATTTTGACCAGTCTTCTGTGAGCTGTGCTTTCAATATCAGTTATGTTTTCAAAGCCTTTGTGATACAATTTGGATCTATCTAATGTGTGTGCAACCCAGTGGCCAGTCTTTGACCTTTATATTGTTCTATCTCTTTGTTCAGTTCTAAAAATTTTTGGTGTGATGTTTAAAATCATATCCATGCAGACACAGGTTTGGAATGATTTCAGGAATTCATAAACAACTTTACGGGGTCACTTTCACAAGCTCATCCTCTGTGATCTCCCCAGTTTTCTCCCACTTCCCTAGGGCTCCCTTTTTCAGTTCTCTAAGCCAGTCATAACCATAATTCATCTGAAGCACACTTCCGATGTTCTGAAGCATAGTGGGGATGTTCTGACATAGGTTACCCCCTTACCAGGCAGTTCTTCCAGAGTAACATTTACCAACCACCTACCATGGGCTAGGTTCTAGTCTAAGGACTTTACATATATTACCTCACTTAACTCTCACAGAACCTTTATGAATAAGGTATTATTATTGCCATTTCTCTTTTATGGATTGGGAGCCTGAGGTCCAGAAAGGTTAAGCCTTTTACCCAAGGATGCACAACTATATATGGTGGAATAAGTAATGGGCTGAGATTTGAACACAAAGAAGTTCTCTTAACTATTACACAGTTCTGCAACTATAATGTGACCTCATTGTATGAGCCATTCTTCTTTATTCCTACCCTGTTTTGCACACACTTTCATTAAATCAATTATGCATAATTATTTAAAATAAATAAAAATAATTTTATGCCACTATCTCCAGAGCAATGATTCTCTCTTTTCAAATTTGAATTATTGTCATCCACCAAGTGCATTAGTTCCCTAGGGCTGCCATAACAAATTACCACAAACTAGGTGGCTTAAAATAAAAGAAATTTATTCTCTTACAGTTCTGGAGCCCAGAAGTCTGAAATCAAGGTGTCAGCATATCTGTACTCCCTTTGGAGGCTCTAGGGCACAATCCTTCCTTGCCTCTTCCAGGATTTGGTGGCTGTCAGCATTCTTTGTGGCTCTATCACTCCTGTCTCTGCCTCCGTCGTCATATGGTTTTGTCCCCTGTGTGTCTGTGTCTTCACCTCTTATGTCTGTGTGTCTCTGATCTGTGTGTTTCTTATAAGGACACTCATCATTAGATTTAGGGTCTGTATCAATAATCCACAAGATCTCCTCTTGAGATTCTTAATGTAATTATGTCTGCAAAGATCTTTGTTCCAAATAAATCACGTTCACAGCTTCTGGGACATATCTTTAACCCACTGTACCTAACACAGACCATATTATTGCTCAGTAAATGCTGTATTAGTCAGACATTTCTCCATTAAATGACATAAATCCAATTCAGACTAGCTTAAGCAAAAAGGGAATTTACTTGTTCACATAACCAGCAAGTTGGAGGGTACTCCTGGCCTCAAACAAGGTTGCATCCAAGGACTCAACAGTGTCTTTCAGTCTTTCCACCTTTCAATTTTTCTTTCATATGGGTACCACTTTATTTTCAAGAAGATCCGCCACCAAAAAGAAAAGAAACCTTTACCTTTCCACCATCCATATATCAAATCTCATTGAAGATTTTGATTATTCCTGCTTAATTCACATGCCCATCCTGAATGAATCACTGTAACCAGAGGAATGGAGTTGTTTGATTGGCCAATCCTTCCATGACCTCTCTGTGGCTGGGATATGTGGTGGCAGAGGTGGGCAAGGAACGAGGCATTGCGATTCATATCCTACCAGAACCACATAGAATGGAGGTGAGTCAGTTCTCCAGGGGAGGAGACATTGAGAAGGCCAATAATATCTGGCTGCTGTAACATCCAAGTCTGTGGTATTTGGAGGCACAAGTGCATTGCTGATGAAAGACTTAATAGGTCTTTCCTATGTGTATCTTTGATGATCCTTTCATATGCTTAATTAGCTAAATCCAAGAGACTTTATTCTACTCATCTCTGAGGCCTGTCATCTTCAGACTCTCTCTAGAAGTTACACATTTAGAATACAGATGCACAAGGGAGGTCTCCTTCCTATTTACAAGTTTGGGTTTGCAGTGCCTCAGAGATCCCTGACTATTCCCAAGGTGCTTTGCTGTAGGTAGGAGGGACAATGTCAAGATGCTGGTTTTGTGGGGCAAACAGCCCCCAAAAGTCTCATCAAGATTCCAGCTCAAGTCTTCTCTGTTTCCCAACACCCCATCCCTTGCACTCCAAGTTTTCTAAATACTCTTACAAAGGCATGACCCTGCTGTAGCCCCAAAATCAATACTACATAGGCCATCCTGGTCCCTACCTACAGACATTGATTGTGGCTCGAACCAGAAAATCTCATTAGAGTACGGACTCACCTCCTCTATGACCTCATATTGAGGACTCTGTGGGGTCAGGGCTCAAGTGCATTCTAAGGCACAGGATGCTGGGTATCCAGAAAGAATTCTGCCCTTTTCTCTGACAGTATCCCCCACCCTACTCCCAGTCACACTCCCTAACTCTTCTTTTAAGCCTCCTTACTTCTGTCATTTTGCATCATCCCAGATCAGCCTATTCTCTGAAAGGACTTTTGTCCAAGTTCCCTTCACTAGGGGGCTCCCCTGTGGTAGTATATTATCTCCCATTCTCTTAGCCCTCAGCAGACTTACATCCTGTAGTACATGCATCTGGTGCACGGTCACATGTTCTAGTGGTCAAACATCTGACTCCAGAAGTGGCTGGTCTACACAGTTCTATGTGAATTAAGGTTCATGTGCCTCACCAAGAGTGAGCACCATGCCTTTGCTCTCTGCCCCAAGGCACTTAAAAGGCTCAGGACACTGCATGCCCAGCTCAGAAGTTCAGGAATGTCAACACAGACACAAGGGCAGCCCTGAACCAACGGTAGATGGGAGCCAGCGAATTAATATTCCTGCCTCCTATATTTGCTTTTTTAATTTTTTTTATTTTTGCATTATAGCTGGTTTACAGATTTCTGTCAAATTTTCCAACTGCACCGCATGGTGACCCAGTTACATGTACATATATGGATTTGTCACATGTGATTAGACATAGTTCCCTGTACTATACAGCTGGATCTCCTTGCTTTTCCATCACCGAAGCACTAGTTAACCCCATTCCCTCCCACCCCCTCTCCCACCCCCATGGAAACCACAAGTCTGTTCCCCAAGTTCTTGATTATCTTTTCTGTTGAGAGGTTCATTTGTGCAGTATATTAGACTCTAGTTATAAGAGATATCATATGGCATCTGTCTTTCTCCTTCTGACTTGCTTCACTCAGTATCAGGGTCTCTAATTCCATCCATGTTGCTGCAAATGACATTATTTTATCCTTTTTTATGGTTGAATAGTATTCCATCGTGTATATATACCACATCTTTCTAATCCAATCATCTGTCGATGGACATTTGGGTACTGGTACCAAAACAGACATACGGACCAATGGAACAGAATAGAGACCGCAGAAATAAACCCAGACACCTACGGCCAATTGATCTTTGACAAAGGAGGCAAGAACTTAAAATGGAAAAAAGACAGTCTGTTCAGTAAGCATTGCTGGGAAACTTGGACAGCTGCATGCAAATCAATGAAGCTAGAACACACTCTCACACCATGCACAAAAATAAACTCTAAATGGCTGCCTCCTATATTTTAGATGCATATTTTCTGGAGGTATCCTGGGTGCTTTGTAGGAGGTCTTGGCAGAAGTGGCCCCTGATAATGCACCTTTACATTGGCTTTCTCTCCTCCCCTGCTCACACTCCCCACTCCTACACTCCCAACTCTTTGGAATCACTTCCCCAAACAACCTGTTCTCAAATACTCATTTCAGGCTCTGCTTTGAGTAACCCAAGTAAGACACAGCCTCGCTTGCCAACCAAAAGGGGTATGACCCCAGTGGATCTCCAGCCCTCACTGGTTTTCTCCTCACAGGGCCCAAAGACAGCGCCCTGGGAGTTGGCTTTAATTGGGGATAGAGGAATAGTGAAGGAGGAAGGAGGGAGAAAGGGAGGCCAAGAGTCTAAGTAAGGAGTCAGGATGGGGTGGTGGGGAGGGTCTGGGCTATGTCCTGTCACTTCTCTTACTGACGGTATCATATAACTGCATCCCACGGTGCTAGATTTGAAATCCTAGTTCCACCACTTCTTGGTAGTGTCAACTAGATTACTCTGAATTTGCCCTCTCACTTCCTCAGGGGTCATATTCTGAGCTGGTGGAGTACATTCCCCCCATCTGCAATTTACTGAATTGTCTGTTAATAAGCCGCAAAGCTAAACATCTTGGTCTTCGTGGTTGATTATGCTACCAGTAGTGAGAAAGATTCTTTTATGGCTTGTTTTTTCCTACACTCACCTCCCTTTAAGAACCTAGTACAATCCTCAGAATTACTGGTTTCCTGGGTCCCCAGACCAAGCTTCTATCCCCAGATCGCTTCCCTCTTCTAGGGGGTATTCTACTGCACAGCAAGTGAGTGTAAGTCCAGATGCCCTGAGTGTTCAGCTGGCCCCTCTCCTGAGGCTAACACTCTGTCTTGTTGCCTGTGACTGAAGTGCTAACAGGGGCAGCGCCCAGGCCCTTGTTGCAGGGCCTTCAGTGCCTTCTCACTATGTTTACCCAAGTCGCCCAGCTTGACAATCCCCCATCATCTCTGAAATGAGCCCTAGAAACTCTGGCCCAGCCCAACATTCACAGATGATTCCTCATATCTTTCATCTCCCAGGCCCAGAGGACAAACTCTTTTCCTTTGTGTTCTATTTTGACATTATTCTGCCTCTTTGTTCCCATTTTAGGGCAGTGTGAGGGGAGCTCTGTGCATTAGCTTTTGCGGGCTTTAATGAAGCAGGATTTGACAGCATTTCATATCGGGTATCATCTTTTGTGTGCATGGGGAGAAGGGCTGAGAAATGTTCCTTTAACTGGTGCCAGAAGAGAAGGTAGAGAAAGACAAGAAAAAAAATCTGATAACTACTTTTTTCCATTAAAGTCCCGGCCCTTTTCTAAAACAGGCTATTCGTCTATATTTCAAATCAGTTGGGAATCCTATCTTTCCACAACAGCATTTCCTTACTTCCTGGAAACATATATCACAGGATGTATAATAAATGTTTATGCTAGCCGTAAAGAGGAAAGTAACATTTCATAAAATTTACCACAGACCCCAAGGTGAATTTAATATAGGAGCTTGAGCAACGAATCCCAAAGCAAGTGAATTTGGGCTCAAAGCCCATCCTGAACTGACTTCATTATGCATCATTGATTTTCGGGGGAAAAAACTCAACAGCAAAACTTCCTGAGATCTCCACATGGATGAATCGAAGCAAGGCTCTCTCTCACATTAACCCTACACTTTCCTATGTATCATTCCAATGCCCCACATGAAGGACGATGACTGAGCAGTTGGCAGGTGGCTGCTCTCTGTGTCCTTGAAGGACAGAACAAGAAGAAACAGCTGAAAATGGCCCCAAGATGAGGTCTACTGACAGACCACTTCAATTACACAGAAAGGACTGCTTCATCCAGGTATAAAGAGGCTATCACGAGTCAGCCTTGGCTCAACATGGCAGGTGCATTTAACCACCAAAACCAGGGCTGTTGTAGACCAGAGCACGCTTTCATGACAGTCCATAAATAGAACAGAGTTTTTTCTGCTCAGGCCAGTCGAGTCCCACTCCAACCCAGCGTTGGGGGCATGTGTGATTCACTTGCCTGCAGAAGTCTAAAGAGGGCCATGTTTCTTTGTGAATCATCGTACCTGGGACTGGACTCCAGGGCTTTTCTAGAAACTGTAGGAGGAGCCACACCGAGGAAACGGGAATTAGGAAACTCCTTCTCCTACACTTATTCTGCAGGTGCTGTTTTATGAATGTCCGGGAGAAAAAAATCCTATGAACATGATCTAATATGTTATTTCCAGGTGGCCTGAAACTTCAAAGATATAGCTTCTGGAAAAAAAAAAGTCTCTGGCCTGAGGGAATATGGGAGAACCCTGAGTACAGCCCAGTAGTGGGACAGACGGCCTGTGCCACTGTGATCTGGCCAGAGGAGGAAAATCTGTGGAACTAGGCAGATCCTGAGCCAAAGCTGGCTGGCTCTGAGATTTATTCCTCCCCACTCTCCCTGCTCGGTCCCAGGAAACACACCCTATTCATTTTTACTGTGGGGAAAACAAGAGCAACTAGAAATAACACGTATCTGGAGGGAAGGAAATCATAGTTCATCCAGGGAGAATGTTTTCTATGGAGACCAACACTGAAAATGTCCTCCCTTACAGCTTGGAGGGGACTGGCCGAGGTCAGCACAAAATTTAAGGACGTACTTAACTCTGAAGGCTTGACTCTGCACTTGTACTACCTTGAGAGTCCCTGGCTCCTTAAATTTTGCCCCCCTGGGCATCTTGGCTGCTTTGCTCTGCCTGGTTAGGGAAGGATCCCTAACTTGGGCCATCAGGTGACCTATAAGCAGCTGCCCTTTCTTCTGATGGGCTGCTGGTAGTTGACCCAGTCCTGAAGGGGCCCAAAGTGACCTCAAAGAAGAGATTTTGGGAGTTCCCATCATGGCTCAGTGGAAATGAATCTGACTAGCATCCATGAGGATAAAGGTTCAATCCCTGGCCTTGCTCAGTGGGTTAAGGATCCAGTGTTGCTGTGAGCTGTGGTGTAGGTCACAGATGCAGCTCAGATCTGATGTTGCTGTGGCTGTGGTGTAGGCCAGCAATTCAACATACAGCTCTGATTTGACCCCTAGCCTGGGAACCTCCATATGCCGCAAGTGCAGCCCTAAAAAAAAAAAGACAAAACAAAAAAAACAGAGAGAGAGAGATCTGGGTCATTTCAGGCCTGTGACAGCCACAACCTGAACAAGTTGTAAAAGGGTAATTTTTCATTGAAAGCTGCACTTGCCCTTGAAGTATCAAAACTGAATGCTCCGTGATGCCAGCCCCTCACTGCCCCCAGCATAAGAGGCTTTCCCAGCCAAGGAAGGGGATTTGTTTTAGCTAACTGTGTCTGGGCTTTGGACTCTACTATGCTACCCTAAGGGCTAGTTTCTGGATCCTTAATTAGCAGAACCACCAAGAACTTCCCTTTCTAGCACTTAACTCAGAGAATCACTCAGTGGCCAGTGCAAGGGAACAGACTCAACTTTGCAAATGTATATTTTTAAGCTTGGGTGATCTTTTGTTTTATTCTCTGATGATGTCCAGCTCCAGCAATGTGCTCTCTCCTCCCAGAACACTGGAACTGGGAGAGAAAGACAAGCATTGCTCACAGTCCACGCAGGTCCAGTGAAGCAAAATGCCTCCCTTGCTGTGTTGACCGGGGCGGCTGCATGCTGTTAAGTAAGGAGCCGGTGGGCCCAGCCCTGGCAGTGCAATAATCATCCAGTTAGGCAGTGGCAGTTGCTGGAGCTCTCCGTGATCCCTCAGCCAGTCCTTCCTCCCACTCTGAGAGTTGGGGAGCCCCACAGGGCTGCCTCAGCCCAGTGTTGCTCAATCAAGATGGACAGGGTTGCTCTGGCCCTTCTGGCTGCAAGCGCCAGCATGGAGTGAAGAGGTATGTAGATTTAAGTCGTATTTTATCCATTAAAGTGAAGAGGGATGAAACCCAAATAGTGGCTCTAAAACCAGAAATCCGAGGGCTTGGTACTGTTTATGACCTCCGTAGTGGTTGTTTGTTCTTCACACCAAAGTTTGAGGACCACTGAGCTGAAGTGCCGTCCCGCCTGCCGCATCTCCAGGATCTCCCAAATAGACCAGATCCTAGAAAGCATGCTGAGTACTTCTTAAAAATTCAGATTTCCAGGCCCCTCAATGGGTGACCTGAATCCATAGGGCAGAAATGGAAATGTCCCCTGGCAGGTGGATGTGGAGACTGACATATCAAAAGCAATTCTTCCTGCCCTTCTTGCCCTTCCCACCCCAGTGCCAGACATGTGAGCTGAGAACCAAAACCCCAGGCAGAGGCTGTGAATGTAAACGTTGGGTGCACAGGCTTTGGGTCTGAATGCCAACTTTCTCTCTTATTAGCTGTGCTACTTTGGGTAAGATACTGAGCCTCTCTTTGCCTCCCTAACCCCATCTGTAGAATTGCGATGATGAAGACACTTGTCTCATAGGGTTGCAGTGAACACAATGAAATGATACAGTGCCAGGGCTTAGAACAGCGCCTGACATTTAGTAAGAGCTGTCCAAGTGTCGGCTCTGACTCCTGGGGAAGCTAAGATCCTGCCACAGCTGATCCTGGGACATTCATGATGGGGGAAAACCACTGACCCCACAGCAGATGAGAAGCCAGGCAATCAGAAGCAGCCCCGGTTCCTGGGCAAACCTCACCCACAGTGTGCCCACAGCTCAGCCAGCCTCTGAGGACCAGGGTGGAAAGCATGCTTTCTCAGCAGGAGCCAAACGGATAGACTTATTTCCTAGCAGTGGGAAGTGGCCTTGTAGGGAGGAGGGCTGGGCATTGTCCTGTCCTCACCCCCAGCTATGAGCCTCCTTCCCAGACCTGACATCTCAATCCTTCCGACTCCTGCCTGCTTTCTGAGCTGCTGCCTCCACCGCCACCATCAGGCTGTGTTTGGCTGGGAGAACTGCCAGGAAGGATCTGCGCAGCGGTGCGCTCCAATAATGCTAAACAATGGATTAATTACACTCCTCGCCTGTTTAGCTGGAGCTCCTAGGGTCGCCTGCACGTGTGGTCACAGCAGAAGACAACAGGTGTGAGATGCTGGTGAACGCATCGACGGCCCCCGGCACCACCCTCTGCTCCCCTCCCTGCTCCCACCCCAACTCTGCCTCTTGGGCTCCAGTCAAGTCCCTGAGCCCCCTCCCTCCACCCCAGAGCTGAGACAGCGAGAAAGGGTTTTGTCTTCTCTCCCTTCCTTCTCTCCTTTTTAAGCATCTCAGGCTGGGAGTGCTGCCCGTTTTCACAACCCCGTGGAGCCATAGATGGAGAGCTTTGGGGGTGAGGTGAGACTTCTTTCCAGGAGGGCAATTGGTGTGGGGTGACGGCTGGGCTGGCACTGCTCTGAGCCCACCTGGCCAGGCAGGGAAGAGGCGACAGCTGCTTTATGTTCCTCCGAGTGCCAGCTTTCCCGAAAGGAGGTCAGCCTCAGAGACCAAACTGCTAATTAGGTCGCATTCTGCTTCCTGCTGCCACTTTAATTTCCACCCCAGAAAACCTTCAGCTGTGAGTCCAAGACCATCAGCCCCTTTCACCCAAATGCAAATGTCTCCGAGGCCTCTGGCTGGCCAGCCTTCCGCTGGCAGGAGCAGCAGCCACAGACCTCTGCAAAGAACAGGAGCTTCCAAGAGAGACGGCTGTCCTCGACAAAACTGGCTTAGAACATTCAGATTCTACTGAAGCTTGGGGTAGCTTTTAAGAAGACAGGCAGTCCAGGAAAGACTACAGAAAGGTGTTACAAATGAGCACTGGACTGCGAGTCAGGGACATTGGGCCTATTTTTTCTTTTGACACTAACAAGCTGGGTGATCTTCGGCAAGTCACTTCTGCTCCCTGGGCTGGTTTCCACATCGGTAAGATGAGTTGGTTGAATGATCCCTTCCAGCTCTGAACCTCCACAATTTGGATAATAAGTTATATCTCATTTCAAATTAACAAAGAGCCGCTTTTTATCTGTGCGTCCCTTGCAGCAAACACAGATGTGCATTTTGCCCTTTGTTTCCTAAACACTGAAGCCCCCAGATTAGGTGGCCATCACACAAGCCCTCGTTTGCCAAGTGGGAGCACTGAAAGGGCGATTCCCTTCTGCCCAAGGTCTCCTGGGTCCTGGGTCCTCGGCAATTTTTAGCGGGGTGCCTCGGGCAGAACCCGGCCTTGCCCCTGGCCACAGCCTCTTTTCCTCTTCTCTGACCTGGGTCCTGTGCCTGTCAACCTCAAATCCACTTCAACAACCCTTTTCCAAACACTATCAGTAAAGGCTCTGGTATCAGTCCTTGGTATCCACCGAAAACAGTTCGTTGCTTTTCTCGGGGAGATCTGCATTTTTCGCTTGGCAGTGGGAGTGGCAGGGGGGGCTGTGATGTCCAGACTCTTCCTCCGAGGCCCTTGGGGCCCCAGCCCCCAGAACTGTTAGCTGCTGAGTCCCACTCCAAGAACTGCTCTCGGCTGACAGGAGCCTCTTTGTCCAGAGTCACCTCCCTTCTGGGGTGGGAAGGGGAGGCGGTACAAAGGTTCAGCCCCTTTGTCTCAGTTTCAGCTTTGCAAGACCACCCCAGGTCTGGAGCTCTTGAAGGAAGGGCTGAGGACTCTGTAGCAACAGCATCCCCTCATGACTTCTGCCTCTGCCTCATCCTGCTTCCCTCCCTCCCTCCCTTCCTAATAGGTGTTGCTCCTGAGGGCGCTCCTGATAAACTTCCTGTGCACCAACCTCTGACTCAAAGTGTCTCTTCAGGAAACCCAGCCTAAAACATCTCCTTGCTTTTGAGGACGAGAAAGGCTGTGACCCCGGTAAAGGAACTGTGGCTCAGTGGGCGGAGCATGTTTGGGAAGAGTTTCCTTCATAGATTCCCATAACTGACTCGGTGACCTTCTGGCAAAGTGAAAGGGCAATCCTTTGGGTACAGTTTTCCATCTGCCCCAATACTGTGAAGAGGGCGGAAGGCCCAGCATTTGAGTTCCTTTCCTGACAGGACACACAGGTTTGTAAAACTCACAGAGGCAGCAACACCCAGATAGATTCCCTGAAGCACAAGCCCTGAAAGGCCTTGGCCCCGGGCCAGGGGCACCCGCCCCATCTTCTCTCGCATTGCTTCCTCCTCGCCGACGGTTTCAGGGAGGCCCTTGCTTCACACTTTGACCCAGTAACATGGCATCATGACCTGTGGTTACCTAACTAGTGGTGCCAGCAGCCCAGAAAGGAACTTGTGGGATCTTACCAATGCATAATGCTGAGAGAGTGCAAGATTCACGGCCTGGAATGGGAACGGGGCTCTGGCAGCGACTGGCATCACTAGCACTCCTGGCTTCTATCCCTTAACAAAACAGTATATATCCAGGATGTTCCTTCAGCAAATTCTGTGGTCCCTGAGTCTGTGCCAGCCTCTATGCCATCAGCTGAGACGCAAAAGAAGAATAAATTCTGGTTCCCACCAAGCTCCCAAGGTCAGAGGTGTAAAGACATAATGACGAACGAGTGTGACAAATGACATATTAGAGTTGTGGGACCTGCTGGCTAAGGGACCCAAGGGAAGAAGGGCGTTCCAGGTGCCATGGACAATGGTTTGGAAACAGGTGCCATTTTCTGGCTTCACTCATGGGATGAAGACTATTGAGCCAAACAAAACCATTTCTCCTCAGTGCACGTTCATTTCCAATATGCTAGGTAATGGGAGCAGATGAACAGTCCACCAGCCTGCAAGGGTCACCTGCCCAGATGAAGGGAGCATGCAGGTGTACCTGCATTTCCTGCTGGGTCTTCTTTCCTCCCTGTACTGATGCCACACAGAGCACAGAGGGAAAGCCCATGAAGAAAAAGAACTGGAGCCAGCTCTATACTCAGAAAGTCTCCATGTGAACCCACCTGGCTCCAAGCCCCAGCCCAGTCCCAGACCTGGTTTAAAGGTCCGCTGGATGACAGTGTCTCTGGTTTGTTCATTCTGTGCCCCATGTTCAGGGACACTTACAAATAAAATAGACTAGCACGTAGGGCTGGAGTGGAACACAGACAAATGAGTGGGCAGTAGCGGCAGAGGGAGAAGAGGGCGTCTACCCCACCAGGTTTGTTACCCAGAGGAGATGCACCTGAGCTGAGTGAAGGGTTAGCTGGCAAAGGGGAGTGGTGGTGGGGCAGAGAAGATCCAAGCGTTACCAAGAAAGGAAGTGGCACATGGAGTGATTTCAGACCTGGGGACAAGCGAGGGCCTGCACAGAGCTGTGCTGAGAGAATGAGAAGGGGAGTGGGCAGAGGTTGTGGAGCTGAAGACATTTCGTAGGCGGACTTGAAAGACTCAGTGAGTCATTGCATTTGGGGAGGCGGAGGGGAGGGCACAGGTGAGGACAGTGTGGAGGTGTCAGGCTTGAAGACTGGAGGATGGTGGAGCAATTCACTGCCCTCAGGGGCAAAGGCCAGGCGCAGGTCTCCAGGGGCAGGGCAATGAGCACCTTTTTAACATGCTGCATCTGAGATGGCTGTGGGTCTCCAGGTGGACACAGGGTCTGAAACTCAGGAGAGAGGTCGGGACTGGAGGTGGAAGATAGGGACATGTGAGAATATAGACAGATAGTGGTTGAAATCCCAGAACTGGATGAGACCATCAGTGACAAGGAAGGCCCAGGACAGAATCCTAAGCATCAGTCCTTAAGAAACGCTTAGAGGGGGAGGAGCCTGCTGGCAGCCTGCAAGGCTGGGACTGGATGAGAGGTCCCAGATGTCAAGGGGAATGCCATTTTCAAAGCGGAGGGTGCTCATCAGCACGAAATGCTGCTGAGACGCCAGGCAGGCTGAGAAATGGGAAGGGACCACGATAGAAGCAGTGTCCATAGCATGTGGCTGACCTCGAAGGTGGAGGAGGGAGAAAGCCTTGAAGAGAAGTAGGGGGGTTTTCAAGGCCCCCAAGCCTGTCGCAGAGACCCTGGCCAGAGTACAGAGGGCAATCTAGCCCGCAGCAATGTGCCTTTGAAGCTTTAGACTGGGAGGCAGTCTTGCTTGACACTGACTCAACTCCAGTTGACAAGGTGTCAGTCACAGCCCTTGAGCTGCACCAGGTGTTCCTCAGCACCCGGACCGTGCACAAGCATCCTGTGCTTAAGAACTGGAGCGAGCGGGCCAGCTAATTAGAAGCCCCACAGCTGCCTGCGAGGGAAGCGAAGGGATCAGAGGGTCCACCTCACCCCAGGCCTGGGAGACTGCTCCACCAGCTGCCAGCTGGAGTGAGGGGAAGCAGGCCTGCTGCCACCGGAAACACTGCCTGGTGGGCCTGAAAATCCCCGCCTTTAGGACCTTCTTAGAAAGAGGCACCTTTTCTGTTTGTTTTTTGTTTGGCGGGGGGAGAAGTCTCCTTTACAAAAAAAAAGCCTCGATCCCTCTAACATTTGAGGTCAGTCAACTGTCTAGGAGGAACACCTATAGAATAGGCGGCAGGGCGGGGGAGGGATCCCCATCTTAGGTTCAACCTTCCCCTCAGTGTCCCCTGGCTCCCACAGCCACCATGATTTCAGCAGCCAGTCTCGCGGTATGTTCTCTTAAAACTCTGTCCCTGGTGGGGATAAAAGGCCTTTCCCTTTAACTGTGCAGACTGTTTAGAAGATTATGAATTTTAAAAATAAATACTCCTAAAATTCTAAGAGCAAAAAAGGGAAAACACACATACAAGTATAAACAAGCTATGCTTACTTACCAAGCAAAGGATTCTGGCTCTGGCTGATTCTTCATTCAGCTCTTAGACCCATGTCCAAGGGCCCCGACACCCCCAAATGATGTACTTTTTAGATCCTTGGTTCTCCTCTCACCTTCTTTCCTATCTTTTCCCTTCCCAAGCAGAGTTCTCCTGTCACACAGACCTTCTGGGGATACATAAGCGTGATGATCCATTCCTGGGGAATGCTGCAGCCTTCTCCTGGTGCCCAAGAGCAAAGAAGTCAAAGAAATACCTTAGGCTGGTGGTTCTCACACTTAAGCATGCATCGGAATCACCTGGATGGCTGGTGAAAACACAGAGCACTGGGCCCAGTTCCAGAGTTTCTGATTCAGTAAGTCAGGGGTTGGGACCCAAGAATTTTCATTTCCAATAAGTTCCCAGGTGATGCTGCTGCTGCTGCTCCATGGACCTCACTTGGAGAACCACTGGGTCTAGACCCAGGTTGAGAGCTATTTAGTATATAAGTCACCTCATGCTGTTCCTGTGCCCATGGCAGGCAGAGCTCACCAGGTCAGCATTCACTTTTCTGCTAACCCTGAGCATGGACCTTGGAACCTTTATCTTCTCAAAGCACTATTCCAGATAGTTATGAAATAGGATTGGATGCTGCTGCTACTGATGCTGATAATATCTAATACATTTATTTTTATTTATTTATCTTTTAGGGCTGCACCCACTACATATGGAAGTTCCCAGGCTAGGGGTCAAATTGCAGATGCAGCTGTCAGCCTCTACCACAGCCATAGCAACTCAGGATCCACTGAGCAAGACCAGGGATCAAATCCATGTCCTCATGGATACTAGTCAAGTCCGTTACTTCTGAGCCACAATGGGAACTTCATATGTAATATTTTTAAATGATACTACCAATTACCTAGTTGCTCAGGCCAAAAGCTTTGGCATTAGCCTTGATTCTGCTCTTTCATTCTGTTCTCAACTTGTCAGCAGATGCTGTCAGCTCTAACTTTAAAACATATCCTGAATCTGACCACTTCTCACCACGCCTGCTCTTCCCACCCTGGTCCATGCCACTACCATCTCCTGCCTGACCCCTGGGAGAACTTCCTAATAGGTCTTCTGCTGTACTCTTGCCTATCCTGCCACCCACTCTCCACACAACCACCAAAAAAGTCATTGAAAAAATAAGTCATCTCTCTGTTCTCACCCTCCAGTGGTGAGAACATCTTTAGAATAAAATGGGAATCAAAAGTTCTGACAGTGGCTTATAAGATTCAAAAAATCCAGCCTCTACTTACCCCTCTGATCGCATCTCCTTTTAGCCCTACAAGGTACAAGCATGCTTTTGGGGGCCTTCTGGGGGCGCCTGCCTGAGGGCCCTCACACTTGCTATGGAATGTTCCCATCCCCATCAGTAGGTAGTTCACAGCCTCACTCCATATAGGCCTCTCCTCACAGTCACACCCTCAGGGAGGTCTTCCCAGCACCTCTCCCAAATTCACACTCCCACTCATTCCCTGGGCCCCACCTTCCTTTCTTTTCCTTCACAGCACTGTACTGTCAAAACACATGCCCCAAAGTGAATAGGTGCTACTCTCTGCCTTTAGCCATGTCTAATCAGCCTTCTGCAGCCCCTTTCTCTCAAAGCCTTTAGACTATTTCACAGGTCTCTCAAAAGTCCACACCATTTTCTGTCATCATCCCCACTTCATATCTGGGGGCTATCTGTTACAGCAGCTAATATGACTATCATGCTAGCTGATTGCACATTCTCTTGCAGGATCTGTGTGATCACTCTCCTGCCCTTCACAGACCCAGTTCTTGAGTTGCTCTTACTTTCTACACAGCAACCAAGTAGCAATAATGATGACCTCCATACTGCTAAATCAAGTGGACACACTTCTTCTTTTCTTTTTTGTCTTTTTACGGCCACGCCCATGGCATATGGAAGTTCCCAGGCGAGGGGTCGAATTGGCACTGCAGCTGCCAGCCCACACCACAGCCACAGCAATGCCAGAACCAAGCCACGTCTACAACCTACACCACAGCTCACAGTAACTCCAGATCCTTAACCCACTAAGCACGGCCAGGGATGGAACCCGCATCCTCATGGATACTAGTCAGGTTCATTACCACATGCTATTATTTTAAAAATTGGTCAGAGACCCCTCTGTGTGTATAATTTTTTATTTATAGGGTGATATGCATGCATTATTATACTTACTCTGTATATTATAAAACTTGTATGTAATACAACGTGAAAATCAGATTTTTAAAAAGTCTAAATATAGTCTCTAATCATTTCTGTTCCCTCTCAGTTGATTCTCTTGCTCACATCATTCTTAGAGAGTACTGATTGGAAAACCAATTACTCCCTATGACAGAGACAGTCAGCAGTCCACTACTGACTCATGTTCCCTTTCCAGAGTTGTAGCACAGCTGGGAGGGACTACCTAGACTGTCAAGAGAAAAGACCACCATTCAAACACACTGGAGATAAAACTCAAGGTATATATGAGTGTGTGTGTGCGTGTGTGCACACATGTACACACACACACATAAATTGCCTACCACACACTAGAGATCATGGAGATATGCCAAATTCAAATATAGCATGTGCAAAAATAATTCATTAGGAGTTCCCGTTGTGGCTCACAGGAAATGAATCTGACTAGGAACCATGAGGTTGTGGGTTCGATCCCTGGCCTTGCTCAGAGGGTTAAGGATCCGGCATTGCCACGAGCGGTGGTGTAGGTCACAGACGTGGCTCATCTGGCATTGCTGTGACTCTGGTGTAGGCCAGCAGCTGTAGCTCCAATTTGACTCCTAGCCTGGGAACCTCCATATGCCATGGGTGCGGCCCTAAAAAGCAAAAAATAAATAAATAAATAGTAATAATAACTCATCATATTCCCCCCAAAAACTCTGCCCTTTGGGAAAGTACTTGATGATGCTGGAAAATAATATTATGTCAGAAAGCAAAGATGTGCTCAAAGGCTACTGGAGATATGCCAAAAGGACACAATAATTGGCTTAAAGGGGTCCCACTGGCCAGATTTGGGATAAATGGAACATCAGAAAGAATGATAACAGTTATATAAATATATATATGTATAAAATTTTTATATATGGAAATTTATATATATAGAAGTTTAATGGGATCTGGGAGTCCACAGTATACTTTTACAAAATGCTGAGGGGCTAGGTGGAGAAGTAGAGAAGGAAAGCTCCTTTTTTAGAGGAATGCAGGTAATAAAATGTATAAGGTATGACAGATTTAGGAAATCAATATTTTGTAACCAACAATGGAGTAAATGGTTCAAGCAAGAATCATTAATGGATAATAATAGGTGAAACACTGTTCAGAACAAGATATGGACACAGTCACATGGCATCACCCACCCCCTGAGTTGCTGATGAATTATAAAAGGGTAAAGGTGACTTTTTTGTGGCTAGATCAAACTTAGCATCATACTAATGAGACAAATCGCTATTAGGTGTCCCTGATGTGACACAGCAGGAGCAATGTAACACCACCTATGTAGAATTCTTGCCCAAAACATATAACCTGAATCTGGTCATGAGGAAACAATCAGCCACACTCAGATCGCAACTCATTCTACAAGGCAACTGGCCCAGACTCTTAGAAAAGGTCACGTCATGAAAAACAGAAAAAGGCAGAGGGGACTGTTATCAATTAAAGGAGACTGAAGAGACATGATTACCACATGCAATTCATGATCCTTGAGTCCTAGGTTTTCTTTTAAGAAAGCTGTTAAACACATATTTGGGGACAGCTGGAGAAATGTAAATGTGGATTGTATGTTAGATAATATTATCGGACTGATGTTAAATTTACTGAGTACTGTGGTTCTGTAGGAGAATGTCCTTGCTCTTAGGAGGTACGCTCTGATGTATCGAGATGTGAGACAGTGTGATGTCTGCAACTTACGAATGGTGCCATGAAAAAAATGTTTCAATGTCTGAATGTGCATACATTGAAAATGAGAGCAAGGTTGAGAGAGATAAAGCAGGTACAGCCAAATGTTAACAACTGGTGCATCTAGATGAAGCCCAAAGAGGCATTCGTGTACCATTCTTTCAGCTTTTCTGCAGGTTTATACATTTTTTAAGTACCACATGGGGAATCAAGCTAACAAACTTTGTCCCCCTCTCCTGCTTAAGCAAAGGTTATCAGGGGCCAGATTAGAAAAAGCTTTATTCGATTAACCTAAGACTTTGAACTTTTCCCTGAAAGCTAAGGAAAGTCACAGGAGTTTTACCAGAAAAAAAAGGCGGGATCAGATTAGCTATTAGAGGGGAGAGAGAAGAAAGAGTACAGCATGACTCTATCTTCTGGCTTTTTCTTTGTTCTCCTCTGTCTATCCAGATGAATATATTCTAAATAGTCTACCTTCCAAATGGCTCTCTCCTTGCTCTGAACCTTAGCACTATAATTCCCACGACAAGCAAATTGGTTCAGACCCCCACCCTTGCCCCCTGGAGGACTGGTCTCCCTTCTTCCACCCAGGCCTCTCCCAAATCAGTCTGCGGTCGAGGCTGGAGTGATCTTTCTCACACCCAGGCATGACCAAGGCAGTCTCTGTTTCACATGTCTTCAGTGACTCCTCCGGGGCAACGTTCAGTCCCTCTGGCTAACCACCCGTAGACCTCATGGTCTGGAGCCTGCCAACCTTTCTCGCTGCCCCTCCTGCGGCCCTCCCACATCTGTCCTGGGTCCCAGCTAGGCTGCCAGCAGTGCTTTAGACGTGCCCTGCTGCCACACATTTGGAGCCTTTGCACACGGCTCTCCTGTCCCAAGGGAATACATCTTTCCCCCGGCTTTCTGCTTGGGCCACCTCTGCCCACCCACTGGAACTTAGCTCAAGTCTCCTCCCTTCTGGAAGCCTTCCCTTACTCCAAGTCTCAGCTGCTTGCACCTCCTGGGCTTCCCTGGCACACACTTATAGCCTTTCTTCTCACTTGTCTCTCTTCCCCATTAAACTCTTAAGGCCCTTGAAGGCAGGGGCCATGCTTTATCGGTAATGATATCTGTGCCTGGCACATGGTGCTACTAAATAAATGATTAATGTGTGAATGAATGAATGAGTGAAACATGAATGGGAATATCAGTTAGGTTTCTTTAATTAGAAGCAACAGAAATCAACTCTGACACAAAGAGGAATTCACCCGAAGGATGCTCTGTATTCCACATGCTGGAGCTGAGCAACAGACTGTGGGAGGGAGAAATGTGCATGGATCTGTGCACTTGAGCAGTGGAACATCGTCAAGAGTTTCTCAAATCACCACCATTGGATGAATTCAACTAATAAGGTTGTGACACATTGAAAGCACAACCAGTAAGGTCATGACACATTGAAATCAGGGCTGCCATGTAGTTTTCTATGTTTCCCCTCAAAAGCACCCTGCCAAGTAGAGCAGACATAAGTGAGCAGTGCAAAGATGGCCTGGATTCTAGAAGCTGGGAACTGAGGTCTCTGCTCCCTACTCTTCAAGTTGGTCACACATAGACATTGAGCTCTAACTCTTAAGGGCCCACTGGGGTCAGCACTTGTTTGGTTCTGTGGTGGCAGGAAAAGGGTTTCAGTGTCGAAGCTTCAAAGTATGGCTTGCTGCTTTGAGCCCTCTGCTCCTCGTCTTATGCGAGGCCTGCTATTGAGAGCTCCAGGCATCTCATGTTTGTGGGGAAAGGCTGTCCTCACACTTGCCAGGACCGACCCTCCCATGCCTCCGTCCTCACTGAGAAATGCCGCCTTGACCATTTTCCCCTTTTCTGAGATGAGGAGGAACCTCTTTCACGGTGAACCTGTCACCCCAGTACCCTCCTTTCATCTCCGTTTTACCTACCAGAAGCTGAAGCTGTCTTCAATCGCCAAATGCCTGATTTCTGCTCTCCTGACATTCCCTTCACAGCCTCTTTGGGGTCCCTGCTACTCTCTCAGTTGTTCAAGGGTTGGTGTGGGAAGGTGACGATAATGTATCTGGAAAAGGGACACTTTATCCAAGTCAGCAGCAGGTTAAACTCACACCTGAGAAACCCCAGGTGGTTCCTCCTGGCCCCCAAAGACAAAAGTTTCTGTTCTTTACCCCTTCACCTGCAGCAGACTGTGCTCTTTGCGATTTTCTTACAGTCACTCCTTTGTGAAATCTCGCTGCCAAAGGGCTTGAGACCAAGGTCCAGGGCCAAAGGCGCTGCAACCACCCCAGCCACTGAGAACAAGCCACCTTTTGTATAATGAACACCGATGAGGTGCTGGATTGAGTTCTCTCACACCTTCAAAAACAAGGGTAACCTATTTCTGTCATCCTGAGGAGTTCAACTTTTAAGAGGGGAGACCGCCAACAGAAGGCTCTGCTCACGCTCCCACAGAAGAATGCCCAAGCGGCCACAATTACAGCCCTGGAGTAAGGGTCTCCCTGTGGTACTTTTGTCAAAAGCAACACAAGGAGTCACCCCAGAGCCTGCCTGCCCTGAAGCCTGCTTGGCCTGAGGCTCTGGACCCCTAATCTCCCTCCACAGCCACCCAGCCTCTGCTGGGACTGTCTTAACCAGAGTCGCCCGCGGTGTTTCACACATGGATACTCAGCCTTTCTGCCTCCGGAATGTGTTTTCGCCTCCTGGGGCTCCAGAGGGCATGCATCTGAAATCCATAAATATTGTAAGACTCCACCTCCATGAACTCCTGTAGCTGGGAGCTCATCCCAGAGCAGGCCCAGATGGTTTTGGCATAAGGCTGCTCACTTGCTATTCAAAAACCTGACCTGGAATTGACAGCTAACAAAGACAGTCAGATCTCACTGCTGCTCAGGGCCTCATCCGGCTACTCCCCCGCCCCCTCCTTTGCAGCCTTGCTGGCCTCTGACCCTGCTGACCCCCCAGCCCCTGCCCTACTTCTTGCTTCTTGGTCCGAGTTCACCACCAGAATACTCAAATGTGGCTGCGTCTCCTCCTACCCTACACTGCCTTGGATTCCCTGGCATCCGGCTTCAGCTTTCAACTTGACTAGCAGCGGCCTTCCCCAAACCACAATCCATGGCTCTCTCCACAGTTACATGCTATTGAGTGTCCCAAGTTAAGAGTTCTCCTTTTGGGTGTCTCTGGTGACCCAATGATTGTCGTCTTCATGGTCACCATCATCATTTTACATGACAATGCATATATTAGAAGAGCATCTAACTGCCTTTAAAACACTTTCACATGTATTTGCTCCTCATGACCATCTCATCGTGTATATAAGTCAGCACTGTCATTTCCATTTTACAGATGGAACTGGGGGTCCAACAGAGTAAGTGACTAGGTCAGGGCCACATGAAAGCTGAAGCTAACCTTGAATTCAGGTCTTCTTACTCCTGGTCAATGTGACGTCTGAAAAAGAGCACAGGCTTGCTGACAAAAAGGTTTGGGTTCGAATCTTAACTGGAATTGGAATTTGGTCAGTTTTTTAACCTCTCTTACTATGTGTTCCCATTTGAAAAAAACAAGGTTCAATGCTTGCCTGGGATGGGTGTGAAACCCAGTGTGGGAAGGCATGAGGTCCATTAAAACAACCCTGGAAACTCTTGGCCCCTATTCCCCGTGATCAGCTGCCCCTTACAGCCACCACTGGACTCAATGCATACGTATTTTATAACGAACGCATCAGTGTCCCTCTCTAATTGAGAGATGTTTTCCTAGCCCAGAGGAGAAACCCTAAACTCTAAGCCCTTCCGCAGATGCTACTGGGCTTAGCTAAAGACTGAATTGCTCCTGGCAGGGAGCACAAATTCCCTGTACCCTCAAAGACACATGCACATCTCAAGTGCTTACAGGATGTAAAAATGCCGTACTACACATTTGATAACAAGTAAGACTTCCTTTCTTTCCTTCTGTATGAGTTTAACCTGATTCCAAGCTATTAAAATTCATTTGGCGAAATGCCTCCCCAGACAGATCTTAGCTGCTTCACCTTTCGCAGACGTGGCTGACCTTCCATTAGGTGCAGTAAAGTGGAAGAGGCAGCATGCTGCCAAGGGGAGGAAGCCCCGTCTTTAAGCCCCGTGCTTCTAAAGCCCACTAAACAGAGCCTCCAAGCCTCCGACATATTGGGGAGCAGCTCAGGATGAGCATAGACGGGTCGGGCAGGGCCCACAAGTGTCCCGATGCCCGGAAGGAAACTCTGCCACCTTGCTTGAGGCAGGGCTAAGCAGCACCCTGTTTGGAACTTCTGCTTTTCATTCAAGCAACTCCAGAGACCTGAAACCCCGTTGCTCTGACGGATGAAAATCAGCTCTGGAATGGGAAAGTACTCGGAGTCACTGGGGAATGAATATAATCTCCAAAACACATTTACTGCTCACATTCAAATGAAGATTAAATGATTCCTTTAATACTCATCAACTCTATTAAACTTCATAGAAGCAAAACCTTTTGAAATAAATTAGCCAGATCCTTGCTGGAAACAACAGGCTTTTGAGAGCTGCGCTCTCCTCCGCCATTACCCATCCTCCTGACTGCGCCGGGAAGGAGGGAGGAGGAGGAAGTGGGGAAGCCGGTCTAACAGGGGAACAGGGCACATCCCACGTGCCTGGCATGGTGCAAAGCACTGTGAATGTACCATGTCATTTAATTTCCCCAGCAACTCCAGAAGGTAGTTACTATTGTTATTATCAATGTATAAGGAAGAACGTGCAGGGTCAGATATATAGAAAATGGCAGACCGGGGTTTCAAACCTGTTTGATTCCTAAAACCTGGTACTGCTCTTCTGTTTGAATCTGAGGGGCAGCAGGTCCATCCTCCCATGCCACCACGTCCCAGTGCACAACTTGAAGGAGCCCAAGTATTCTAAACTCAAAGCTGAATTCCAGACTATTCTGAAGGTATATTTGTCAGGGTAGGAAGATGGACATATTTTACTTAACAATTTATGAGCTTGCTATACCTTGTAACTGGTAGACAAACAGTATGCAGCCTCCATTTGTGCTTGTGCTCTGATTTTTGCGTATGTTAGGGGTAGGCCTGGTACTGGGGATGGTGTTTCTGAGCCTCACCAAAGCACCCCTGAATCCAATCTACCTCAGTCTAGAGGGAATCTGCCCCAAAGTGATGGTTAAGGAAAGTATACTCTCCTACAAAGTTACCCCTCCCCCAAAAAAGTGTCCAAAGTACAAATTGATGAATGCTCATTGTAGAGAAAGTGAAAGTACAGAGGGACATAAAGAAGGAAAGAAAACACTCATAATTCTGCTACCACAATAGTGGTAGTTTCTTTAAAATTTTGCTTATTTTTATGAATGTATAGATGGCTACAGAGTAAAATAATGAACCATATCTATATCTTGGTCATCTAAACCTTTTCAGAAGAGAATTTTTTTTTTTGTCTTTTTGCCTTTTATGTAGAGCCGCACCCGCGGCATATGGAGGTTCCCAGGCTAGGGGTCTAACAGGAGCTATAGCCGCCGGCCTACGCCACAGCCACAGCAACGCGGGATCCGAGCCGCGTCTGCAACCTTCACCACAGCTCACGGCAACGCCGGATCCTTAACCCACTGAGCAAGGCCAGGGATCGAACCCGCAACCTCACGGTTCCCAGTCGGATTCGTTAACCACTGAGCCACGAAGGGAACTCCCAGAAGAGAATTTTTAAAATTTTCATTCAGTGAGCAATGTGATTGCTGGAAAAAATCACATAATACTATTAATGTCACCATTATATAGTGCCTTATTAAATTAACAATAATCTAGTCATATTGTAGAAAATCCTTCCAGAATATTAGCAAGAAATAATTTCTTTCTGTGGCTTCTGAACAAAATCAATTGAATCATGACCCATCAAAACTATACCGGCTAGAACTGTAGGAGAGAGAAGAGTTTAGGAAGACGGCAACTGTTTAATCCCCAATGCCCAGACAGCTCACGGCTTCCACTGGCCATGTGTGGGCAATGGATGCAAATGGAGCAGAGAAAAGGAGGTAGAGCCAGGCTGTGTTCATTCTTTCCCTCATTCATGAAGCCAGCCAGCATTTATTAAGTGCCTACTGTATGTCATACAGCACTATGCCCTGAGGAGCTCACAGCACAAGAAAGGACACATTTTTGCAACCCAGCATCAGTAGATCCCTCATTTGTAGTAAAAGCTACTCCTCTGCTGCTGCTCCCAGCTTACAAGGTTCAAGAAATTCATCTCTGCTTCCAGACTCTATGAGTGGGACATGTGACCTCTTTTAAACTAATTAGAGAATTCAATCCTCCATACTACTGTGATTGGTTAGATAAAGCCACATGATACAAGCCAGGCCAATCAGGATCAAGAAGATTCATGTCTCAAATTTTCCCTCTAGCTTCAGAGAAAAGTTTCTTTCTCCTCTTGGCATGAGTTCAGAGATTATTTAAGCTTAATGGTTCCTGAGGAATAACATACAAAGCCAGAGAGCACACGACGCCTGAGAATGAACCTCACTCAGATCCTGGCTTAACTGTAGGGCAGCTGAATTAAGCCGCAGCTGAAGGTGAATTTTCCAGTGGTACACACCAATAAATTCTCCTTTTGGTTTAAGCCAGCTTTTGTTTGTTTGTTTTTAGACATATGCAATCAAAACATCCTTATACAAAAATAAGAGCAAATGGTTATAATATAAGGTGATCTGTCCTGTAACAGAGGGACTGGTTATGGTGAGATTTCAGTGCTCTGACAGAAGAGACTATCTCTTGGAGGAAATGGGGAATTCCAGGGGGGGGATGTGACACTGAGGTGGGTGTTAATGGACGAATGGGAAGTGATCAAGTGGAGGAATGGACAAAGGGCTTTTAAATGTAAGACCTGGAAGACACAGATGGTTTTGGTGCTAGTGAGGGAGCTGGGATCTTCTCTTAAGCAAGATTGGAAAACCCCTTCCTGATGTAAAACCCGGGTCTTCCCAAAGAAAGAGCCAATCCCTGGCTTGTCATCGAAAGTGCTCCTGAAGCCATATAAACCCAGAGTTGTATCACTCAGCACCGAAGTGAGCCCTTTCCCCTTTCCCTCCACCTGCTGCCCCTTACCTGAGCCAGGAGCCTCTGGGGATTTGGGACCCAGGTACAGGGTGAGTGGCCACTTGCCTCATTCGGGTCTTCTCTTTATGATTCACTGCATTCATTTCTTGCCCTGTTGACAGTTTCAACAAAACCTGTGCCCAAAAGACGTTTGACTCAGCCTATGAACTCTGCAGAGGGTTCGAAATAACCACTATTTTACTCACACTTTCAGAGACTTTTGTTTCTGGACTATAAACTCTTACCTCCTTTTTATAGATTGCCTGCATTATCTTGGCTTCGGACTTTTTTTAAGGTAGCAGAAGCCCAGGGATTTCTTTGTTTTTATCTATTAAGACTTATGGGAGTTCCCACTGTGGAGCAGCAGAAATGAATCCAACTAGTATGCATGAGGATGCAGGTTCGATCCCTGTCCTCACTCAGTGGGTTAAGGATCCAGCGTTGCTGTGACTTGTGGTATAAGTTGCACGTAGATGGGGCTTGGATCTGGCATTGCTGTGGCTGTGGCGTACAGCAACTGCAGCTCCGAATCCACCCCTAGCCTGGGAACTTCCATATGCTGCACATGTGGCCCTAAAAAGCAAAAAAAAAAAAAAAAAAGACTTATTAAGGGACAGCAACCAATGGGTCCAAGTCCCAGGATGCTTCAGGGCCTCCAGCTCCCAAGCCCAGTGCACTTTCCACGCAAGTCTGCTTGGCAATTTGCCAGCTCTGCTCATGTAGCATTCATAGAAGACTTTGTTAGGGGTAATGGCACAGACACTCACAACTATGACCACTTGGCAGAATTCACACCTTCATGGAAGCAAAACATGGACTTAGTGCTGGAAAGTCTGTCTGGAGACTGTCTAGTTTAACCCTCCAGCAAACATAAGGGACCAAGGCTCAGGAAGGGGAAGTGATCTGTCAGATCAGTTAAGGAGCATGAGGTCCAAGTTTGTTGGCTTCCAGGATTTTTCTAACATCTTGAGTTTCTTTGCCAGCATAAAGATTTTTTAAAAAGAATAAGAGAAAGCAAGCAAGCAACAACAATGGCATCCAGGTGGCACATGTTCTGCATTTTTTCCAATATTTTTTGGTAGATTCAAGTGCATGCAATGAGCTAGTTGAGCAACTCTGCCCTAGCACCAGTCTCTCTCTCAGACCTTTCACCAAAGATTTTCCTAAAGCCAGTGTGACAAGTTCTATTAGAGGATACAAAGCTGAGACTAGGATGCTTATGATGAATGCAATCAGGCGACATCCTCTCTCTTCACCACTATATGTACAGCCATTGTTTTCATGGAAGCCAAGAAATTTCCTGAGTTAAAAAAAAAATCCTAGGGTTTGGACACATGGACATACGTGATATTTATCTAGAAGGTCTCTGGTAGAAGCATGATATCATGGAAGGCAACAGAGCCCCTGAGAGGGAATTCCCCAGAAGAAAAGAAGTCCATCCAATTACAGGAACCACGCCTCTAAGGCAAATGGTGGCTTCTGAGTACCACGTGATAGCAAGCGTGGCAGGATCTGCTACCCTGTGGATGCGAGTGCCCCCCACTCCCTATAACTCAATTTATAGCACTGTGTGGCTCAAGAAACCTTGCTTTGGCAGCCTCACCCCCACTGATATAACACTCCTCACTTTACAAGACCCCTGAGAGGATCTCTGCTTCACCGTATCAAGGCTCAGTGGAGTCCAGGCATCACCAGCCCTGCATAGCCCCTTAGGCATGGGGTGCAGTGCCCAGCATGGAGCGGCTCTGTCACAGAAGCGGGGGTGGCTAGAGAGAGTGAAGTCTGGCTTGGCTTAAAAACAGACTCTGGCACCACATGTTTCTTCTCTAATCCTCTCAGGAATAAATAAGTAATTGAATGTGTAAATAATAAAGCATAAGTTACTAAACTTATTTTCTTTGCCAAATGTTCTTTTATGCCTACCCTGGGTCCTCAGCCTTCTTTAGGAATGTGGATTTCTGTTAGTAGTTTTTATACCTCCAAAGTGTAGCAGAGAGTACACAAGATAAGGAGTTCAAAGATAGGGTTTGAATACCAGCACTGTTATTAATTAACCACATGACCTTAGGTTAGTCACTAATCCCAGCAATTCTTAGCAGAGGTGCCTAGAACATTCTAGGGTGTCATAATCGCTGTGAGGTGTGCCTCAAGTAATTAGTTTACAATAATAGCCAAGTACTGAGGTTTGAAAGCAATTTAAAATACATAAATTAGAGTAAATTTAAAGTAATGCCAATAATTACATCATTCTAATTTTCCTATATTTGCTGATATATTTTCTCAAAGAGAGAAAGTGTTGGGGAAATTATAGACAACATCATGGGAACTAAGCATGACCCATCCTTTGCCTCTCAGGCTATTATGAGGGGATGTGCAGAGGTGCTCAGAGCCATGTCATAGACATGGCCATTCAACACCATCAAAAACGTACTTTTAAAATATATATATATATATATATAAACAAAGACACTGATGCCTTTTTGAAAAGAATATAAAATATCTTTGAATTTTCAAGATCACCCATAGACTTGAGGCTACTTGGGGCTATGTATCCAAGGACTCAGGGATATACAACATCTCTCCTTGGCTGATGTGGGTTCTGAGGTGGAAAAGTTTGTGAAAATGTTAAACCATGTGCCTCAGCCAAAGTAGACAGTTACTGCTCTATCAGTATTCACTATAATGATTACAGATTTTTACAGTGCCCACGAGTTGTGATTCTACAATTGCTTCCATTCCCTATTTCATACAATAATATATTTTTAATAACAAACTGTAAGTAAAGACAAAAGAACAAAAGGTGGTACATGGGCTTCTATACTGCACATGAGTGAAAAGGATCTTAGGAACATTTCAGTCTATGATACAACTGCTAACTTCCAAATAAAAAGGCATGCAAAGCGATAACACAAGTGAAACTGTAAAATGCTCTTCATGTTTATAAGATGTTAATCCTCCAAGTTCCTGTTGTGGCTCAGCGGAAATGAATTTGACTAGCATCCATGAGGATGTAGGTTCGATCCCTGACCTTACTCAGTGGGTTAAGGATCTGGTGTTGCCATGAGTTGTGGTGTAGGTCGCAGATGCGGTTTGGATCTCGGTGTTGCCGTGGCTGTGGTGTGGGCCAGCAGCTGTAGTTCTGATTGGACCCCTAGCCTGGGAACTTCTATATGCCTTGGGTGTGGCCCTGAAAAGACAAAAAAAAAAAAAAAAAACCAAAGATGTTAGTCTCTATAAACTCTGTCTTTTGTGATATCAAAAATAATATAAAATTTATTTCTATTTTCCTCCAATTTGCATGCTTACTACTTTATTAAATTTACATGTTGAATGGAAGTTTGGAAAAATTCAAGCCGTATTTTTTTTTTTTTCAAAAATACGTTCCATTGGGAGTTCCTGTTGTGGCACAGTGGAAACGAATCCGACTAGTATCCATGAGGACACAAGTTCGATCCCTGGCCTTTCTCAGTGGGTTGGGGATCCGGCTTTGCCATGAGCTGTGGGATAGGTTGCAGAGATGGCTCAGGTCTGGCATTGCTGTGCCTGTGGTGTAGGCAGGCAGCTATAGCTCTGATTTGACCCCTAGCCTGGGAACTTCCATATGCCACAGGTGCGGCCCTTAAAACAATAAATAAATTAATAAATAAATAAATAAGTCCATTGAAGAAAATTTGATCATATTTTTTCTTCATTTGGGACTCAGGGAGCACAAAACTAAGTTAATCATAATCCTTAGTTCAAGATTCATTCTGGCAGATTTTATTTTTGGAAGATGGCTAAAATAATAACTCCCTCTCACACACTCATCAACAATGTGACCTGGACACTTCTCCCACAGAGAAATGGGGGCCTCTGTCCCCACCCCTTGAAAGTAAATGGGACCTGTGATTTGCTTGTGACCAACAGAATGTGTCTAAGTCAGTAATAATGGTGATGCAGCTACTGCCTTGCTTGTTCCCTCAGGCTGGAGCAGCCATGCTGTAAGGAAGCCCAAACTAGCCAGTGGGGCAAGACCACATGGAAAAGTCCTGAGATTATACGGAGGGAGAGAAACCTCAGCTGTTTGAGCCTTAATCACCATCAGATTGCAATCACATGACTCACCTCTAAAAACAACGGAAGCTAACTGCTGTTGTATCAAACTACTAAGTTTTGGGGTAATTTGTTAAATAATTTTAATGGAACATGTAATGTCATCACTGGTTCATAAATGGTTCTGTGGATTGCTTGACTGATTCAAAATAATACAGTTATCTTATGAGCCCTAACTGGTCATCTTCCTGGATTTTTTTCTCATAAAATTTTGATATTTTTAGGTACTTGGTTTCATTATTCACATATTTATAAAATTGTTATGACTATAATGTCTATCTCTGCCTCACTTCCCCCCTCCAAAAGTTTGCAGTACTATTTATTTACCTTAGGAATGTGAATTTCTTCTAAATTTGATATGACCATGTGTGTGCATTATGCATTCAAACTACTTGTCCTTACATCCCAGTGGCTAAAAGGTTAGGGACTCTCAACTCAATCCCTCTGAGCTTCAGTTTACCACGTGTAAGATGGCAGAAGAATACTAACCCTATCTCATAGGGTTGCCCGTGAGCACCTACTTAGAAAATTCTTAAGAAAATATTCATAAGCAATAAGGATTTATTATCATAAGGTTGTACTATTTTTACAGTTTCATTATGTATACTTCCTTGTATACATAATGTCTCCTTCCTCATCTGAGAAGCACAGGTACCATCCTCTTTCTTACTCTGTGAACTTGGAAACTTGCTCTGGAATTGACCAATTGTTTATGTGACAGAGGTTTGTATGTTTCTTAAGGGTAGGAACCCAACCTTCTGTTTCTTTTATTTCCTTCACAGTAGTAATGTATTAACACTTTGTGTTGAATAATTTTTTCCCATCCAGATGTACCCAAATCTAGCCTGGCATTCATTCCCACACAAACTGTAAAACAAATAAGATCAGGGGTAGGGCATGCCTAGCTTGGATCCCATTCTAGGAGGGGTCATTACTGAAAGACCAAGAGGGTCTCATTAGAAGGTGGTTTTGCCCTCAAGGCAGCCCCATGGCATGGCCCCTGAGGACAGCTTTAGAAAGATTCTGCAGTGCCAGTCCCTGAGATTTCTAGAACATCCAGATGTCCGTCTGTGGCACAGACACTGAGAGGGTTGTTTTTGATGATATGATGTTCCTAATTTCTATTCACAGCTTGAGTGTGTCCCTGTTGCCTTTGGGAATTAAAGCTGGGGTCTTGGGTGTGGAAATCTCCAAAGAGTCGGCAACGTAATTCTCGGTCCTCAAATCTCACATTCAGCTCAGTCCCTAATTGCCCACAGAACTTCTGTTTACCATGCAAGGATAAGGGACCACATGAGCCTTTTTTACCTATAGGCTGAGACCTCCTTGCAGAAGGCTGGCAATCTCGCCTTGGGGGATATTTCACAGCTCATTATTTTTTCTCTTTAGATACGGTAGCCTCACTTCTGCTCATTAGGCTCCTTTCACTACATCATTGCCTGTCTTTAATGTGGCTGGTCTATTAAATAGCCCTTACCTGGCAAAGCCCCCCAGTGTCCGGAATGCAGCTCTGTGCTCCCGCTTTCATGACTCAGTTTGGATGTCTCTTTAATAAGAGTGGCATGGGCACCAGCATCTCCTTGTGCCATGGAGCCCTCTGCAGCAGGGGGGGTATCACAGAACTCAGAGGACATGCCACTTAGTGCTCAGAGGTTCCTGAAGGCTTTCACAGAAATGGAATGAGGTTCGCCAGAGGAAAGGCTCTGAGCAGAAATATTGGCATCCCATTTATTCAGCGCTACCAAATATCAAAAGGCAATTGATTAAATATTGATCTGACAACTACTTGAAAAGGAGCAGGTGCTTCTCACAATCTGGCAAGAAAACAGGGTCAGGAACACTAAATGTGGGTACTGCAAAAGCATGTTTGCAAAATCTCCGTGTCTTCTTGCCATGATTAAAAGGCTTGTTAGTCATGGGTGAAATCCTATAGAGGGTATGTGCTTGAGTGTCAGCTCATATTAAACTGCATGAAATTCATGTTTCCTCTTTAGTCATAATCCCACAAACTGACCCAACCAGTGCAGTTCCTTTTGTGGTCAGATCACCTTCTTTGGACTTTTTCTGGAAGGTCAGTCCCTGAATCAAGACATTTTAAAAGGCTAATGTTCTAGTCTCTGTTTGTTTACAAGTACAGAAACACACTGAGCTAGCTCAAGTACGAATTGACAGATTAAAACACTAACATGCATACATGTATATGAATGTGCACGTGCATATAACATATACATACGTGTATATATCACTGGCATCAAGCTGAGGAGTCTTCAGACCACAACCCTCCTGCCCTCCCTCCCTCTCCTTCTCCCTCCCTACTTCTCCCTTTCAAGGCTATCATGGGCTCTCATTTTTGCTTTTCTGTGCCCATATATGGGTTTTGCTTCTATTTCCCCACAGACCAGAATCCTCTTAGCTCACCCAGAACTGACTTGGCTTTGGCTTTAACTTGTCCTGGCACTGACTCCCACCCTCTCCGCCATCAATGACATGTTAACCACTGCTGTAGGCTAGATGCCAGTCATGAAATGGTTGTCACCGCCCTCATACATGCAACGTTGGTCATAGCTATTCAAACTGTCATCACTTCAATTGAGATCTGTGCACTGCTGATGCTATACATGCTAAATTGAATTGTTGTTTAAAATGTCTTCAGAAAGATTATACTATGATTTAGCATTAAAATGAAAAGATATCATGTACACAGAAAGGAATGTAAACAGAGCAATGGGGCATAAATTTGATATTAGCGAAGCAAATATTCATCACTGGAGGAATGGCAGCAATTTCATATTTTCTTGAAAAGTAACAACCAAGTATTTACAAGACCTCAGAAAGGAAGACATCTACAAGTAGATGAAGCTGTGTTACATTTTGCTTCTGAGATACAAGCAAAAGGATTGGCTATCTCATGTCGAACAATGCAATTGAAAGCAGGAGAAATTGCCAAACCCTTCAGAACAGACAAAAGAAATTTCAAAGCTATGAGAGGTTGATATGACCAATTCATGTCACAAGTAGGACCACTGTTGAGACCAAATATCCATTTATCAGAACTGCTCAATTTCTAGCAATATTTGCTTCGATCGAGGGAAAAATAATACTATTAATTTGATTAAATGGAAAAGCACCAGAATCAAAACTTGCCAAATGGGTTTCTGCATTTTGGAAGAAAACCCTGGGTACAAGAATAGAATACTCTTAGGAAATTCCACATCACCAATGTTTTGGGGGGCAAAGAGAAAGATCTGTGGAAAACCACAGACACAAGCAATTCTAAGTTGAAAAGCAGTTAAAAGAGTTAGACCCAAGGCAAAGAACTTTGAGAAATTTATTTTACTTACATTTTCCTTTTCATGTATACTTAGTGTATTTAAAAGGCCCTTTTAATATGTGAAAATTAAAAGTCTATGTGATTTAGTAGATTCCCCTATGCTATACAGTAGGTCTTTGTCACCTATTTTCTATATAGTACTGTGTATATGTCAGTCCCAAACCCCTGTATAATATACCCATATGAGAAAAGAATCTGAAAAGGAATGGATATATGTATATGTATAACTGATTTACTTTGCTGTACAACTGAACCTAACACAACTTTTTTGTAAGTCAACTCTACTCCAATAAAATTTATTTTAAAAGTCTATGTGGGGAGTTCCCATTGTGGCACAGCAGAGACAAATCCGACTAGGAACCATGAGGTTGCGGGTTCGATCCCTGGCCTCTCTCAGTGGGTTAAGGATCTGGCGTTGCTGTGAGCTGTGGTGCAGGTTGCAGACGCGGCTCAGATCCTGCGTTGCTGTGGCTGTGGTGTAGGCCAGCGCGGCTACAGCTCAGATTAGACCCCTAGCCTGGGAACCTCCATATGCTGTGGGTGTGGCCATAAAAGGACAAAAATAAATAAATAAATAAATAAATAAATAAATAAATAAATATAATAAAAGCCTATGTGATTTTTAAGAAAACATTGTAAAATTTTGATTGGCAGGATTTTAATCTTTCTTAGTGGCATATAAAATCAGGATCTGTCTTACAAATGATGCCAACTTAGATGCAAGGAAAAGAGATAGGAAGATTGGCACAAGTCCTCTGTCTTAGAACAATGAGTCCAGGTCCTATTGCTTTCTTTTATCAGTGATGGTGGGAATCTTCAGCCTTTTTTGTAAGAATAGTGATACATGGGAAAAAGACAAATTTTCTGCCTTTGCCCTTATCATTTTGGGGGAAGGACAGACTGGGGGTTTGGGATTAGCATATGCACACTGAGGTAAATGGAGTGATTGGGCAGTGGGGACCTACTATGTAGCACAGGGACTCTACCCAATATTCTGTGATAATCTACATAGGAAAAGAATCTGAAAAAGAATGGATGTGTGTATATGTATAACTGAATCACTTTGTTGTACAGCAGAAATCATCACAACATTGTATATCAACTATACTTCAACAAAACTTTTTTAAAAAGAGATATGATTTTTTTAAATTAAAGCAAAAACACATTTATTAATGGGTAAAGAGGGGATTCTAACAGCTTATATATAATCAAAGAGCCAATGTTATCAACAGACTTCTCCACCTGCCTCTCACAGCTCTTTTGGTAGTTCAAGATTTTCATGCCCTTCTATTACTGCACATTTTCATCTATAGACCTTCAAAGCTCCCAAAATTTAGCATGTTCCCACCACGCTTTATTATCAGTCCCATACCCTACCCATGAATCATTCTTCCTTCTTGTTTCCAGTGACAACATTTTAGCCACCCCATCATAAAATTCACGGCTGGTGAGCTGTCCTTGACTCCTGCCTTTCCTCACACTCTTCAACCTCTCCATCACCAAGCTCAGTCATGTCTGCCTCCTAAGCCTCTCTCCCATGTACCTTGCCCTCTCTAACTCCTCTGATGACTGCTAGAATCCATCTCTTCATCATTTCCTCTATCTAGCCCCAAGTTCCTGCAATCTGGATTGAGATTCCTAAAATCCAAATCTAATCATGCTAGTTCTCTGCTGAAAATGTCTAAATTGCTCCCTACCATTTTTAGGAAAGAATTCACACTCAAGAATAGAGTGTACCAGGCCCTTCATGATGTGATCCCTGCCCACCTCTCTAATCTCATCTCTCACCCCTCCCCTTAGATCTCCTGTGCCTCCTCTCTGGTTACTAACAGACACAGCAGTTCCTGCTCCTTTTTGTACAGTTTTTCTCTTTGACAGGCATGTACTTCCATCTCTTTACTCACCTAGAAAAATTCTACATATCCTGTAAGGTTCATCTTGTGAAGATTTTACCTAAGATAGCCCTTTCTGATTTCTAGGTACTTAGAAAACACCACGGTTTTGTCATTACACTTAAAGACATCATGTGAAATTGCTTCTTAAGTTGCCTCTCTCCCTGATTACATGTGGGATCCATAAAAGGTAGGGATCTCATTCATCTACATAAATACAGTGCCTATCACAGTACATGACACATAATAAACCATCCAATAAATGTTTGTTGACTGAATGATTATTTTTTCAAGTTTAATCTAGTCAAAATGGTAAGATCAAAAGCTACAATGATGTGTTTTTATCTTGGGGATGCAAGGATAGTGAGGGGTTCCACAGCCAGCACCAAAACCCAGAGCTAAATCAAGGAGGTAGAGCAACCCAGAACCACTTCTGGATGGTTATGTGAAGATCTGGTCCTGGCAGGTGAACATAAAAGGTTGAAATAAGGAAGATTTGATGTCTTAACCCCTACAAGAGTCTGTAGGTGGAATGTAATTGTATTATTTATGTATCCCTCTGTATTTAATTATTTATACTCCTCATCAAGCCAGGAAAGGCTGGAGGTAGTTTGTATAAACACATTTGATATAATAAGTTAATCTAAGCAGATGTTGAAATCAAATCAAGGGAAAATAAAGGCAAGGAAATGAAATAAAGTCAAGATAATATCTATTTCTTTTCCAGAAGGGCAACAGGGATGATAGATCAAATATTATAATATAAAATTAAAGAAACTCAACTAAGTCCTAAAATAACAAAAATCTCTCTGAGAAACATAAATAAAGCAGAAACTCAAAGCAGTAATTGGACAAAGCTATGGGCCTAGTTGGTAATAGACAAGAATCAGATTTAAGTTGGGGAGAGAGGGGTGAGGCTCAGTGACTATGGGTTAAACTGGAAGTAAGAGTGCCTAATAGCTAGGATCTGGTTGAAGCTACTCGTGCTTTTGTGACTGAACTGGTGGTATCTCAATGTCATCATGAGATGAGAGTTTTGAGCCACTGATATAAGATGTGGGGCTCTAGTGGGTCAGGTAGAGGCAACTCCAAAACTGCTAGACAGGGAGAAGTGACTGCATCAAGAGAATGAGAAAAAATAACACTGAGTCCCATTCAAGATAAGCCTGAAAACACAGATCCCAAATACATGAAGAAAAAGAATATTAGGAAAGACAGTTGACAAAAATCAATAAGGAAATAAATTTACTCCAGATAAAATGAAACTAACACAGTGATATAAAAATAACTTTAATATCAATGTATTGGTACATATTAGATCTCCAAAGAGACAACAGAAAAAATAATATTAGAGAGAAGAGACCAAGAAATTATGAGATGTAACTAGGCAAAGTGGCTAAAAAAAACACATGGACATGAAAAAGAACCATTTGGCGATCTTGGAAATAAAAAACATATAACTAGGAAAACAATAAATGAGGTTAGTTCTAAGTTAGACTTAACAAAAAATCTGTGAACTGGAAGATAGTCTTGAATAACTTATAAAACACAATACAAAGAGATAAAAGGATACAATGAAAGAGCAGTTGAGAGAGATACTGAGAGGTGGCTCCAGTATATATATATTTTTTTCTTTAGATAAGCTTTTTTTTTTCTCTTAATGGATTTTATTTCAATTATGGTGTGCATAAATCATCACAAGTCAATTTTACAGATTTTGTATCCCAAACCCACAGTGCATCCCCCCCCCCCGATTGTCTTATTTGAAAAACCAAGGTTTTCCAAAGTCTGTGAGTCATTGTCTGTTCTGTAAGAAGGTTCATTGTGTCTTTTAGTTTCCACATGTAAGCGGTATCATTGGGTGTTGCTGTCTCACTGTCTGACTGGTTTCACTTTGCATGATAATTTCTAAGTCCATCCATGTTGCTACAAATGTTGGTAATTCGTTCCTTTTAATGGCTGAGTAACATTCCATTGTGTGTATGTACCATATCTTCCCTATCCACTCTTCTGTGGATGGGCATTTAGGTTGTTTCCATGACCTGGCTATTGCATAGAGTGCTGCAATGAACACT
>PVHT020000193.1:9596909-9641685 GCA_004024745.2 Catagonus wagneri
AAAGCAGTTCTAAGAGGAAAGTTTATAGCAATACAAGCCTACCTCAGGAAACAAGAAAAAGCTCAAATAAACAACCTACCTTTACATCTAAAGCAGCTAGAGAGGGAAGAACAGACAAGGCCCAAAGTTAGTAGAAGAACAGAAATCATAAAGATCAGAGCAGAAATCAATGAAATAGAAATGAAGAAAACGATAGAAAAGATCAATGAAACTAAAAGCTGGTTCTTTGCAAAGATCAACACAATTGATAAACCCTTAGCCAGACTTGTCAAGAAAATAAGAGAGAGGACACAAATCAATAAAATTAGAAATGAAAAAGGACAAGTAACAACAGACATCACAGAAAGACAAATGATCCTAAGAGACTACTCTATGCAACTATATGGCAACAAAATGGAAAACCTAGAAGAAATGGACAAAGTCTTAGAAAAGTTCAAGCTCCCAAGACTAAACCAAGATGAAACAGAAAATATGAATAGACCAATCACAAGTTCTGAAATTGAAACCATGATTAAAAGACTTCCAACAAACAAAAGCCCAGGACCAGACGGCTTCACAAGTGAATTCTATCAAACATTTAGAGAAGAGCTAATGCCTATCCTTCTGAAACTCTTCCAAAAAATTGCAGAAGAGGGGACACTCCCAAACTCATTCTACGAGGCAATCATCACCCTGATACCAAAACCAGACAAAGATATCACAAAAAAAGAAAATTACAGGCCAATCTCACTGATGAACATAGATGCAAAAATTCTCAACAAAATACTAGCCAACTGAATCCAACAATACATTAAAAGGATTGTCATCATAATCAAGTGGGATTTATCCCGGGGATGCAAGGATTCTTCAATATCCGCAAATCAATCAGTGTGATACCCCACGTCAACAAACTGAAGAATAAAAACCATATGATCCTCTCAGTAGATGCAGCAAAAGCCTTTGACAAAATCCAACACCCATTTCTGATAAAAAACCCTTCAGAAAGTGGCCATAGGGGGAATCTACCTCAACATAATAAAGGCCATCTATGACAAACCCAGAGCTCACATCATTCTCGATGGTGAAAAGCTGAAAGAATTGCCCCTGAGATCAGGAACAAGACAGGGATGTCCACTCTCGCCACTACTATTCAACATAGTTTTGGAAGTCCTAGCTACAGCAATCAGAGAAGTAAAAGAAATGAAAGGAATCCAAATTGGAAAGGAAGAGGTAAAACTATCATGGTTTGCAGATGACATGATACTATACCTAGAGAACCCTAAAGACTGCCAGAAAACTCTTAGAGCTCATCCATGAATTTGGCAAAGTCGCAGGATACAAAATTAATACACAGAAATCAACTGCATTTCTATATACTAACAATGAAAGATCAGAGAGAGAAATTAGGGAAGCAATCCCATTTATCATCGCATCAAAAAGAATCAATACTTGGGAATAAACATAAAGAGACAAAAGACCTGTACTCTGAAAAATATAAGACGCTGATGAAAGAAATCAAGGATGACATGAACAGATGGAAAGGCATACCACACTCTTGGATTGGAAGAGTCAATATTATCAAAATGACTATACTACCCAAGGCAATCTACACATTCAATGCAATCCCTATCAAATTACCAAGGACCTTTTTCAAATAACTAGAACAAAATAGTTTAAAGTTTGTTTGGAAACAGAAAAAACCCAGAATAGCCAAAGACATCCTGAAAAAGAAAAATGGAGCTGGAGGAATCAGGCTCCCTGACTTCAGACGCTACCACAAAGCTTCAGTCATCAAAACTGTATGGTACTGGCACAAAGACAGAAATATACTTAAGTGGAAAGGATAGAAAGCCCAGAATTAAACCCACACATCTATAGTCAATTAGTCTATGACAAAAGAGGCAAGAACATACATTGGAGCAAATACAGCCTCTTCAATAAGTGGTGCTGGGAAAACTGGACAGCCACATGTGAAAAAATGAAACTAGAACACTTCCTAACACCATGCACAAAAATAAACTCAGAACGGATTAAAGATCTAGATATAAGACCAGATATTATAAAACTCTTAGAGGAAAGCATAGGCCAAACACTCTCTGACATAAATGATAGCAACATTTCTCAGATCCATCTGTCAGAGTAAGGACAAGAAAAACAAAAATAAACAAATGGGACTTAATTAAACTTCAAAGTTTCTGCACAGCAAAGGATACCCTAAACAAAACGAAAAGACAACCCACAGAATGGGAGAAAATATTTGCAAATGAATCGACTGACAAGGGATTAATCTCCAAAATTTGCAAACACCTACTACAGCTCAATACCAAAGAAACAAACAACCCCATCAAAAACTGGGCGGAGCACCTAGGCAGACAATTCTCCAAAGAGGACATGCAGATGGCAAATAAACACATGAAAAGATGTTCAACATCGCTCCTCATTAGAGAAATGCAAATCAAAACCACTATGAGGTACCACCTTACACCGGCCAGAATGCCATCATCAAAAAGTCTACAAACAATAAGTGCTGGAGAGGGTGTGGAGAAAAAGGATCCCTATTACACTGTTGGTGGGAATGCAAATTGGTGCAGCCACTGTGGAAAACAGTATGGAGATTCCTCAGAAAACTCAAAATAGAATTACCATTTGATCCAGCAATCCCACTCCTGGGCATCTATCCTGAGGAAACCATGACTCGAAAAGACACACGTACTTCAGTGTTCATCGCAGCACTCTATGCAATAGCCAGATCATGGAAACAACCTAAATGCCCATCAACAGAAGGAGTCGATAGGGAAGATATGGTACATACACACAATGGAATATTACTTAGCCATTAAAAGGAATGAAATAACATTTGTAGTAACATGGATGGACCTAGAAATTTTCATGCAAAGTGAAACCAGTCAGACAATTAGACAGCAACACCCAATGCTACCGCTTACATGTGCAAACTAAAAAGACACAATGAACTTCTTTGCGGAACAGACAATGACTCACAGACTTTGGAAAACATTGGTTTTTCAAATAAGACAATCTGGGGGGTGGAGGGATGTGCTGTGGGTTTGGGACACAAAATCTATCAAATTGACTTGTGATGATTTATGTACACCTATAATTGAAATAAAATTCATTAAGTTAAAAAAAAGACATAAGGATGGTCAATAGGCACATGAAAAAATGCTCAGCATCACTAATTATTAGAGAAATGCAAATCAAAACTACAATGAGGTACCAACTCACACCAGTCAGAATGGCCATCACTAATAAATCTACAAATAACAAATGCTGGAGAGGGTGTGGAGAAAAGGGACTCCTCCTGCACTGTTGGTGGGAATGTAAATTGGTACAACCACTGTGGAAAACAATATGGAGGTTCCTCAGAAAACTTAAAATAGAACTACCATATGACCCAGCAATCCCACTCCTGGGCATCTATGCGGACAAAACTTTCATTGAAAAAGATACATATATGCACCCCTATGTTCACTGCAGCACTAGTCACAATAGCCAAGATATGGAGACAACATAAATGTCCATCAGCAGATGAATGGATGAAGAAGATGTAGTATGTATATACAATGGAATACTACTCAGCCATAAAAAAGAACAAAATAATGCCATTTGCAGCAACATGGATGGAACATGGATTCTCATACTAAGTGAAGTAAGTCAGAAAAAGAGAAAGACAAATACCATATGATATCACATCTCTGTAATCTAATATATGGCACAAACGATGTTCTACAGAAAAGAAACAAACTCATGGACATGGAGAACAGACTTGTGGTTGCCAAAGGGGGAGAGGGAGGGAGTGGGATGGACTGGGAGTCTGGGGTTAATAGATGCAAACTATTGCATTTGCAGTGGATAGGCAATGAGATCCTGCTGTGTAGCACAGGGAAGTGTATTCAGTCGTTTGCATGAAGGAGGATACTATGAGAAAACGAATGTATGGATACATGTAACTGGGTCACTTTTCTACACAGCAGAAATTGACAGAACACTGTAAATCAGCTATAATAAATTTTTTTAATCTAAGTTCCTACTTCAAAAAGCTAAAAAAAGTAGAGCAAAATAATGCCAAAGTAGGCAGATAGAAGGAAATAATAAAAATCAGAACAAAAATCAATCAAATTGAATACAGGAATACAGAGAAAATCAATGAAACAAAAAGCTGGTTCTTTGAAAAATAATCAATAAACTTCTATCAAAACTGACCTATAAAATGAGAAGAGGCACAAATCACCAATATCAGGAATGAAGTAGGGTATATCATTATAGATACTATAGCTATTAAAGGATAATAAAGGAATACAACAAACAACTTTGCTCTCATAAATTTGACAACTTAGAAGAAATTGACCAATTTCTCAAAAACCATGAACTAACAAACCTCAAGATGAAAGAGATAACCTGAGTACTACTATAAACATTAAAGAAATAGAATTCATACTTTAAAACTCCCCAGAAAGCTGTCCCCTGGCCCAGGAGGATTTACTGAAGAATTTTACCAAACATTTAAAGAAGAATTTATACCAATTTTACCCACAATCTTCCAGAAAATCGAACAGGAAGAACTACTTCTCGACTCATGCTAGGAGGCATATATATATTATATTGATACCGAAACCAGAAAAAGACAGTACCAAAAAGAAAATTACAAACCTATATCTCTCATGAACTTAGAAATAAAAATCCTCAACAAAATACTATCAAATACAATCCAATAATGTATGCAAATAATTACGTCACAATCGATTGAGTGGGAGCATTCCAAGAATGCAAAGGTGGTTCAACATTCAAAAGCCAATTAACTTAATCCATCATACCAACAAGTCAAAGAAAAATATGATCATATCACTAGAAACAGAAAAAACTTTGACAGTACAGCACCCTTCACAATAAAAAGTCCCAGCAAATTAGAAACAGAAGGGAACTACCACATTCTGATAAAGAGCATGTACAAGAGACCCCACAACCAGCATCATACTTAATGGTAAACAACCGTTATACTTTCCCCCAAGTCAAGGAACAAAGTAAAAGTAAGGATTTTCATTCTTACTACTCCTATTTACCAGAGTATACACGAAGTTCTAGCCAGTGTAACTGGCAAGAAAAAAATGACATAAAGTTTAGAAAGGAAGAAATAAAATTGTCCCCATTTTCAGATTGTCTATGTAGAAAACCCCAAGATATCTGTTTTTTCTTAATTCCCAGAACCAATAAGTGAGTTCAGTAAGGTCGCAGCATATAAGATCAACACACAAAATTCAACCACATTTTATATACTAATAATGAACATGTGGAAACTAAAATTAAAAACACTATTTACATTTATTCCAAAGAAAGTGAAATACTTAGGTATACACATAACAACACACACATAAGATTTGTATGCTGAAAATTTAAAAAGTATAATAAAAGAAATCAAGGAAGACCTTATTCCTAATGGAAAAACATTCCAATTAATGGTTTAGACGACTCAACATAGTAAAGATGTCAGTTCTCTCCAAATCAGTATATAAGTTTAGTGCAATTCCTGTCAAAATCAAAGCAAGAATTTTTCGTAGACAGAGATAAACTTCTAAAATTTATACGGAAAAGCACAAGCTCTATGGGAATTCCCTCGTGACTATGAAGGTTAAGGACCTGGTGTTGTCACTGCTGTGGTGCAGGTTTGATCCCTGGCCTGGGAACTTCCCTATGTCAAAAAGAGTGTGGGGGAAAAAAGAAAAAGAAAAACCCCAGCCCTAGAATAACCAAACAATCTTTAAAAAGAAGGCTAATGGGAGGAATCAGTCTACCCAATATCAAGGTTCTTTATTCAGCTAGAGTAATCAAGGCAGTACTATTAGTGGGTAAATAGACACATAGGTTAATGGAACAAATAGAGAACGTAAAAATATGCCCACACAAATATGTCCAACTAATTTTTGACTAAGGTAGAAAAGTAATACAATGGAGAAAAACAACTTTTTTAACAAATAGTGCCAGAGCAACTAGACACCCACAGGCAAAAAATAAACAAAAACCACCTTGACCTAAACCTCAGAACTGACCACAAGCTTAAACATAAAATATAAAGCTATGAAACATTTAGAGGAAAAAAAAAAAAAAACAGGAGAAATTTTTTGTGATCTAGGACTAGGCAAACAGTTCTTAAGACTTGACACCAAAAATGCCATCAGTAAAAGGAAATATTGATAAAACTGGACCTCATCAAAATTGAAAATGTTTGCTCTGCAAAATACCTTATTAAGAAGATGGAAAGACAAGCTACCTACTAGGGAGGAATATTTGCAAACCACATATTAGATACAAAAGACTAGTATGCAGAATATATAAAAAACTCTCAAAAGTCAGCAGTAAAAACAAAACAAAACAAAACAAAACAAAAAACAGCCCAATTAGAAAATGGACAAAGGACATGAAGAGATATTTCACCAAACAGGATATACAGATGGCAAATAAGCACATGAATAGATGTTCGGCTTCATTAGCCATCAGGAAAATGTACACAAAAAAGCCATAATGAGATATCACTACATATCTATTAGAATGGCTAAAATAAAGAATTGTGACAATACCAAATATGGGCCAGGATGTGATAAAGTACATACATTGCTCCTGAGAATGGAAAACGGTAAAGCCACTGTGGAAAAATAATTTGACTGTTTCTTATAAAACTAAACATGCAACTACCACGTGATTCAAGAACTACACCCTACACTCTTGAGCGGAATGTGAAGTTTCCAAAGAAATGGAAACTTATGTTCACACAAAAATCTATGTATGAATATTCATAATAGTTTTATACGTGGTAGCCAAAAATCTGTAAACAACCCAGACATTCCTCAACAGGCTAGTGGTTAAACAAACTGTCATATACCCATACCATAGAATACTGTTCAACAATAAAAAGCGATGAACTATTGATGCATATAAAAACTTGAATAAAATTGATAGAATTATGCTGTGTTTTCCCCTTAGCCCTGAAAAGGTTACATGCCATATGATTCCATTTATGTAGTATTTTAAAATGACAAAGCTTTAGAAACACAGAACAGATTTGAGGTTGTCAAGGGTTAAGGTTAGGGTGAGGTGGTGCAGGGTGCAGGACAGAAGTGGAGATGGCAACACAGGTATCCTTTTAACGGAATTGTTCTGTATCTTAACTGTACAGTGGATACAGAAACCTGCACACGTAATACAATTGCATAGATCTAAGTACATGCAAACACACAAATGAGGGCAAGCAAAACTGGGAAAATACAGATTGGTGGATTATATCATGTCAATATTCTGGATGTGATATCATACAACAATTTTGCAAGATGTTACCATTGGAGGAAATTGGATAAAGAGTAGAGGATTTTTCTATATTGTTTCCTTTTGTTTTTTTGGTCTGTTTTTGTCTTTTTAGGGCTGCACCTGTGGCACATGGAGGTTCCCAGGCTAGGGGTCCAATCGGAGCTGTAGCAGCCGGCCTTCGCCACAGCCACAGCCACGCAGGATCCAAGCTGCGTCTGTGACCTACACCACAGCTCACGGCAATGCCGGATCCTTAACCCACTGGGCGAGGCCAGGGATCGAACCCGCGTCCTCATGGATGCTAGTCGGGTTTACTAACAGCTGAGCCATGATGCGAACTCCTATATTACTTCCTTTAATTGCATATGAATCTACAATTATCTCAAAATAAAAATCAATAACCTGACAGATCAGAGATTCCTCTCCACTACCCTTCCCTCTCCCCACCCTCAGCTAGTTGTTAAACATTTACCAGCACACAGATCCACTTCCTTTGGAGAACGGAATTGGTGTTAGTAAAACTTGTTTGTTTGTTTGTTTGTTTCCTTGACAGCCTGGGAATGATGGCTAGAGGAAGAGCTTGTGGCCTTGGGAGAGTACTTTTACTTCCCTGGGCCTTACTTTTCCTCATCTGTAAACTGGAGATTCAGTCCTATAGGGAAGAAAAGTCAACACTTCTAGAGAAGCTACTTTTATCTACGTCTCCTTCCCTCATCTTCCAGCAAGCCCAATGAGCCACGCACAATGAGTCTCCAAGTTTCAGATGAAAAAAACAGAGGCTTAGCAACATGCCTACCACAGAACAGAACTGGGGTGAGAGTCCACATCCAAGTAGTTTTCGTTATCGCCTGAGGCCCTGGAAGCCTACTCAGTTCTCTGACACTAAACCCCGCAAGGCAGCCTTTTCTCAATGGAAAGTGAATTGCGCTGGGAATGCCCAGCCTTCTAAGTGGAAGTAGAGAATGGCTGCAAAGGACTCAGCTTGATCCCATCAAGCAGATACGGTTGCACCAGAAGCCACAGACTTCATTTAGGCCAGCCTTCCCTCCGTGTACACTGTGGAGCTCCCATGGACAGCCACTAACTTCCCCCTGGTTGCTTGTTCCCTACTGTTGCCAGCAGTACAAACCCCAAACAGCCCCAAGCTCCCCTTAGGGGGCAGCCAGGGTGTCATGGTCAGCAGCTGTGGGCCATGGGAGCGTGGGTACCGAGGTGGGGGTGGGGCTGGGGTGGAATGTCCAGACGTATAACATCGGTGCTGGTTCATGCAGAAGGAAAGAAGTGTCTCCTTAGACTGGAGAGCATTACTGCCCAACAAAGACAACCTTCCCACCAATCTCCTTGGTGTTTTTCTCACAAACTCTACAGGTTCACTGCCCCAAAGGGTCAAAAGCAAGATAGTTTGGTGGTTAGAGCCCTTGGCTACGGGTCAGGACACATGGACTTCACCCAGCCTGTGACTTTCCCTAAGACTTTGCACGGGCCATGCTCCCTTTCTGGCATTCAATGTCCTCATCCATAAAATAAGGGATTCGGATTAGTTGTTCCCTAGGCCTCTCCAAGCCCTGCCAGCCGTCATGTTCAAGGTGAGCTCTAAGACCTGCATGCAGGGCCTACCTGAATTCACCACAGCTCACAAACATTATTAGCACAGAAGTCCTAGTTGAATTTCATTTTTCTTCCGAGGCTGTTTACTGCCTAACAAAATGTACTTAGTGGTAGATTCGTGACTGTGATGTTAAGTGGGGGCCACAAACCCACAGCCAAAAAAGAAAAAAATAGGGGAGGGGTGGGGAGCACAGAGCCGGAAGAGGGAGGGCCATCCAGAGGGTTGGGAAACCTCAAATTCACAGGAGTGTCTCATAAACACAGGCACCATTCCTTACTTATTTACATCCTCTGCCCTGTCTGGGTTCCGCGTGGTCTCTACTTCTTGTTAGCTTTTCAGCTGCATACCAGGCCCCAGCTGGCAGTGGCTAATTGCAATCAGCAGGTGAGAAATGTAGGTTCTCCGAAAAGGAATTAGCTCTAGCGCTGGGAACCATTCTGGGAAATGTAACAGACCTGGGAAGAGAGGGGGAGATGTTTAAAACCTGAACTTCTGTGAAAAGCATTAATTGAAAAAGACAGCCCCGCGCACCAGGAACCCATGACTCACTCGCCTGAAAATATAATGAAGCAACTTAGTGTGGAAGGAAAGACGGGGGAGCATTTCCATTTCTGCAAAAGCAGCTCCTGCCTGGTGCACACAAGCCCTGCCTGCCCTCTTTTTCCAGGAGACTCAGAGGGCAGAAAGGCAGCCTCTTGTAGTCTCCTCTTTTACCTTTACATTTTTCTGCATGAGTAAAATCTCTGCACCAAGCCGGGGACTTTTCAGTTGTTTGTATTTATTTTTTTCAAGAAAGATGTAAAGCCGTCTACTCCGGAGCAGAACGACTTGAGGAAGCAAGTTCAAAATCGGTTCACGATCCTGAGGTTGCTGAACATCCAGGTGTTTACTCAGCCTGGTGCCAAGGGAGGGGGGTGGGTGGGACATGGGTGCAGCCACACAACCCTAAAAGGCTGTTCAGTTACTTAGGGAGGCAAGCCTGATGCTAAGGCGCAATGTCAAGGAGCAAGGTCTGGAGGCGCCTGTGTCCTCAGCGCTGGGCTGCTCTCTGTGGCTCCTATCAGAGGCCCCTGGGGACAGAAGAAAGGCCCCAGGGGGCCCCTATAAACACCCGCCTGCTCACCTACAGAATCAGCTTCTCTCTATACCTTATCAGGAAAGGGAGTGAAAAGCGTACCAGAGGGGTGATTTGAATTTCATTTTCTCACTCTGTCCCCCTGTGGGGAGTGCTGTGTGGTGCTGCATGCTGATTCAAAGAAAATCATCTCTGCTCGCTGGGGTTTAAGGCTAGGCATGGGCAGCTCACATTGCACTGGACTGTGGGGCGCCTTGCAAACCTCTACAGCCGAGGTGGGGTTGGGGGCTGGCCCAGCAACAGCAACTTTTACGGGAGGAGAGGCCCGGTGTGACTGGGCAGGTCCCAGAACCCCTGTGGGCCGCCACGTCCTCATCTATAAAACGAGCGCATTGCGCACTGCGACCCTTCACCTGACTTCAGTTCTCAGATTCCATGAAAGGCGAGTGATAAGATGTGGCTTAAGACACAAAAGATTTGCTCCCCCCAAGGAATGTTTATTGGAGTTTGGGGGGGAGGGCGGGTGGCTCAGATGTCCCTTCCTTTTGGTTGTTTGTAGGCCAAAGGGGAGGGAGAGGCTAGGCTCCGGAGCCAATCTCAGATGAAACCGCAGTCCCTGGTGGGAGGTCAGACTAAGGACAGTGACTGAGCAGGCCAGCTGGGGAATCTTTGTCCACTTGTGAGGGCCCCTACCCCATCCCCAGCCACCCCTTGGCCCCAAGGAATGTCAAAGGAGAGATTGAAGTCTCAAGGGGAGGAGATAAAGAGGCCTGGAGACCTTTCAGCCTTGGAGCCAAACCCTAGGCTTTGTGATCAAAAGACAAATAAACAGCCATTCCCACCGGGTTTCTCAAAACCTGCTGAGCGGCACAAATGTTTTCTCCTTATAAACAAGCTTACCTGAAGTAGGTGAAGAAAACCAGACCCTGAGATCGCGCGCAGTTTTTGGCAGACCCCTTAGGAGAAACTGCCGCAGACAGCTTATCAAGTGCTTTTCTCACATCTCTCGGAAATAAGATGTCAAAGTTTGAACATAAACCACGAGCAAACAAAATCGGCCTGGTGCTTCATGCCAGCTCCCCCATCCTGACACAGGGCAGGTTTTGAATATGAGCCACAGCATTAAAAGCTGCTGACAGGATTTTTAAAACAGCCAATGGGTCAAGAAGGTAAGCAGAGAGGAAGCCACCACAAGAGGCCTCCTCCTTGGTCAAATACTGGGCTTGGTACCACTGGTTACACAACTCTAGGGGGCGCTATTCTCATCCAAGTCTATGGACCCATGTTTCAGGAGGTGTCAAGGGTGAATACAGTGGAGTGAGGCAAGACAAAAACCCAGTGAGTGCCCACCACACGCCACTGCTTGGGATATACCATGGTACTGACAGCGACGAGGCTTACATTAGAATTAGCCAGTGTCCAGCGTGGGAGGAGGTGATACATACTATAGCAAAAATACTTCTGGGAGAGGGCTGGAGAGTGGAGGAGGGCTGAGATTTATAGTGGGGTAGTCAGGGAAGGCTCCTTGGAATGAAGTGACTCTGCCCCATCCTTATCCCGCTGAGCCACCAGGGAACTCCAGAGATAAAGTGACTTTTGAGCAAGGATGAAAAGGAGAGAAGGAGTATGAATCTGCCAGGAGGCTCTCTGGGGGAAGAGGGACCGGGGTAGAGGGGACAGCGAGTGCAAACGCCCTGAGGTAGAAGAGCGCAAGGCAGAGGTAAAGTACCCCATGGCAGCCAGTGGAGCTGGAGTGGAAAGACAAGGGGCATCGCCACAGATTCTGAATACAGTAGAGAGCCATAGAACATTACAGCCGGTGCCCCACGCCACCCCATCAGCCTGCTCTGCCCGGTCGGCATCTCAATAGCCACCTCTGGGGGCCTATGGAACTCTGGTTCTCCATTAACTAACAACTAATCCCTGATACTGTTCTGTTTAATTACTAACCAACTAGGGGTAAATTCAGCAGTATCCCTCTGAGTTTCTGGACTTCAGACCTCCTAATATTTCATCCTGGGGATAGAGGCATCTTGAGGAAGCAGACATGTGGAAAGAGGGAGGGTGACTTAAAGCTGACCCTCTCTAATTCCCCAAGTCCCACGGCAAAAGGAATCACCATGCACAGCGTGATTCAATAAAAACTGGCTGACCTTTCCTCACCACCTTTCCCACCGATAGAATGGCAAAACCTCTGGAGAGCATTAACTGTATCCTGTACTCATCTGATGGTGTTCAGAATCTCTCATCCAAGCACCCAGGATTGATTCAGCGTCTGTCATACTCACTCTGCTTTGGCCCAAAGAGTAATGCAAACACAGTCTGCTCTGCACAGAGTGTGAGATGGGGCTCAGGGGTGACCCAGGCATTTTGATGACAAATTCTTGGCTGCATGCCCTTAGGATTTCCTTGGCCAGAACCTCTGTGGTTTGCTTTTTACCATTTATCAATAAGAGCATTGCACCAAACAGACAGAACCTCTGAGCATAGGTGACACTGGAAGCAGGAAGCAGCTTGTCCTGGAAGCCTAGGGCCCTGGATTCTGTAGCAAACAAGGTCTTGTGGCTGTATCGGTTAGGGTTGGGTACAAGTCAGAGGCCGAAACCACTCTGAGGCTATAGGGATTTGTGAGAGGACAGACCCCTCTGCAGTTGAGAGAGCTGTGTAGGGGCTGCTGCCCCTCATCCCTTGTTAAGCCTGAAGACAGCAGGGTGGGTGGGAGGGAGGGAGAGATGGGCAGCCTCTAGTAAGGAGCGTCTTGCATGCCACCCTGGCATTCAGAAGAGCTGAGGAGGGCTGGTGGGCACTAGAGGGGCCGCCGCCTACACCAACCACTCCTTCGCTTCTACCTTCCAAATTTCACATGCATCTCTCTTTCTGGCTAACCCTAACCATAGAGGGAAAGGAAAGGAATTCCATGAAAGGGAGTTCCAGCTTAGCCGCTGCAGTGACTTTGACCTTAGGCCTACTTCCTCACCCACAACACCTAGGGTTTGGCCTGAAGGAAACCGTTGGGAGCATCCTTATTACAGTAACAATTTCTTTTCTTCCTCACTGGTGAGCCAGCAAAGGCAGCATGTGGTACCCGGTCTGCCCACAATGCGTGCGGAGGTGCCAAGAGCGCCCAGGTGCTGTCGCAATGTCGGGAGTCTCCATGGGCTGGAAAGAGTCCAGCGTTTTGGCCTTAATCCTCAGGGGACTCCTTGTTCTGCGGGCGCACACAGATTGCCTCATTCCCCCCTTACCCTAGGCCCGGAGGAGTGAGACATTATCATCTGTCTTCCCAGGCAGTAAACTTCAGATCCAGCAGGCTGCTGGACCAGCCCCAGTCACCTGCTAAGGTGGTGGCAGCAGGTGACAAAGCCCAACCTTCGTCTCTAGCAGTTAGGCTGAGAAGTTCCAGGGATTGCAGAAAGATTTTGAGGCTGCACACAGTTCAATTAACAATCTGGACCCAAACATTTTCACTAGTTCACTTTCCAGGAGGTTACAAAATGCTCTAATACAACCTAATGAAAACCTTTTTCAGCAAATAAATGTGAGTATTGTAAACCATGGAGCACTCTCTATAAAACATGCCATTTGCAGACTCTGATCTTAGGTACTCTGGATGGGAGGGAGAGAGGAAGGCCAGACACAATAAAGACAGAGAGTTGTAAATGCAGAAAAAGAAATTGAAATAAATTGTTTAGAAAGAAATGACCATTTATGACCAAAGAAATGAAGAGGAGAAAGAACATGGACGTTAAAGAGAAGGGGGCCAGATTTGTTCTTCTCAAAAATTCCATGTTCTTAGGAGAACATCATCAGAATCTAAAGCTAGAGGATTCCATGTCAGCATATGTGAGATGCCAAGAAAGGAAGAAGAGGAAAATGCCAGAAGGAATGCCTTATTTCATGACACCTCTAGGAAGAAAGAATTTTTATTTATTGTTGGCAGAGTTGGTTCCATACTGAATGAGACCACGGTCCTGAAATTATGCCCTCTGGACTTCTCTGCCTTGTGAGATGTATGGCTGTGTGGGCAAGGAAAGATCATATTCCCTCCACCATTCCAGGTTCTTGGCTGTGACCCCACAGTGATAAGAAAGACAGATTATCAGGAGAAAAAACAAACAGAAGTTTAACAACATGTATACCCTCTGTATACATGGGAAAGACCCAGGAAAACTGAGTACCTCCCCCAAATGGCTCAACTCACACCTTTAATGACATCCCTGGCTAAAGAAAAGAAGATGTTGGGGGTGGGGGTGGGGGTGGGGCCAGGTATGGAAGGTGACCATGAAAAGGGCAGTAAGTAAGGGAAGGTTGTTATGCAGATTTAAGTACTTGCTTTCTCCACTGATAAGCATTTTTAGACATTTAGAGTCATTCTTCTCTTCCTGGTACAGAGAGGGAGATACCCTTACAACTGGAGACTTTTCTTATCAATATCAATGTCCCTTACGAAAGGGTAACTCTTACTGTGTTTTCAAGGCTTTTCCTATGTCTGCTGTTCCGTAAAAACAGTCAGCCTAAAATAATCCTTATGCCATCGAGTCATATTTTGGGGTGACTAATTCTGCTCCCCTTCAGCTGGAGCATGTGTTATGTCTTGACTGGAGCAAGGGGGTTTACACCCCAGCCAAAGAATCTCTAAGGTGCAAAGACAGGTCAACCAGAGGGGCCAACATAGCCGTAAGGGTCTGGCTTATGAAGCAGGAGGTATGGAAGGCTTAAAAGTGGAGAAGGGCTCGTGTCCACACAAGAACTTGCACACGACGTTTATAGTAGCTTTATTCAAAGTTGCCAAAACTTGGAAGCAACCAATATATCCTTCAGTAGGTGAATGGATAAATAAACTGTGATACATCCAGACAACGGAGCATGATTCAACGCTTTAAGAAAAATGAACTATCAAGCTGTGACAAGATGCAGGGGAATCTTAAATGCATATTACTAACTGAAAGATACCAATCTGAAAATGATATGTATTGTGTGATTCCAAGTATATGACATTCTGGAAAAGGCAAAACTATGGGGACAGTAAACAGATCAGTGGTTGCCAGGGGTTTGGGACGGCGGGGAGGAAAGAACAGGTAGAGCACAGAGGATTTTTAGAGCAGTGAAAATACCCTATATAGTACTACAAGGAGGATACAGGTCATTTACACATTTGTCCAAGTCTGTAGGATGGACAACACCAAGAGTGTACCCTAATGCAAACTATGGACTTCGGGTAGTTATGACAGGTCAATATAGGTTCATGAATCATAAAAAATGCACCCTCTGGTGGGGGGTGTTCATGGGGAAGTCTGTGCATTATGGGGGCGGAGGGTACATGAGAAATCTCTGTATCTTCCTCCCAATTTTGCTGTGAACCTGAAATTACTCTAAATATATAAAGGCTTTAAAAAAAAAAGTAGGAGAGGAAACTGAATCTTAGGTTCCTTAATGTTTAGGATAGCAAAAGTTAAAGTTTAGAAACTAAATCTTAATTTAGCTAGTGAATCACATATTCTTGCTGAATTCTCACCCTCTCAGTGGTTCGGAGTAAACACAGCTCAGGTCTCCCATTGTTCTGCAGGCATAAAAGTTAAGGGCTGTGGCTCTCTGGGAGTAGGAATGACCTAATTTAGAATTTAGGCCGTCATATCTTTGTCTAGTGAAGGAGTTGGCATTTTTTTTTTCTGCCATAAAGAGCCAGACAGTAAATATTTTAGGCTTTGCAGGACATACAGTCTTTGCTGCAACTACTCAACTCTGCTGTTGTAGCACGAAAGCAGTCTCAGACAGCACCTAAACCAATGAGCAGTGCCCATGTTCCAATAAAACTTTATTTACAAAAACAGGCACAGGCTGGATTTGGCCCATGGGTAGTAATTTGCTCACCACTGATCTAGTACTTTCCTACAATGCTGGGCTTGTGTATGCTCAAAATACGGGCAAACTAAATGTTTAAATTATGCCTTACATACAAATTACACATGTTCAAACACAGAAAAGGAGGAAGAAAATTAAGAAAAAGAGTGAAAAATGAAAAGAAAGCCAATTCTTCTTTCATCAGCCGGGGGGAAAAGAACGCAGAGAAGAGCCAGGAAGAAGAGAAGTCTTGTAGAGGCAGCACACATTTGGAAAAACACAGACAAATAGAGAACACAGGCCCAGGAATCAAGGGACGAAGACTGCAGGCCATTCTCAGCCCCTCGCTGGCACAGTCACAGTGCTTCTCTGGACCTAAGGTTCTGTCACTCCACTCAATTCCAGCCTCACAAAGTCCTCAAAAGCCTGAGACAGGCAGGAAACAAAGACACAGCAAGCTGCAGAGAGGCAGGAGTGGGCATCACCGCTGCCCTGTGGGTGTCTCTCTGTGAGGACAGATCCTTAGCTTCTTCCTACACCACATTATGCCGAAGACACAGCTAAGCTTGTGCTTAAATAAACAATTTAATCAGCAGCCCAAAGTTTCCTTTTATCACCCAATCTCCCGGCTAGATGGAATAATTATTTTCCATCTTCTAACCACTGGACTGTTAAGTATCAGTTGAAGCAAACAGGATACCAAGCACTGCTGAATGCCATTGCAGCCTGAGTCTCTTACTGACATAAGTCTCACGGTGGCCAGATTTTTAAAGACCTTGCAACCAAACAGGGCTCTGGGAAGGACTGTGCTATAACAAAGTACTTTAGGGTGGGGGAAAGGGAGTGTTTTCCATCTCAGATGACAGCGGCCACTGTTTTGATCATTAACAAAGAAAATGATCTCCGGGTCAGATTATAAGCAACACCATCGCCATTTGGAACAGAGAGAATATTTCTAGACCCCATCTGATGACCAGCACGAATTAGGACTCTCTCAGCCTTGCTCCCCACCTGCAAAACGTAGCTCATAAGGTTTACCACGTGTAGGTGTTCTGCAGAATCAATCAGATAATGCAGAACATTATTTAACCCAGCTCCCTGCGTAGAGCTCTCTAAATAGGAGATACTTTGATATTATCAATGACTGATATAACTCAATTCTTACACAAGGAAGATCATTCCAACTGGGTGTTGAGAATTGCAGTCCTTAAAAAAAGATGTTTATCCTGCTCTTTATCCACTTTCCCTGGGTATACATCCTCTATAAAGGAGCTTCCCTACAACAGGCTCGTGAGTGGTGTAGATATGGTTTGCATTCGAGCCAAAGCATTGTGGTGGACCCCACCCTTTGGCGGCCATCCCACGTCTGAGGCAGTGTGGAATACGGAAGTAGATAGAAGTCAGGATAACTCAAGACTGTAAAATCTTCTGGGTAATCAGACATGCCATCCACTGAGTCACCAGTTTCTTTTGGCAGGTGTATGGTGGAAACACCCTTCCTGTCTCTGTGGCCCTTCCCATATCCACTCCCTCTCCCGGCCCGGGCTCCTGCCTCCTCAAAGGCCCTGTCCCTTACACACGGTCCACGCATGTGGCTGGCAGGCAGGGGAATGACTTATCTCACAACCAAGGCCTTTTGTGATCCTGGCATCACCAACCCCATGGCCCCTCTGGAGGCTCATCAACACCCACAGGAACTCCCGCAGGGGCCTCCCAGCTGTTCTCTGTGACCTGCATCAGGGTGCCTCCAGTCCATCCCCCACACGTGTCCAGGAGATTTCTTCCAGAGACCCAGAGCTGCTCCGGGCACCACCCTGCTTAAAAGCCGTGGCATGTAAAACAAAGTTCACACTCCTCAGCAAGATCTAGAAAGCCTATGCCAACCTGGCTGCGGCCTACCCTTGGCAGACTCACCTTCCAGTCTTTGCTCTTTCTGTTCTCTCTGCTTTGCATGCCCTGCCCCTCCATTTGCCTGTCCAACTTCTGCTTAACCTTTAACCTCTAGCCTAAATGTTACCCTGTTTTTGGTACCTCCCCACTTCAGCCAGTACTGATCACCCCCTCTCCTATATTCCCATAGGAACTTGTGTGTAACTCTGTTTTAGCGCTTCCCAAACAGTAGTATAACTACTTGCCGATGGTTGGTGTTCCTGCTTGGCTAAAACCCCAATAAATACATGAGCATAGTTTATTCATCTTGGTATTTCCAACATCCAACATACCATCCAGCATGTGGCAATGGCAGTGCTTTGCTACTGGAATAGAATGAACTGGAAGAACATAGTCCGTGGGTTTGGCAGGCAGGGGAAATGACTATGACAGGTAAGACATGCAAAATCTAGAGACACCATCAAGGGAATCCACTAATATTTCTTTGTTAATGACTTTAAATTTTTCTTAGAATCACCTTTGGAGAATTAGCCAAACTTTTCTGCTACCCACTCCCTTTTCCCACCAAATTGATAACCATCTCTATTCTCAGAGATGTCAATCATCTTGTATTTATGATTTTGAATCATAAGCCATCCCTTGACCATTTTTTACTCAGCATCTATGAAGCCCATGAAATGCTGTCTTTTTAGCATTTGCCTTGCCAGCCCTCTCCACCTACCCTCCGCCATATGCAACAGCTTTATCAACAGTTGGCATAAGTGAAGTCAAGTGACTCCCCATTTGGGTATGCGAATGTTCTAGGGGCCCATAGTTACAGCCTCCTGCATTAATCTATTGCTGTTTCCTCACTCTGAGGCCCAAAGGTAAGTTCTGTCCTCCATCCCACCTCTCCGGCTTCCATTCTCACCACTGTCACCCAACTCTGCTTGTGACTACTCTGAGCTCCACGACATTCCTGTCTGGCCATCCAACATGCTTCCCCCTGCTTCTCCATCTAGGGAACTTCTACGCATTCTGCCAGGCCCATTTCAGCTACTTCCTCTTCAGAGGCATCTTCCCTGCCAGTCCCTCTTTCCCTCCTGCTGGGAAAAACAATGTAAGTTTCTGTAAAGGGCATCTCCTTAGCTTTTTGTTTCCTTTTCCATCTTTTAAATTTAATTTAATTTTTGGATAACAGGTGCAGACTATTAGATTACTTACAACTATTAGTTAATGTCATCATTACTGTGTATACCCAAGAAGTACCAGCAAAGTCACTGCACACAAAAAAGCCGGGACCTTGATAATAACCTACATGTCAACCCCCATTAATCTATGCCTTTGACTCCCTATTCAAGATAATTTATCATCATTATGAATCATATATTCACCATTCCAATTCTTTTCTTTTTATATAGTTATATTGCAGCTATATACATTCCCTTCAAAATATAAATATTTTATTTTAGTTGTTTGTAACTTCAACCCGAAAGAACAATATGCTGTATGTAATCTTTTAGAGCTTATTTTTTATTGCTAAAATTCATCCATACTTTTTGCATAACTATCTCATTCCTTTAGACTTCTGTATAATTTTTTACTGTGCATATATCCCACGGTCTATTTTTCCATTCACCTTTAATGAGCATTTGATTTGGGACAGGGCTACCAGATTTAGCAAGTCAAAACAGAGGACACCCAGTTAAATATGAATTTCAGATAAACAATGAATCTTTAAATACAAGTATGCCCCATGAGGTATTTGAAACATACTTATATTCAAAAATGATCCACTCTTTGTCTGAAATTTGAATTTAACTGGGCGCCTTGTATTTTATCTGGCAACACTAGTTTGAGAATGAAGCTGCTGTGAGAATTCCTTTACATGTCTCCTATTGGATATGCCAGGGTTTCTCTTGGGTATATGCCTGTGTGTGTGACTACTCAACTTCAGGAGGTAACAACACACTGCCTTCTTAAATGGCTGCTCTTAAAGACTCTTGGGCCTCGTCTCCCATTTTGAGAATATTGGAAGAGTCAGAGTGTGGGAAAAGAGGACTGCATATGAGAAGACTGGTGAAAACCAGTAACTCTGTAGTGATTGCCCTCTTCTGCCCCTTTTAAGGCAGGGGTTGGGGTGTTACGCTTTAACCTCAAGCCCAGTGAGGGCCCTTCAAGGAGCTTTGCAATATGTTCCCTGCAGTTGGGAGCCCCAGAGAACCTCACCCGTGCCCATGAAATGCTAAAGTGGGCTGTGGGTCAAGATTTGCCTCCAACCTAGGGCTATCTGAGGGAGAGAAAAGATCTGTTAAGTGCTTTGGTGGCCAGTTCAGTAGAGACTGCTGCCTCCAGGTGACCCTGGACGATCAGAGTATGCTGGGCCAAGAGATAGAAAAGTGGGACCCATAGATCCAAAGTAGTCATGGAAGAAAGAGACCTGATGTGGAGTCTACTTGGATCCTGGTGAGCAGTGTGAGGCAATGTCCGCAGCAAGAGGCTGGAGGTGGCCTGCCAGATTTCTAACCAAGGAACAGCTCTAGGATGCCACCCTTTATGATGACACCTCAGACCGAGCTCAAGAAAACTGTAGAAGAGAGGTCTCCAGGCACAGGAACCTCTGAAAAGCTCAAGAGAACACCACAAGGAAGGATTTGGCTTTATTCATCTTCCATACCCATCCAGAGATGCCAGCTGGGGCCTCGGCTTTAACCATCTAAAAAGTGAGACCCAGGAAGAGCAACACCACTCAGGGAAGTCAGAACTGTTCGGTTCCTGGCCTTTCCTCCCCTCCCATCTTCAACAGTGGCTGAAGCAAAATAGCAGCCAACAAATGGAAGGAAGAGAGGAAAACTTCTGCTCCCCACCTTACCTCTCCACTGCAGGCTTTCAGCCTAAAAGAGACATGAGGCAGGCAGGGAAATATTTAATGCTAAGCCAAGCTTGGAGTTTTGACTTTTAACATCTTGGATGGGATATTCTAATTGCTCAATGATGACTTGAAGTAACCATAACAATCTGTTATCTCTGGACCACTATCATACACTATGCACAAAAGAATAACTCAAAGTGGATTAAGGACTTAAGACCTGAAACCATAAAACCCCTAGAGGAAAAAATAGGTGCTGAGCTCTTTGACATAGGCCTTCACAATATATTTTTTTTTTAATCTGACACCAAAAGTAAAAGCAACAAAAGCAAAAATAAACAAGTGGGACGCATCACACTAAGAAGCTTTTGCGCAGCAAAGGAAGTCATCAACAAAATGAAAAGGCAACCTAATGAATGGGAGAAATTATTTTCAAATTATATATCTGACAAAAGGTTAATATCCAAAATATTTAAAGAACTCATACAATAGCAAAAAAACAAACAATCTGATTAAAAACTGGGCAGAAGTTCTAAATAGGCATTCTTCCAAAGAAGATATACAGATGGTCAACTGATACATGAAAAGACACTCAACATTGCTAATAATCAGAGAAATACAAATCAAAACCACAGTGGGATATCACCTCACACCTGTCAGAATGGCTGTCATCAAAAAGGCAAGAGATAGCAAGTACTGATGAGGATGTGGAGAGAAAAGGAAACCTTTGGGCACTGTTGGTAGGAATGAAACTGGTGAAGCCACTGTGGGAAACAGCATGGAGATCCCTCAAAAAGTTAAAATAGAGAGTTCCCGTCATGGCTCAGCAGTTAGTGAACCCGACTAGCATCCATGAGAATGCAGTTCTATCCCTGGCCTTGCTCAGTAGGTTAAGGATCTGGTGTTGCTATGAGCTATGGTGTAGGTAGAAGACAGGGCTCGGATCTGGCATTGCTGTGGCTCTGGCATAGGCCAGCAGCTGCAGTTCCGATTGGACCCCAAGCCTGGGAACCTCCATATGCCAGGGGTGTGGCCCTAAAAAAAAAAAAGGGGTTAAAAACAGAACTACCATATGATCCAGCAATGCCACTTCTTCGTATTTATCTGAAGAAAACAAAAACACTAACTTGAAAAGATACCTGCACCCTTATGTTCATTGCAGCATTATTTACAATACCCACCATATGGAAACAACCTAAATGTCCATCAGTGGATGAATAGATAAAGAAACTGTGGTATATGCATACAATAGAATATTATTCAACCATACAAAAGGGAAATCTTGCCATGTGTGACAACATGGTGGTTGTCAGAGGCTGGGTGCATGCAGGCAGAATGGGTGAAGGGTGTCAAAAGGTAAAAAAAAAAGAAAAAAGAAAAAAAATACCAGAGCAAAACTGGCACAAATATATAATGCTCTGATCCAAAAGCCACTTTAAAATAAGGTGCGTAAGGTCCATAAAAACAATATTTATGGCAGTCAAATGAAACAAAATATTGTTCCTAACAATCTGTAGCGATGCAGGGAAGATCCAGTAGAGAAAAGCTGAGTGACCTGAAAAGGCACAAGCGTGCGCGCGCGCGCACACACACACACACACACACAGATGCTGATGCCAAGCACTAATTATTTACCAATGAGGGTGAAGGTGAGAAGGAACTGAAAAAAAAAGATAAGGAAAAATAAGAGTAGCAAAACAGAGGGCTTATTTTATAGCTAAAATGTTACTTAAATGAACAAAGGAAAAAAAATACCAAATGTATCTACATCTGAACTTAGCTTTTCTGGTGAATTAGTGATTTCATAATTATAAAGACTTGGTATACTAGCTCATAGTAAGTTCCCACCAATACATTTTTTCCTCATTGATCTCTGAAAAAAATATCAAGTGTTTTCTTGGTGACATGAGCAAATGCTCACAACTTAAAGTTAAGTAAAAAAGAAAATAAGCAAAAGAAAAAAATTATATCTATTGGTTCTCACTATTACTAAAAATAACATACATTGTTGGTAATTGAAACCAGACAGGTAAATAGTTACATTAAATAGATCTATACAATAAAGACTAGAAAGAAAGACACTCAAAATATTGTTACTTAAAAAAAAAAAACATAGGATGTACACAAGAGTGAACCCTAATGCCAACTATGGATTTGAGGAGACAATGTTGTATCTATATACAGGTTCATCCAGTTTTGACAAATGTACCACTCTGGTGGAGGATGCTGACGTTGGGGGAGGCTCGGGGGCACAGGAATATATGGAAAATCTCTGTACTTTCTGCTCAGTTTTGCTGTGAACCTAAAACTATTCTAAAAAGTAAAGTCTATATGTAAAAACAAAACAAAAACATAAGCAAAACAAAACCTATCTATAGAAACGAACATGCAGTCAGGTTCGGGGAAAGAGTACCCTCCCTGAATAAAGGCAAGCAATCTAGTGCTGCTTTGTTCATGTCTGAGGCTAAGCTTGTCAGTATACTGGTTACACAGACACGTCCTGATTTATACACATTCACCTCACATGTACATTCAACTGCATCCTACCTGCCACACCAGACTTCCAACTAGCCAAGAGATCAAAGGGTTTCCTTCCCTCCCAACCTCCTCTGGCCTTTCCTTCCCCTTTCCACTTCTCTCTCACTCCTCTTCCCTTTTCACTCCCCTCTGTAGGGGCCACTGAATTTTGATACTCTCTATTTCTGAATCCTTCTCCTCCAAACCCCAGAGAAAGCAGGTGGTAAGGGAAAGGGAGGCTGGCTTGGCACATGAGAAATAGAATCAGAAAGACCCAATGGGACAAGAGTATCCTAATGACAAGTGGGCTATCATAAATAAAGGTTTGGAAGCAGGACTCAGGATCTCAACTGGATGGAAGGAATGGTTGAAAGAAAGAAGATGAAATCTAATAAAGATAAATACAAGCATCTGCACTATATTCAAATAGTCAATGACCCTGGTCAGGAAACTCAGTTCCCGTTGAAAAATCCCCTGGGGATGTTTCTTGACTCAATATGAGTCAACAGCAAAACATGGCTGCCAGGATAGACATTCAAGACCAGGTTTGGTCAGGCTACATCAGAGAAGGCTAGGGAAAAGAGGATATTGACAAACTAGAGCATGTAGAGCCCAAAGACCAGGAAAGTAAAAGGTCTGGAAACTTCAATATATAAGAAATAACTGAAGAAATGGGACATTTGTGTGTGGAGATAAGAGACAAGGAGTCATATGATTATTAGCTTTAAAATGGTTGGAGAGGAGTTCCTGCTGTGGCACAATGGGATCAGCAGCATCTTGGGAGCGCTGGGATGCAGGTTCGATCCCCAGCCCAGCACAGTGGGTTAAGGATCTGTGGCTTAGGTCTCAACTGCGGCTCAGCTCTGATCCATGGCTTGGGGGTGGCCAAAAAAGAAAAAATAAATAAATACATTGGTTGGAGAGCCATTATGCAGAAGAGGGGTTAGCTCTAGAAGGCAACCACACAGCAGACGTTACACAGAGGTAACATGTAGCTGAAGATCTGAATAACTCTCTCTCAATCCGAGCACTGAGACCATGGAACAGGCTGCTGTATGAGACAGGGAACTCCCCGTCACCTTAAGAATGCCAAAGAAAGCTCAAGAATGATCTACAAGGGTTTGTGCAGGCCCTGGCCTCAGAAGTCCCTTTTGGTCTCAATGTGCTACAATCCCACCTTAGGTTAATTGGGGAAAGCCTATTTGAATTCAGGAGGCAGGTGAATTATAGAATAAAGTTTTAACATATACAGATATTAGCTGCATCTGAAGCCAAGTAAATAGTGTGGCCTGATGAAAGGCCTTGGGGGCCAGACGGAATGGAGATGAGCCAGGACCAAAATTAGTTAGGTGCCACTATGTTTGCAAGGCTGATTTAGAACCTAACATTCAAAGGACACTCATAATCAGTTTCAATAAGAACAAACAACATTCATCAAGCACTAATAACTGGCAGATCCCAAAGGTTCCTGACTCCTGGAATTAAAAGCCAAATAACTCAAGTTATCTTGGGTCAGATGCAGGTGAACTAAGAGCTAAGGAGAAGGGGCTGTGAGGCTAAATCAGAAGCCACATGCCTTCAATTGGTTTTATTCTGCCAAATTTAAAATACCTATTTAGAGTCTTAGGCTTTAAATGCGTACCTACCTTAAGGGAGACTGGATCGCTGTGTGGCACCCTCTGGGCACCTGTTAGAAATGCAGAGTCACAGGCCCCTCCCCAGACCTACTGGACAAGAACCTGCATTTGAACAAGAGCCCCAGGTGGTTCACAGGTGCATTCGAATTTGAGAATCGCTTCTCTTTATTAGCATTGACAAAAGTGTTGCTTTGTGGCCCTCTTATGCTATCAATGGCCAGATACCGCAATCCAAATATGGGACATGTATGAGCATATTTATGGAGACAATCTTTATCGTGAAGACTGTTGCATCTGCAAAATAAGTTCCTGTGGTTATAGAAAAGACCAATAATTGCTGCCCAAGTGAGTCTATGCTAAATTAGGAAGTTCCGTTTAGCCTGAAGTAAAGAGAAGTTGAATCTCAGACCTGATGGTGTCTTTGAGGACAAGGAAGTGAGTTTGATTCTTGGGATCAAGCATCAGAACCAAGAAGGAAACCAAGGCTTCAGAACTTCCCCATCCAATATTAAGGGGACAGAGCAATTAGGGTGGTTAAAAATGAGTGCATCGCCATTCCTGACCCTCATTATTATTTTAAATATATGACCTTGTGCTCTACTCTGGTGCCCTACTTCAGAAGGAGTGGCATAAGCCTCTTCTAGGTGGATCATAAAGGATACCTGGCATGTGGCCTGGAATGGAGCTAGGATGAACAAAGGGAATTTTAAGTTTTTATAATGAAATGCCTTGAAATCTTTTTTTGCACTACCCAAATATCACTGTCCTTTTTAGTGTGAGAAACAACCCAAGAACCTAAGATAAATACAAAAACATCAAGGCTTTAAATGAAGGATAGTCTGGCCTTGAATGAATCAGAAAATACATGATTTTAATTCACATCTAACCACAAGAAGCAATGAAATGGCCTTTTGATTTGTTCCAGTTTTAAGACCAAATCCAAACATCTTATCTAATAAGGATGCTCAAGACCATTACTCATCCAGCAATATTCCTCCACTGAAATCCCCAAAGGGCTTTCTTTAGGCCAACATTTAAAAGACCTCAGCCTCGCAACTCTTCATGGTTCCGCCCTATAACCAGGTACACCTGATTTAGCAGGTGAAGCCCAAGTTCATGGAAACACAAATCTTGAAATCTCTCCAAAAGAGAGCCTAAGAAGGATTAGTAGTCACCTCTGTAGTTCTTACTTATACAGTCATTTTTTTTTTCCTGCTCCATAAATCAGATGATAAAAAGTCTTGTTTCACCTTTGCAATGGGACAAATCACTTGCCAGCAGAAGGAATGCTGGGTGACCACGCCCTCTGCTTTGTGGAGCCAACTTGTGTGACTGGCAGGCTTTGCCCACAGGAATGAATAAATCTGGAAACAAGGGCAGGGTTAAGGAGAAGGCAGTGGCTGAGGGGTTTCAGGAGACATGGGAGCCACAGAGGGTACAGGTTTCAACACCATATCTTTCTCCAAAAGCCCTCCTGTAGCAGTACGTTCCAGACAGTCACGGAACAGTAACAGGCAGCTGTAGATCAACATCCACACACTTTTCAATATGAAAATCACATTTATTGGCAACTTTACCCCTGGTTCCACCAAGAGTAGGAGTCTGCTCTCCAAGCCATGGTATTCTGTGGGTCAGAAAAGAACCAGCCTGCCCCAAGGCAGAGCACATCCATGCAGGCTTTATCCATCAGTTTAGTCAAATAAATCAGCAGTACTTATTTAGCAGCAACTATGGAGCTGATGCTGGGGAATGCTGAAACCAAATATGTAAGATTCCATACCAGCCATCAAGAAGGTTACTGTATTGTTGGAAGAGAAGGGATAAGATATACTAACATGAAAAACTAGCAGAAACAAAGCAGTAGTTAATAAATGTCAAGAGAATGTTAAAAACAAAGAGAGTTGTTATCATTGTATTGAAGTGAGGAGCATTACAACGGGAGGAGGGGTTGGAGGGTTGAGGGCAGTCAAGAGATCTGTAAGTCTGAGGTCCTGGGGGAGATGGGCTGGGAACAATGTATGGACAGTGGTGTGCATTCAGGCAGAGAAGATGGGGGCAGTTCATGTGGGCTATAAAACTGGAAGGATGACTTTGGGCCATAAGTGGAGGGCAGTGGCTGCAGTAGAGGCCTCTACTCTGTGCAAGACTCTGTCCTGGCTTGTGCCATGGTCTAGAGTCAGCCCTTGTCAAGGAAGGGCAGAGCCATTCTAAAGAAGGGCAGCACAGATCTGGTGGCCAACCTTGATTGCAGGAAGTCAGGAGATTCCTACAATCCTACTGCCTGCCCTACTGGCCAGCCTCTAAGTTATTCCAAGGTCTTTGGGGTGCTCTCCTTCCATAAGGAGACACAGGACCAATGGCTGTAAAGTTAAATCTATCACTTAAAAAATGCAGAGGTATTTGCCATAAAGAGACCTTAACAGAGAGGGAAACATGCCAAAGAGTGCCACTTCCACACTAAGGTGGATAAGACCCCAGCAAACTAAGAAAACGGAACCACTGAGGCTGCCCCCACCACAACCTTTTCCCATCTACTGATTTAACTCCATGGCATCAACTGCTCCTAAGGCCCACCACTAATCTCAGAGGATGGGGTCAGCCTTCCTGTTCAAGTCCAACCTCTCCCTCCCAGCTTGAGCAGCCATCTTCCTTCTTTCCCCTATTTCTCATTGTGCTCTTTCTATTCACTCTCTCCTCCGCCTAGAAGATGTGAGAAATATCCCTCCAATCCAAAACACCCAAACTCACCAGAAACACAACACAACACACACACACTATCTCTCTCTCTCCCTCTCTCTTTCTCTCTCTCTCTTCTCTTTTCCCTTTTGCAGCCACCGTCCATTGTTCTCCTTTCCTTCTCAGTCATTAGCCTTCAGAGGGTGACCTGTCTGTGCTGGCTGCCTCCCCTTCCTCAATTCCATTCAGCCCCCAATAATAGCTCTCCCCTCCCTCTCTGACTCCACTGATATATGTTGTCTTTAAGATCACCAACCACCTCCTTGTTCCCAAATCCAATGAAAACTTTCTCATCTTTACCTATTGTATTTGACACTGATGCCTTTTCACTACTTCATTCCAGTTTCTGTCCCCTGGTTTTCCTCCGTTCTCACTGACAATTCCATGACTGACCCCATTGGGGAACCAAATGTCCTCACCTTCCAGAAACTTCCATAACATCCTATGCTGAGTTAGATGACTCCCCTGTATGCTCTCTTAACACTCTGGCCCATACTAAATTATACCAGAATTATCTGTCCATGTGTGTGTTTCCTCTATTAAGCAAAAAGGCCCCAGAGGGAAGTTGTTGTGTCCATTTATCTTCATGCCCCTGGTACCTATTACAGAGCAGGGTGTCCACAGGTATAAATTTGTTCAACTTGCTTGGATCAAATACTGAAGACAAATTATAGACTAATACTCAGCTTTATAATTTATTCAGGATTTTATTTCCAAGCACACAGGTTCTTCCTCTTTTACTCAGACTCCTATTCTAGAGGAATAGCCAGATTTCAAAATAGCCTGTGGTGAGAAGAGTTGGGTTAGAGCTCTGCATCCAGTGGGGAAACTCCAAAGCCATTTCTCAAGGTCGTTCTTTGTCTACTTTTTTTACCTTTGGATTGAGCATGCTACTGAGGTCTTCTACTGATCTGGCTTTGGGTTCATTTGTGGGCACTTGGTTATTGACTGACAGAATGTGACACTCAATTATACAACCATTCTGCCCCTGGGCAGTATGGTAGATACCGTGAAACTTTGTGACTTGGGACTCTGTGCTTACAACTGGTTATCCTCCTACATACTTATAGCAATAGTGGTCACTATGTAGCCCAAACTTGCACATATTTCTTCTAGACTTTTATAGAGTCACCTACAAAACAGCATTGACATTCTAGAACCCTGTGAACCCACACTAATCACTGTTTTGGGAGAGTTGGTATGTTACTGGCTGATGGAATCTCTGATCCAACATGCCTCACATTGTTGCCGTGACCTTGGCCTGTTTGCACCATCCCAGTATTTAGGGCGGAACTCCTTCCTTTCCATGGGTTGTTCTTTTTCTATTTAGTGACTCTGACATTGATTCCGATTCTGATCTGATTGATTTCTTACCTAGGGCTGTAGGTCCTGGCATTGTTCTTGGGATGTCTTAGTTTTCTTCCCAGTGTCTTGTCCTGGCTTCTACCCCTTTGACTCTGACTCCGGTTTACTCTTGCAGACCTTTAATTAAGAGCCAAACATCAACCACTTCAGATAGTTCCCTCCTTCCTCTCCCATAGTCCACAAAGACTTACTCACAACCCCTCCCACTCCCTTAATCTCTGTAAGCAACTGAGCTTGAGGAAGGATCCAGCACTGTCAGTGCTGTGGCTTGTGTTGCTACTGTGGCAAGCGTTTAATCCCTGGCCTGAGAACTTCTGCATGCCGTGGGCATGGGTAAAAGAAAAAAAACCTGGAGTTCCCATATGCTTCAGCGGGTTAAGTATCCAGCACTGTCACTGCAGTGATCAGGTCGCTGGTGTGGGGTGGGTTCAGTCCCTGGCCTGGGAACTTATGCATGCCATGGGTACACCCCCCCCACCCCCCAAAAAAAACTGAGCTTAAGGGATTACCATGGGTTTGTGGCTTCCCCAAAATAATCACCTCTGTCTAGAGGCCCAGATCACAAGGGATAGGTCACACTGAACCTATAAACACTCATGCAGCCCACGAGGTATCTGAGACAATGATGTGCTGTGGACTGATGTTAGGTCGCAGCGTACAGAATGGTGAGAAACACCCTGAATGGGATTAGAACACTTCAACACTTAACTCACGGTGAGCCTGTGAAAAAGTCATCCCATTCTTTTGGCCTAGATAATCTCCAAGGGTCCCTCAAGATCTGTTAGCTTGGGTTCCTGGTTCAAGAGGCTCCTCCAGGGCTGTGAGACCCTGATTTGCTGCTGCAGCTGTTTTCTCTAGTATCCCTTGAAGAATCACTTAACTAAGAGAGGCCTTCAATGTCCCAGGGACATCACTCACAGTAGCCTTTTAACAAGGGCTTACTATATTCCAGCTTAATTCAAACACTGTAGAAGTTGGCAGAGAGGGCAGCCAACAGAGTAGTCAGCCAGGTCCCTGAAGCTCTCCAGACTCCAACTAAAATAGATAAACTACACATATGTGGTTGAGGGCTCCCTGATGTTTAAATCCACAGGACCATTGCCCCTTTTCACCTGGAGCCAGGCCCTTGGTGTATCTCTCTAGGCATGGTTAGCCAGAGGTTCCTATTGTCCTTCTCTTCCTGTGTTTGATCAGAGGGGGACATGGCCAGGGCTTTTGGCTGCTCTCACAAGTCTGAACTCACCTGCCCATTCATTGTCTGAAACAGAGATTGGCAAACTTTTTCTGTAAAGGGCTAGGTAATAAATATTCTTGACTTTGCAGGCCATATAGTGTCTGCCAACCACATCAACCACTCACCTCTGCCATTATAGCACGGAGCCAACAATACTTAACAAATAAGTGTGGCTGTAGTCTCATAAAACATTTTCTACAAAAACAGATAAAGAGCCAAATTTGGCCTGAGGGCTGTACTTTTGTCCATCTACGGTCCAGCACTACCCCTCACCAGCTGGAACTGGTTATCCGGCCCTTCATTGGGGGCACCTGATTTATGGAACTAAGTTGAATCCCTTTGTGGGTGTCCCTTTTGTTGGTATAATATTGCATGCTAGATCATTAACAGTGGCATCTATGGTTAGATTAGCACACAAACTGCCTGAAGACATTTAAGGTCAACTAAACTAGGCCCTATACATTGACTGATATTTTATTTTGTGTGTCAAAAGATTACTGCTACTCTTGATCTCCATTTGCCAAGGGCATTCTCCCCGAAGGCAAAATTTTAGGGGGCTAGGGCATCACAACTATCTAACCCGAGAGCATTGTTGTTAGGCTGAATTTCAGCAATGACCTAAGTGATTCCAGTTCCAGATGGTCACCATCTGTCCTAGTACATGTGTGCTAATAGCCTGTGTTAGAGGTCTAAAAAGTTTCCATCTCCCCTCCCTATTTCCATCTCTGGTCTCCAGAGCAGCCCAGGCCCCAGCTTTCTGTGGTTTCTGTGACAGACTGCTGAGATCGGTTCAGAGCAGAGAGGAGAGGGGGCAGGACAGTACTGTAGAAGGAGCACAAAGTTTGGAGCTGGGTCCAAATTCCAGCTTAGCTCATAATTTTAGATTCTTCATCAGTAATGTTGGACTAATAATGCTAATAACCTGCCTCACAGGACTACTGGAGGATGATGTGACATAAAGGGTGTGAAAGTACTTTAGGAAGGACAATTTAGTTATTATTGTTGTTACTTCATCTGGTGGTGACAAGCCTTGCCCCTCCCTGCTTCCAACTGTCATTGTTCAGGGATGTTTTCTAACTGTCACACAGAATAGTTGGGAAAGAAGACTCGCTAGCTGAGACATGGGGAGTGTCTGCCAAAGGACCTCTCTGCACACATTCTGATTCGCCTTCCCAGTGATGGCAAAAACAGCACTTTGATAGACGTGCACTTTGTAGCACTTTGATAGACGTGCGTTTGTCTTCTCAAGCAGTAGCTCATTTATTCTCATCACAGCCCTTTAAGGAAACCAGAATAAGTACTATCGCATCCATTGTTCAGATAAGAAAACCGAGGGAAGGAGCCACTAAAAGAGTGTGCAGAAAGCATCCCTCTGTTTGTTGAAGAGCCTGGACCTAGAATCCAGGTCTCTTGAACCTAAGCTAGGCATCCCACAAGGTTATGAGCCTTTCCTCTCACCAAAAGAAAATCCCTTCTGGGATTTCTCTGGGCTCTATTTTTCATTTAAAAGATTAGTTTGGAACACAACTCGAGATGCTATACATCTGGCCCTTCCTGTGGCATTTGTTACCCTGCATCTTGTCAATGTCTTACCTAGAAGTTACACTTAACCCAAAAGAGGCTGATAAGGGTTTGTGGAAGTGGGGAGGAGGGGAAGAGAAGCAACTGCTCTCATCACTAAAATAAATGCCCAAAAGAAAAACCTATCTAATTCAGAGATCATCTAGTCTTCTGAAGAGAGAAAAAAATGAAAGCAAGATCATGGCTTGGTTGTGAGTTCTCCCAAGCGTTGATTTTTTTCTCAGGGCTCTGAAAATGTCTACCAGGTCGTAATAGGAGCCTTAAGAGCGTGCCTCCACCTCTCATAAAGCTTTATGATGAGCCAGTGTCTTCCTGGTTCCCAAACTAAAAGTGCATTAGTTGCATCTAGAAAAATAATAGTGTCCTGCCTACTGGCAAAACCAGGAGTGATGCTGAGGAGCCAACCAACATTTTTCCAGGTGGACCCAGGTCAGCACAGTACACAGCTGTTGTCTTCTTATCAATTAGCATATTCCAAATGTAATGGGTAAGTTTGTATCACATTTTAATATCTTAGAACTGGATCTCTTACTTAGGCCATCACCATAGAAGGACATAGACTCCAGGAATTAATCTATTGTATATACATACGTGTATATATGTATAATTTTTATTTTACTTCATATTATTTATTTAACTTTTGAATAGGCAATAAATCACATGGTTCAAACAAAAACCTCTTAAAAACATATAAATGAAAAGACACTTCCTCATCTTTTTCCCTGGTCTCCTCTCCCCATAGATAACCATTGTTATTACTGCATTCTATCCAATCTAAGACATCATCAATTTTAAGATGCATCATTCTTTCATGTACCATTAAGAAAGAAAATAATATGGCTAATTATAATTCTAAAATGCCATATAATGGAAGATACACTCCTATTTCACAGATGTCAAAATGAGGAAAAAAATGTTTATCTTAGAATCAGTGAAATATGGTTGTTTCCTTGTGTATGTTTCCTAATCTATTTATGCAAATATGAGTATAGATGTCAGTTCTACATCCTAAACATAGCAAAGAGTACATAATGGTCTCCTCGATGCTTTTTTCACTTTAAAGTGTATCTTGGTAATCTGATTGTATCAGTATAAAGAGATGAACCTCATTCATTTTTATGGCTGCATAGTATTCTATTGGGTAGATGTGATATCATTTACTTAACCAGTTCTCTATTGTTGGACATTTGGGTTGTGTCTAATCTTGTGCTATTTCAAATAATGCTGCAAAGAATAGCCTTGCATGTACATCACGTCATAAGAGGGCAAGTATTTCTATAGGAGAGAGTACTAAAGTTAAACAGCTGGGCAAAATAGAATAGGCATTTGTAATTCTGGTGGATACTGCCAAATTGTCTACCATAGGGGAAACACCCAAAGTCACCCTCCCATAACTAAGGTATGAGCATGCTTGTTTCCCCACAGCTTGGCCAATAGACACTTGGTAGGTGGTTGCTATTTTTCATAAATCTGATAAGTAAAAAGAAACGTCATCTTTGCATACTTTTATTTTATATTTCTCATATTATAAGCACAGTTGAGCCTCTTCTCACAACTTTTAGAGGCATTATATTTCCTTTTTTGTGAACTATCTGTACCATTTGTCCATTTTTCCTATTAGATTGTTCTTACTAATTTTTTGTATTTTGTTATTTGGCAGACAACCATTCCTCTAGTTTTCCCATCTTTATTTATTTACTTATTTAACTTTTTATTATACTTTTTGCCATGTAGAGAGTTTAATCTGATTTTCATGTAACTAAATTTATCACCCTTTTTTTTAATGGATTCCAGATTCTAAGTCACACTTAGAAAGACCCTGCTTACTCCAAGATTATACAAAAATTTCCCCATGTTTCCCTCTAACTATCTTTAAAATGTCATCTTTTTGCATTTGAATCTTGGATCAAATCTGGAATTTGTCCTGTTAAATGATAAGATGACTGGCTTAATTTTTATTGTATTTAGATGATTAACCAGCTACTCTAGTACCATTTATTAATCAGTCCCTCTTTTCCCACACTAGTTGGCAATGCCACCTTCATAAATAAATTTCTATATGTATTTGTCTCCGTATCTAGAGTTTCTAATCTGTTCCATTGGTCTTGGGTCTGCTTATTTATAACCTACCTATATTTCATTTTTTTATTTAAAAAATTTTTTTAAAGATTTTTCCTTTTTCTATTACAACTGATTTACAATTAAACGACCTATATTTTAAATTAAATTCAATAATAATTTCAGTTGTGCAATCTAAAGTCACTCTCAAAGATGGCTTATTTTGTAAGCCCCCCACCTGAAAATCTATCTTTGACATCATCTGTCCCATTTTACAAACTATATAATGAAAAACAACCAGAAGAATTGCTCTATTCATTGAAGGCCTCAGGGAGCACTTGGTGACATGATATGGCTGCTGTTTGATAGAACAGTAATATTGATTATTACAGATTTATTGCTTATAGCTCCACAGGTACTTGTACACCAGAACCCTACTCAGAAATGGCCGATGCCACTTAGCAACAAAGTTCATCGCTCAAACACTCCAGGCACTACACAGCCCTTTTTCTGCAGACTAAGTCCTAACTTGCTCTTCCCAACCTTTCTTTCACGCACCACCTTCTTCCTCTTACTTCTTAGAGCCTCCATTCTAAATTCCCACCCCCCTCCCATACTCTCACCTGGCCCATGAGATTTGATGCCTGTTTTTGCCTTCCAGGTTACAATGACTTGTCAGTTCTACAACCTAAATGTATTTCAATTCCACCCCTCTTCTCACTATCTCTATTACCAACATCCTGCTTCAGATCACCAACAACTCTCTTCTGGTTATAGCCCCTCCTCTTACTGATTTTCCTGCCTCCATTCTTATCCTCTCTAATCCAGGCTCCATATAGCAGACGGTGATAGTTTCAAAGCACAGCTATGATCATGTCACTGTATTCCTTCAAAACCTTTCAATGGCTGCCCATTATTTAGTATTACATCCAACATCCTTAACATGGCTTAACATAAGGTCCTGCACGATCTGGTCCCTGATCACCTCTCCACCCTCATCTTAAATCATACCCTCCTTCACTCCCTCTGCTTCAGCCACACCAGGGTCCAGTTCCACAAACATTTTACGCATGCTGTTCCCACTACTTGGAACGTTCTTCCTCCTGTTTTTTAACCTATTTATCTTTCAGATCGCAGCTCAAGCACCATTTCTTCAGTGTTTTCAAATTTTAATCTCCTGATGTCATGTCCTTTTCCTTTATAGTGCTTATCTCAGTTCACAATGGGACACCTATCTATATTGTTATTTGGTTAATATATGTCTTTCACAAGCATCATAAGGGCAGTACCACCTTCTTTCCTTACTCTGATCTCCAGCATACTTTGTAGCCCAGCACATGGTAGGATCCACAAAGTACTGAGTCTATTAAATCCGTGTTTAGTTCCAATATAATATTTTAACTTACCACTGAATAGCCACTTACTCATCAATGGCTTTGATACTTTCAGATATACATACCCCAGGTATGTGCAAAGTACTGAAGGAGAAGAGAAAAAATAGGATCCAAGTTCTTCCACAGAAAACACTGCTTCTGACTTTGTTCTGCATGTAGTCAACAAGCAGACATCCAATGAGGAAACAAAAGGATCTAAGTAGATTCTGTCCCCATAGGATTCATGGACCAGAACATGAGCCTGGCCAGTTGCCTAAATGACAGTCATCTCCAGGGGTTTTGGTACTTTGACTTGGTTACCAAGAGACCTACAGATGTCTCCAGTTCCAGCCCCTCTTCCCAGATTCCCTATCAGACTTGTACCCACTTCTTTATTCCTCATCAAAGCCACCATTTTGTCTGGGACAATAGGGCTTCTAAGATTCCAAACATACTGTCTCCTCATAAATACTTAGCCTCTCAATCCTAAAAGACTATTGCTTGGAACAGCAAACCTAAGGTAAGTAAGGGATGGTGAGACTGTCTAGCTTTTTCACTCAGTATATGGGAACTTTAAACTCAGGCTGATGGAGTACGAAATGTTCCTAATGATCTTGGCCACCTGGTATTTGCGTCCTTTTGTAGTCCCTTCCCATGCTGAATCAGAGCTGATATGTATAGACAATAGAATATAGCCGATGAGACACTGTGCGACTTACATATAAGTCATAAAACCATTAGAGCTTCTACCTTGGTCTGTTGGATCCCATGCTCTGGGGAAGGCAGTCACAATGTCACGAGGACACTCAAGCTGCCCTGAGGAGTGACCCATATTGAGAAGAACTTTGGTTATAGCATCAACTTACCAGCCACGTGAGTGAGCTGTACTGGACGGCTGCAGCCCCAGCTTACATATTAAGTGCAATCTCATAAGAAATCTTGAGTCAAAAACCACACAAAATGAGCCACTCTTGTGTCCCTGACCCACAGAAACCGTGAAAAATAATGAACTGTTATTATTTCCAGCCACTCAGCTTTGGAGTGATTTGTTATGCAACCTTAGATACAGGCCACAAGGTCAAAAACAGGAGCTCAGTGTCTGGTCTGTGTTTTTAAAGTTCTGGACATACAGCCTTTCTCCCTTTTATTTATACCTTTTCTCTTTGTCTTCCAGTGAACCACTCTACTTGGGAAGGAATTTATGCCCCTCGTCTGGGCTTCCTTTATAATATATACATGCTTTTGTACTGTTCTATGTATGTGCAACACAGCATAGTGGTTAACAGAATCAGCTTTGGAGACAGAGGACCTTAGTTTAAATTCCTACTCTGTCATTTACTGCAAGTATGACCTTGGGCAAAAGATCTAATCTCTGTATGCCTTAATTTTCTAAACTTTAAAGCAGTAATAATAAAAGTATCTACATCATAGACTTGTTTCCAGTACTCAGTACAAGGCCTGTCACACAGGAAGCACTCCAAAAACAGTTTTGTTGTTACTATTATTATTCCATCATCATCGTCATCATTATTATTATTATGACCATGCTGTGTTGATTGTGTAGTTTCACCTCTCATTCTTTAGGCTGTGAGCTTCCTCAAGGCAATACCTTGATGCCATTTATCTTTGCCTCTTCAGCTACCCAGTACCAGCCAGCATGTGGTAGAGACCGACCAAATATATGTATCTTAGGTGAGCTGCCTATGAGAAAGTATAGGCACACTGAAGGCCAGATTCTTGAGCCACAGGGGAACAGAACAGTGATATTGTGTGTAGTCCAAGAAAGGTGCCAAAGGAAATACAGGGCAGAGCCAGGAACTGGGGCAGAAGTTAAGGCAAAAGGTTGCCCGAATGTGTTGAGGGTGGGATAGCTCCGGTCAGGTTTCCCAGGTACTTGCATGAGAGCATCTACTTTCCTCTGAATGAGGGAATCTCAGGTTTCCCTGCTCTGCCCTCAGCCGTAGGTGGGATCTTCTGAATGTAAAAGGCCCTCACATTTTGCTGGTGTAGGTGGGGCCTTGGACGAGTCTCCTAAACTCACTAAGCCTTTGTTTCTCCCTCTGCAGACTGAGGCTAATAATAATTACTTTTAAGACTTGAGAATGCTGAGGGTTAAACGTGATCAAACATGCTGGTAAAGCACTTAGTGCCCTGACAGGCACAAAGAAAAGAGTCCAGTAAGTGTCGACCACTCTTTGCTTGGTGAAAAAGTCATAGTAAATACCGTCTTTCATTTGCTGGTGTTTTGAAGCCAAAGAATTTTGATGATTCTGAAGCTTTTCTGCCTCATTTGCAGAAAGAACCAAGGCACATGTGCACGCAAACACACACACACACATACACACACACCCTTCCTTCTGGAAGAGGTTAACTATTATGACCGGTACAATTAGCCCCTTTCCATCTGATAACAACCCCATCTAAGGAATTCACAACCGTTAATTAGAGGCGCCCGGCAATCTTATGAGGGAGGAAAATTATTGCTCAAACTCTACCCGTGTATGAACCGAGGTGCTCTGGGGTAACCTCAGTCACAGAGCCTGGGCCTGAGCAGGGACAGAACAGGATGGAGCCTGCCCGCCACCAGCCCCTCCACACCGCCTCTTCCCTCTTCCGAGGCTCCAGGGGGCTGACTGGAGGCCCTGTGGTTGTAAGTTCATTATTAAATCATTTCTCACCGAAAGAAGAAAAGGACTCGAAGCGCCACACATCGTGGTTTTTAAAATGCTAGTCTCTCTTCAATAGAAATTGAATTCACTGATGTAGCCCAGGGAAAAGCGAGCTCCTTCCTCCCCTCCAAATGACTCTTTCAGGGTAATATAGCAGTTAAACCTTCAGGTACATAATAGCACGCCGGTCTATTAGCTAAGGCGATTTTATTCTTCAGCTTGCAGCTTCTTGCCTGACAGTTGTCACCTAGACAACCATGTCTCCATGAACTCAAGAGGAGACTGGGGGGTGTCCTCTGAGGAGACAGCCAGCCTGATACATCAAATCTTCTGGTGCAAAGGAACCATTCTTGGCTTTGCGATGTGGAACACACTAAATAATGCATTCAACTGTTGTCTATTCATCTTTTCCATAGCCACCACTGCAGGCCCCTCCTTGCCTGTGACCTTGAAACGCTCCCTCAGCTTCAGGCCTTCCCATTCTCCTGTTATCAGCAAATCTGATTTGGTATGAGTGTGTGTGTGTGTGTGTGTGTGTGTGTGTGTGTGTGTGTGTGTTTAACAACTTTCCAACCTTGCAGCTTCCTAGCTATGCTTTTTATTTTGAAACAAAAGAACTGCAAAGGCATAAAGTTGTCTGTACCAACGTGTAAGGAGACTCTAATCAGACAAGCCCCGGCAGCTCCCGTGATTTAATGAGGAGGAGCCATTGTGGTCATGGTCGGTCCCTGCCTGGGAAGGGCTTAGGCCCAAAGCAGGAAAGGAGAGCCAACCCTCCCAAGGTAAAAGAACAAATGGCATCAAGTTGGTAAAATCGAGGAGCAAGAGCAAAGTGATAATTAGAGGACAAAGGGCCAAAGTCACACCAGGAAGAAGTGTGGTGTGTGGATTGAGGGCATCAGTCACCAACTGTGGGCCCTTCTGGAGTTAGCATGAGAAAGTCTGGAGGGCCTGTGGCGGCAGCCATGTGATACATAGTGAGGTCTGCATGCCCTGGACATCACAAGCAAGGGGCTGGCTGCTCACTAGGTGTGTACGTGTATGCTGTTGGGGGCTGCATTCTAACTCCGTGGACTGACAAATACTGAGTGGCGATATGCTTTCCTGAGCTCTCTTCTACACCCTGGGGATAGAGCCGAACTAACCAGGAAAAGATCCCTGCCTCCTGGAGCTTACACAGTAGTAGAGTACATGGTGCTAAACATTATTTTTAGATCATCAAATTGTCAGTTAAATGTTTCCTGGAAGTGCCTGCAAGCTGAAGAGTGTGGGGAAAGAATACTGATTTTAACATATGAGTCCATCCTAAGCCTCACACATGCCAAACGAAGCAAGCTGTCCCGTCAGTTCTTAACCAGGGTCTTCAGGGCTACCAGGGCTCCACAAGCTCGACCTTGTCTTGTATAGCCGCAGGGGCCACACTGTGTGCCCAGGGTCCCTCTGAACAGGAATCACTCAGTGGTGTGCCGGAGCCAGCTTATACTGGCTCATGAGAACAGACTACATGCATCTCTTTCCAGTGCCGTGGTGAGCAACGTCATGGTGCTAGCTTGAAACTACCTGTGGTTGGAATATCTATAACATGGAAATTAGCTACAAATCAGGGCCTTTGATTTTTTGTTTATTTGTTTAAAAACTGACATATCAGCAAGCTTCTAGAACCATCCCTCCCACAGGTCCCCCAAATTCTGCCTGGCCCACGATGCTTGGGTAGGATGACACCATCCTCCCCAGTACAACACATGATTTGAGTCTGGTCAGTCAGACTGCTCCATCCTCTTGGTCACACCATCTGGTACTGGGATGAGCGCGTAAGCCACAACAGGCCAATCAAAGCCTTCTTTGAGCTTTTAACCAGAGCTGTTAGAAAAAAATGCTCTTCTCCTCTGAGATCAGGAGGAATAAGGATCATGTAAAGACTTGCCAACTTTTCCAATCTCTCCCCAGCCAGCTAGACAATAAGGCCAACACAGAAGAGAGCAGAAGCAAGAGATAGACAGAAGGCAGAGCCCCGACAGCGCTCCTTATGCATCTGGAGATAATATTACTTTGCTGTTGTTGTTCTTAAGCTAGGTTGAGCTGGGATTTTGTTACTTGCAATCAAAAGAATCCGAATTCCTATATATGGTCTTCGCTCAGACCCTCCTCCTTCATAAACTGACACAGCTCTTAAGCAGAGAGCAGCAGAGGATGTCAGCGTCCTGCTCATGTCCCTTTGGCACTCACTGTCCCCGTGTAGCCTGATGCCTTCTTACTGTAAGCAGATGAGATGCTCTCAGCCCATCGGTGGCAGAGACCAGAGTGCTTGGGAGTAACTCACCTAGGGACAGCCCTAAGCCGGTAACCAACAGGAGATGGTGGATAAACACTCCGGCTTCCCTGCCCTTCAGGTGGGACTTGCAGGCAGGTTCCATAGCATCTCTGCAGATCCCCAACAGGACTGCTGCCTACAGTGGTAACCTGTTTTGACACTCTGAGTTGATTTCCTTCTCTTCTCTGTCTTACTTCTCCACTCCTTAGTGATACTTCCTGAAGTCACCTCCCCAAAAAACTGCATGCACCCAAATCCTTGTCACAGAGTTGGCATCTAGGGGAATCCAACCTAGAGGAATAGACCACTGCCCCCAAATTAAATAAATTTGACTCATGATGATTACAACCCAAGCCATTCTGTGTTCTTCTCTTTCTATTAGTCAACTTTTGTGGTTTCTCAGCCAAAGTTGTGTTACTTGTTCCATGTTACCCAATGCCTGGCTACAGAGTTAGTTTGCAAATGAGGAAAGAAAATTGCTATTCAGAACTGAAAAGAGGAGTCATACTCCTACTTTTTGGCCATGATCCCCAATTCTAATTTGGGTTTGGTCTACATTTGGTTTTGGCTATGCAATAATAAAATCTAGACACACCTAGGGGTTTTCTTTGGGGCACCAGCGAATGCGGAACAAAGCTTTCACTGGTTTTCATTTGTGGGAAAGTTGGCCTAGGCAGCTGAAGATACTATCACATTAAAACAGCTCTCTCCCTTCCACCTGGTTGGTTCATACTTACCACAGGCTGTTAGAGACACCAGAGCTAAGAAACCCATAATTGTCAGGGAGGTCAGGGATGGAGTGACCTTTTCCCAAAGGGAGAGAATGACCCTGACTCTCTGGGTGTGTGGAAGTTGGGAGTGCACTTGCTCACAAAGTCTGCCAGTCCTGTGAGAACCACACCCATTCTTTCCAGGGAAGGAGGCGAGGAAATACCTGTTCTGTGCATTAGGCTGCCAAGCTTTATAACTCTTGACACCTAGATACCTGTATTTTTCCAAAGCCTTGGTTTGGGAGTAGTTTCGCAATGCATTACAGCTCCTTTGGACTGGGTATGCCTCTGACTTCATGGTAAGTAGGCAGGGAGGGACTAATTGAATAAATTTAAGTGAAAGACTTCACGATACCAGATGAAAAGAGTCCAAATCTAAATGGCTATGCCTAATGCTTCCAGGAATTAAGGATCTTCAAGGAGCAAATTTCAGAGGAGGGGTGTAGCACGGAGGAAAACCTGAACTTGGAGTGTGAGTGCCTGCATGTGAATTTCAGCTGTCACTGCCAAGCTGGCTGGTGGCATGCACAGTGGTTATAAACACAGACTCTGGAGTCCCACTGCCTGGGTTTAAATTCCAGTTCCACTACTTACTAGCTGTGTGACTATGGAAAAGTTAAGTAACCTCTCTGGGCTCGGTTCCTTTCTCATGAAGCAAGGATAATAATAGTACCTGCCTTGTAGGACTGATACAAGCATGAAGTGAATTAATATCTCTCAAGGGATCAGAAGCCGGCCTGACACCTCATAAGTTCCAACACATTTGCTTTTATTATTGTTCACAAGCTCTCTGGGCCTCAGTGTTCTCATCTGTAAATGGAGGATTCCTACCTGGCTTATATAATGGGGTTTTATTAGGACAAGATGACACTGTTATTGGACGGGGAAATCTGTTAAAGCATAATATAAATTTAGGTTGTGATTAAATCAGCTCAAGCTTTTGTGGCTGACCATCCTCCCCTAAAGACCGGGGCTGGGCATTTAGAGGCTTGGTTAGTCTTGACTTCCAGGGAAGGAAACAAGAGCTCAGGGAAATACACCCTCCCCTCTACAAGGGTTGGACATATGGCTAGCAGCTGGGATTTATGCAAAGCATTCTTCAAATTAGTCCAAAAGCCCCACTGTTTGGTTATTGCCCCCAGCGCAACCATAAAACCACAGCTCACAACTGCCAGCAGGCTGTTACATCCCCAGCCTGTGCTCACCCCAACCCCCTCTCAGCTGCCTAGCCATGGCCACTCCAAGTTTCCTGGCCCCAGAGTCACGTGCGTGTCCTCTGGTTAACTCAATCTGCTGTCAAAAAGGAGGAAGTAATTAAATGGGGGACATGTCAGTCCCACCACAGGCCCTGGAAAAGTCAATAAAATTTAGTCACCAGAATGGGAGCTGATTTTTAACCACTCCACTATAAAGCATGACACGCACAAAAGATGTCAGCTTCGGGCCAGAGAGCAACAAAGCCCAGGAACTTGGGGGCTCAGCACAGCCCTCCTTCTGTGGGGCAGAAGGAAGGAAAATGAAGTACTCTTCACTCCAGTGAAATGCGATGTGAGAAATAGAGGGAAAACAGCTTGTTTCCCCCATAACTATAGAGAAGATATTAGGAGAAAGGACGTTGCAGTGGTGAAGAGGAGACAAATGGAAGAGAGGACGGGATAAAATACTGTTACCAGCCAGTCAGACCCATCAGGCTCTGGGAAACTGTGCATAAGAAAGCTGGCTATTAGACCGCAGCTGAAATCACGTTTATTGCTTTCTCTCTATTTCAAAACTCCCTGCCCTTCTGCTTTTCTACTCCAGTATCTGACAGATTTTCTCAGCAGTCGCAGGGCTGCACCCCAGAGGGCTACGGAGGAGGTGGAAGGGAGAAGCAGAGCATACAAGCCCTTTCAAGGCTCTGCTTGGCTGACCTGACCTACCCTGCCTGCCTGCCCGCCTGGCCTTTTCTTCCCTTCAGGTTTTTGTTGTTGTTGTTATTGCTTTGTAAATAATGAAATTTCCATGGACTCAATCTCACCGACCACTTAGTGAGAAATTTTAGCTACAACCTGATAGGTTCAGCGTCCAGATTGGGCCAAGAGCATTTGGAGGTGAGGGGGGAGGGGGAGGGGGAGGGGGAGGAGAAGGTCTAGGAAAAGGAGGTTTTCTTTTCATGTAGCAGAGACGTCATAATAGACCCAGAGTCACAGAGATGTGCTGAATCACTCTTTCCCCACAGTCTCAGCTCTCTTGGCAAAAAGGCCTAGGGACCCTTCTGTTACATTTCATTTTTTGGGTTTTTTCCCCCAAAGTCAAAGGTGACTTATTTAACAATTTCAATGAAATACTGAATGCAAAATACAGAGTATAATACAAGGCACAACTGCCTTACAGTCAGTAATTACCATTTACTGAACATTTACTACTAATGTGAATCCTCGCGACTTTCCTGGGTAGGGTTCTAATATCATCAGACCTATTTTACAGATGAGAAGTCTGAGCCCCAGAGAAATAAAGAGACCCAAGGTCATGGAACTAGTGGTAGAGATAAGACTGGAACACTCCCTCATTATTTCCTATCAGCTTTCCACTCTAAAAATTGCCCATCTTTTGCTAATGCTGAGCAGATTCCCAAACCCTTTCATGTACACTTTCTCACTAGATACTCAAACATATCTCTTGAGGTGGGAGTTCTTATCTCTAATTTAGAAATGAGGAAACGGAAATTTAGAAGGATTAAATGGTTCTCACAGAACTATAGAGGCAGAAAGTGAAGAACAGAACTCAAACACACTTTCTGGTCTTCTTCTCACCATATCCCTGCTACCTAGCAATAATAAGTCTTTACATATGGCAAGCTGGTGAAATCTTCAAGCTTGCTTCACAGCAAGTGTGCCCCTCCTCTGCTTTAGGGAGCAGGCATGATGGCTTCTTCACTGGCCACATCCCACCCTACTAGTGGTGTGTGCTTGTGTTTCCTGCAACGTGGCCACATGTTGCTGTGCTATGTTGTTTGGTAAACAACAAACACTGCATCTGCGGGGGCACGATTCACATCGTTGGTGTGGTAGATTTTTCATTTTCTTAAGATAATTTTCCAGTAGATGGCAGTAATGCGTCTTGAGGAAGGGGTGGGTGCCTTTTCCTAATTCACGCAAAGGCGATGTAAAGGCTAGCGGGATCCCTGATGGTGACTATTCTAAATTCTTCTTACCCATACTGGTAAGATGGCATTGATCCAACTGTCCTCTTCTGGTCCCTCTTAAAGACCTAATGTGGGAGATACCCTCTGCAATAACTCGTTTCTTTACATTTAACAAAATGCTTATCAGGTACCTACAGTGGGACAGATAATATACAAGGTGGACCTACTACAGTGGCGAACAAAAGAAACACGGTCCCTGCTCTGTTATTAAAGTTCAATAAGGGAGTATGGAAGGCCCTAGAGGTTGGTCCTCTTTGATTGGCTTACCCTTTCTCTCTGGCTTGCTCTCTACTCTATCCTATAGTTTCTAAAAGCTAAACAGCAACAACAACTTAACTTTGTAGACTCCTTTGCAGCTAGAAGTTGCCATGTGACCCAATTCTGGCCATAAGACATAAACAGTATTGTCAACTGATGTTCACTTTTCCTCTTCTCCTTTCTCTCTGGTTGGAATACAGATGCCATGCCTGAGAAGCAGCGGTCATATTGTAAACAGGAGGACTGAACATATTTGCTAAAGGCAGCAGAGAAAGAAGAGAAGAGGAGGGAGTTCCCTTCGTGGCTCAGTGGTTGATGAATCCGACTAGGAACCATGAGGTTGCGGGTTCGATCCCTGGCCTTGCTCAGTGGGTTAAGGATCCGTCGTTGCCGTGAGCTGTGGTGTAGGTTGCAGACGCGGCTCGGATCCCGCGTTGCTGTGGCTGTGGTGTAGGCCGGCGGCTACAGCTCCTGTTAGACCCCTAGCCTGGGAACCTCCATATGCCGCGGGTGTGGCTCTAGATAAA
>PVHT020000193.1:9642685-9672165 GCA_004024745.2 Catagonus wagneri
AAAAAAAAAAAAAAAAAAAAAAAAAGAAGAGAAGAGGAGGCTGAGTCCAGTGTGGCATGACTGAGCCATTCAACCTTTGCTGGATGTCCTCTCTTGTTATGGGAGATAAATAAACCCTCATGTATTTAAACTACAATCAGTCGAGTTTTCTATTACTTGCAGCCAAACATTACCCTAACAGACATTAACCAATATAAAAATAAATGTATAATTATAAATACCAATAAACACTATACTAGAGAAGTACAGGGCACCATGATAATGTACACTGAGACACCTGACCAGATCTGAGGGGCAAGTAAGGCTTTGCTGAGGAAACGACATTGAATCTCAACAACTAAAGGCTGGAGCAAGATGCCTCTTTGTAGGGTGAAAAAACTGTACAAAGTCCTTGAGGTGGGAGGAGGCATAGACATTGGGGTGGAGGAGAAAGGATGGTGTACACAAGTGGAGAGGTAAATCAGCCCCTGGGGAATCAAAACTGTGACCTTAACCTCTTTGCTCAGTTCATTAACCAACAGAATTGACTAACCACAGCGAGCTAACCACTCAGGCATCACCAAAGGGGAAGGAATGCAAATGGAAGTTTCCCCAGGCCTGGCTCAAGTGGAAAGGAAATTAGGGTCACTCCTGATTATTCACATCAATAAAAGGCAAGGAGAATCCCCAAAGGGATTGAATTTAAAAGGACTGTTGGTGAACACCTAAAGATGATGAGATCTGACATCAGCCTAGGCACTCAATAAATGTTTGTTGAATGACTGAGCAAATGGTGTCAATGAAAGTAATTTCAAAGTATAAAATGAGGTGCAAATCATTATCCCCAGTTTACCCACACTGCCCTTTAAAGTATAGTCTACTAAAGATGACAACAGAAACCCTTTCACATTCTCGCCAAGTACAAGGCTCAGGGCTCTGTCTTCCTATTAGTGACTCTTAGCTTTGCTCTTTGCTCTGAAAATGGGGAAAATTTCTCCATCAAAGATCACTCCTCTCAGCACCAGCCTTCTTTTTTCACAGCACTTCCAACACCCACATGCCTCTTTGAGCCCAGGCACACAGTCAGCTCACAGAACAGCTGAACATTTCCACACTCAGCTTGGCAGAAGTTTAAAGCGGGAAATGGCTTCTGCCATCAATGCTCCTTCCGCCGTGGGATTTCAATTCTTTCAGCTGGGCCTCCCAGCCTGATGGAAGCCACTTTCTTTTTGGATCCTGTGGGGAAGACATACACAGCGCAGCAACTTGGGTTTCCTGAGTGCTGACTCTGTGCCAGGAGCTGTACTTCATTTAAGTCTCATAACAATCCTGTGAACTAGGGTTTATTATTTCTTCTCATAGCTGAGATACAGAGACCTTCAGCAACTTGTCTAAGGTCACGCAGTAAGTCAGTGTCAAAGATGGAGCTCATGCTCTCCCACCTTTAATTTAGACTCTAGCATCGTGGTATGCCTTGAATTCTGCACTTACTTGGTCTTTTCTAGAGTCTGTCCACACAGTTCCCCTTAAGCTCTTCCTAACTGCTTCACCACCCTCACTGTAGTGCACGTGACCCACTATAGTGGGCCACTTGGCCCTGATGTAGGGAGGAAGGGGGAAGGTCCCCAGGTGAGACATGTCCTGCTGGGGCTCTAGACAATGTTTAATCCTGGGCTAACTCTCCCCTACTATGTGTCATGCTTCCAGGTGTCCAGATAACACATGGAGTAAAACTGTCTTCCATCTTCCTAATGGGGAGTGGAATGGATGTTGGGTTTGGTTCTGTAATGTCAAATGCCACCCTCAAGGAAGAAACCGGATGCTCTCAGTGAAGGCAGGGATGATCACTGTCCACCTGGGCAGTGGCACTCTCTCTGCTCTACCGTCACTTCTCACCATCCCTCCTCCAGGCACAGCCTCTTTGGGGCCACACAACACTTCTCACAGTCCTGAATTGTACCTGGCTCCTGTACATCCCCTCCCTCTACCTGACTCACCCATCTCAGCCCTTCCCTGCTTAACTCCTGTTTTATCTTCCATGGTTCATCCTAGCATCACCTCCCCCCGAAGCCTTCCCTCACACTCGGGCCACATGTTGGACTTTGGGGTCCTTGCTTTCTGCTTCCAGAGCTATCTGGCTTTTTTGCTCCACACTCTTACCACAATGGACTGTGATTTCCTGTTCACTGGTCAGTCTCCACCCCAGGTCTGAGGATTCTGTGAGACAAGGACTCTGCCATCTTGCTCACTGTTGAATCACCAGCCTTTAGGGACAATCACAATGCATAGGAGGCACAGAAGAAATACTTATTGTGGTCACATTGTAGTAAGTTTCCTTTTCTAGTTTCCACTTAACTGTAAGCTCCCTGAGGACAGGGTCTAATTATTTTCCACCTTTGGATATCCAGGACTAGGGACAGAGCCTGACACAGAATAAGGAAAAGTGAGGGGCCTAACATGTTTAACCCAGAGAAGAGGTGACTGTGGAAAGAAGCACAGGGCCCACCCACTGCCCTCAAAGGACTCTGAAAGGCTCTCAAACTACTATAAGGCTACTTAGAGTATGATACACAGACTGGCAGCATCCACAAAACCTGGGCCCTTGTTAGACATGCAAATTCTCAGGCCCTACCCCAGACCCACCAAATCAGAAACTCTGAGGTGGGACCTAGCATTTTGTTTTAACAAGCCCTCCCCGCCTCCAGGGGATTCTGATGCGTAGAGTTTGAGACGCCTTGGACTAATGGTAGCCTTATCCTAAGTTAATAAGGAGGCAGTTTTCTGTTTAACACACAGAAAATTCCTCACTGAGTCTATCATAATGGCAAAGGCTGCTTCGCCATGTCCTCTGGGGCTCTATATGTTCCAGAAGAGGCAGGGTAACCTCCCATCAGGCTTCTGTTGGGATCTTCTGCCTCGATTATTATGCAGTTGATTCAACCAGGAAAGAGACTGTAGGAGACAGAGTCCTTCAGAAATTCCCCACTGGTCTGTGTTTTGCAGGCTTGGGGGTTGGGGATGGTTGAGGGGGACATTCCTAACAACCCTGTTCTACCACCATATGCCTGGAGGCTGGGGACTGAGGGAAGGCAGTGGGGGAGAGAATGATACTTGCAGAAGGAGAGCACCCATCTTTGCTTTTTTAATTTGAGAAGGGCTTTATGGATGCAACACAAAGCTAACCTTACAGTTGTAATAATAACAATACCAAAAGTGAACATTTATTAAACATTTCCTATGTGTCAGGCATGGTGCTAACTTGCTTTGCAAGAGTTTTCTCATTTGATTCTTCCACGAGCCCTATACAAATTGCTACGATTCTCTCCTAATGGAGGTGAGGAAAAAGAGGCTAAGTGGCTTCTCAAAAGATCTTTCATGGAAGGGACATTATAATACTTTCTGGAAAAGGATTTTGAGGGTGAGACCATGATGTTTACTATGTACCTCATGCCTGGCATAGCCTGGGTCTGGCACACAGGCTTAGGATAGGTTTTTTTTTTTTTTTTTTAAATGGAGAAATGAAAGATCTCATTTTGTCCATTGAGGTAGATGTCGTTATTTCCTCCATATCCAGACAAGCAAGCAGATTCGGAAGAGGTGGCTGGCTGATTGTCGAAGGTCACTTAGCTATTAAGCATATGAATTGTGATCTGATTGTGTCTTCCATCTCTAAAACCTATGCTTAGTCCCATGTCATCATCCACAGTGTGGTAGAGATGATAAAGAAAGGGCCACAAATTCTTTGCTGCTCCTCCCATCAAGAAACTGAGTCTTTTAATCTATCCACTGAGGTTTAAGCCTGGTCACTTGACTTGCTTTGGCTAATGGGATGTTGGCATATATGATGTAAGCAGAAGTCTGAGGTTTGCTTTTTCTTACTTCTGGGAATATTTCCATTCCCTGTGAAGAAGCTCAGCATAGACTCCTGGAGAATGAGAGTCTATGTGGACAGAGAGGCCCCAGCAATTCCAGCAATTCCAGCTGTCCCAGCCATCCCTACTGAGGTTCCAGACATTTGAGTGAGGTCATCTTGGACCATCCAGACCCAGTCAAGCCAGTTCAAAGAAGAAGCCACAAAATCTTAAGCAAATCAATGATTGTGGCTTTAAGCCACTAAATTTGGGGTTGATATACTAAAGCTAACCAATACAAACGGTTACTATTATTTTATGCTGAATGACCTTTCTTTTTCACACTTAAATCCTTGAAAAGTCATTCCTCATGCAAACACATATGCTCACACTAGAACACACACAAATGTACACAGATGCAGATGCACCCTTAGAGTCAACAAACCCAGGGAAAATAAAGGGCACCAGCTTTTGTAAAACTTCTTTTAAGCACATGAAGTTGACTTGAAGAGGGACTAGGTCCTCAGGGAAGAATTTCAATCATTACTCTGGTTGTAATCTACAGCCAGCTCATGCTTGCCCTTTCTATCATTGTTGACTGGCTTTTGTGGGGCAGTCTGGAGTAGATAAGCAAAGAAAGGATATGGAAAAACAATAAGGATGACTAAAGGATTCGCACCTGGGGAGTCTGGCCATTAGCAGATCCCAGAATTGAGCATAGGACCACAGTCTCACAGAATCTGCCAACAAACTGCTATCAACAAGTCAACTTGAGACAGTTTACCAAAGCCAGCAGGCATAAAGGACACAGCCCACCACCTGCCTGGCTTTTCAAGGGGGAGTTAGAAGCTGCCAACTGGCTACTGTTCTTGCAACCTTCCCATGGTCTGTCATTTGGGCCATTTCTAAGCACTGATCACAGTCACAGAACATCTGCATTTAACTAACCATGAGAGGCCTGATGACCTACCCAGTGAGAAAACAGAGGTTAAAAAAAAACTAGGATAAATAGAACAAAACTAGAGGCGTTGAAGCCTAGCAGGAGCTGAACTATACAGGATTGATAGTGCCATATAATAGACCACACACAAGGACCTGAGAGCCCAAGAACTGTGTCTGGCACAAAGCAGGCGCTCAAGAATACCTGTTGAATGAATGAATACAAATCAGACCAGCCACAGAAACAGGGCTTTGTATCTGTTCTCTAGTCTCACTGCAAATGCATTTGGCCCCCCGTGATTAAACCTGGCTTTTCTTCCAAGGTCAACTCCGACCTTCAGAGAGGCACTCCAGGTCACATCTTAACTGTCATAAAAATGCTTTCTGATCACCTTAGAAACTGAGGTGTAGGCCAACAGCTTTCTCTTCTAGTGATTTTAGATCAAATAAATTAGCATCCTCTGTCTCAACTTTATCGTTCAATAGAAACAACTTCACATGCTAAGACAGGGGTTAGTTTACAATTCCCTGCCTCAAAACAAAGATTTACTTATGTGTTCATTTATTTTATGCCTCATCTTTCTGCACAAAAGGTTTGAGACTGCGATGGAAAAACATCAAATGCAGCATTCTGTTTGCAAACTTACATGGAGAAGAAGGAAGCTTTAAAAAAATGTTTTCCTGGCAGCCTCTTTTGACCTACACTTGGCATTCTGTGTAATATCCATGTGCATGAGATTGCGGTGGTAGGAAGGTCATGGGTTATGGAGTGTCAGTTCAGCCCCATGCAGGGGGATGTGGACCTCCAGGCAAATTGTAGCTGAACCTCTGGCCAAATGAGGTCATGAGATGGGAATGTCAGTTCCAGAGAATGTATGTTTTCTGGTTTTACAATACAATTTGGGGAGTTGAAAGATCATGTCATTACAAATACAATAGAGTTCAGAGGAGGGGGCAAGGAAGGAGGGACGTGGGAGTAATGTTTGCCAATTTATCAATATCTAAACCCCTGTATCTCTCTCCTCATGCAATCAAGAGTAATCACAGGCAGCTTCTAAGGAAATATTGTGCTTTCCAATATTTTCCATTCAACAACTGTACACCTGTAAGTTATCTACAACGCCAATGGAAGAGTGGTGGACAGGACAGATGACCTCCAGGCAAGTCCAAGAATAAAAACTGGCTTAAAGTGGTTGCCTAGGTGGTTCGAAAGAATAATCGAGACTACAATGATGACAGAAGAGAAGAGGGAGCAGAAGATACATGCAGCACTGAGCCTGGCAAGGATGGCAACTCAGCCAGGGGTCGGCCCAGAAGGCCAGACCCCTGAGTGCTGACTGAGGGTCAGGTTGAGTTAGTTCACCTTTCTTTCTCTTTAAGATGAAAATGTTTCAGAGAAAACCTGAAGGAATTTTATAGTGAACACTCATGTCAACACCTAGATTCTACAATTAACACTTGGCTACAATTGATTTATTACATATCTATCCCTTTATCCGTCCACCACCCCATCTCTTTTTCAACACATTTCGAAGTGAGTTACAGATGTCAGTTCACTTCCCCCTCAGTACATCCACATGCATATCATTAACTAAAGTTCAATATTTGTTGTTTTTCCTCTTGAGGTGAAATTTATATATACAATGTCACACACACACACACACACACACACACACACACACACCTTAAATTATTATTTGATGAATTCTTTGATGAATTCTGACAAAGGCATAAAACAGTACAACCCAAACCCCTATCAAGATAAAGAACATGACTATCATCCAAAAAGTCCCCTCATATCACTTCCATGTCCTAACTCTAACCCCAACAATCAGAGACAACCACTGTTCTGATTTTTTTACATCACCATGGATTAGTTTTATATTCTAGAAAGTCATGTAAAAGGAATCATACTGTATTCACCTGTGCAAGGTTTCTATCACTCAGCATAACACTTTTACAATCCATCCAGTGATAGAAACCATGCTACTATGTGTATCAGTAGCTCATTCCTTTTTATTGCTGAGTAGAATTCCACTGTATGAATTACCACATTTTGCTTATCCGCTTACTTGTTGATAGATATTTCAATTGTTTCCAGTTTTTCTGGCTGTTACAAATCATTTTGGATTGATGGAAATATAGAAGTTGACAGGTCTAAGTGGAATAGATCTGTCAACTCATAGATTCTACTTTCAACTGTCCTGTGGTTAACCTTGTGGCTTGTCATGTTACGTGGCAGAGTTTAGAGGTGAAATCCAAAACAATTTACAACTTAATCTGACTTACAGTCAACAATGTATATCCATTTTTTTTGCCTCATAAGGTAACAGACAAAAATAAGAATCGACATAAATAGAAAGCCTTATTTAATGTCACCTGGGCCCTGGGAGGGCAGAGTAAACACCTTTGCAGTCTCTGAGTCCTGCTCTCACCAGAAGGAAGAGTTCCCCACCACTATCTTTCTTACTTCTCTAACCAGGACCAGTTTTAGGGAAGAAAGCAGCCCCACCTAAAGCCAAGCTAAACTCAAGACCCTGGTGTCCATGTCCCAGTTTTCCAAATGCCAGTAGAAGTTTCTCTCATGCCTTCTCAGAAGAGAATACATAAAATACCTCTGTCATCTCCAAACCCTCACCTCCCATTTTCTCCTCAACCTACTACAGTTCCACTGCCAATCTCAGCAGAGGGTAAAATAAGATGAGTATTGAGAGGTTTCCACTGGATTTGGCATCCATTGGTGATGCTCAAGAGGACAGTTTCAATAAAGTGGTGGGGATCGGGAGGTGTTTAGTACAGCCAGTGAGAGACCAAGAGAACTGAGCTAAGGATAGGAAGAGAGGACACTATGAGAAAGGAGCTGGTGCAGAAATGGAAGTTGCTGCAAATAATCTTCATATGCTTTCAGAGGTCACCTAGCGTCAACTTAGCCTGGTCATCAACCTAGGTCTCAGGACTGCTTCCTCTTCAGTTCTCTCTGGGTAAGAGCTCGGCACTCTCCCCAGACATTGCTGAGTCTCAGAATAGCGCCAGCTATGTCTTCCACAGCAGCCTGGATCTGGAGCGTCCTCCTCTGATATTTGCCCCAGCCGAGGAAGGCACTGTCCTAGCTGGCTGCCAATGCCTTGGCACGTACCATCTTTGTTCCCCTGAGGTCAATGATCCTCTGGTCTCTGGAATTCTTCCCTTCCCCCTTGACCCTTTCTGTCTGGCTTGTTCCAATTGCCTAAAGAGAGTTCACTTACAAATTGCCAAGGCTTTGCTGGCTGGCCTCAGGTGAAGCTGGGCTTCTTGCCTATTATTTTAAGCAACCAGCCCAGACTTGCTGGCAGCCTGAAACTTTAATGGCAGCTTCGCCATGTTCTCTGGAATCCATGAGGCTGTCTTTGGTTCCTTTTCACAGCACTGTCCCCATCTACTCCCAATTCCATCTCTTCTCATTCATTTTTAAATCCAATATTGTTATTAGGCCTCCCGCTTAATTTCAGTTTCCAGATAATAGGAAACATAAGTTCATTTGTAGGGCAGAAATGATTACACACAACCCAGGTACACTGAATGATCATCAATGGATCATCACCCACCCACGTTCTCCCTGGTAACTGATTTAAGTTTCTCTACCACTGTCACACACGATCCCCACCCCCACAGCCTGAGCTGTGTGAGCTTTCACAGTCCTTAGGTGGCTGATATACAACATCAATGTGCTTTGAATACACAGTGACAACACTGTATGTCACTGTCCCACTAGGGGAAGACTCCCCCACAGGGGCACCGTTGTGAACATCAGCTACCGCATTATGATGTAGTAAGATGATGCTGTCATGTGATGCAGATGTCTAGCTTGGTTTGTTCACACTATTTCATTCCAGAACATCATGACTTTTGTTTATGCATTTGTTTTTAATAGCTTTTTCCCTCATCTCTTTTCTAGTATCAGCTTTCAGCTCTATTTGTTAGTGTCATTGTACCTATCTCCAGCAACACTGGCCACCCCATCTTCTAATTTGTTGCTGCTGATGAAACATGTCGGAGAAAGTATATAGACGCCAAGAAATAACAATATATATATGGGCATGGTGCCTGGAATATTATAAGTACTCAAATATGTTTTTAAATATTATGAATTAAATGTTCCTGCTACAACATATAGAAAAGTCTAGATAAAATATAGTACTATCCTTCCCCAAATTTTATAAAAGCACAAAGCTTGGCTTGAAAGAAACAGAAACCCCCAAATTCCAGATGAGAGGAGGTAAATGAAAGCCAGAGCAGTAATTACACACTGGTGTCACTGAGTCCCGCAAGAGCTTCAGCCCGGGGAGTGTGACAGGGGCTTCAGCATCCTCCCACATACAGAAACTATGGCTTCAGGACCATGCAAAGTGAGAGCTCAAACTGAGGCACCTGCATAGAGCTTGGAGCCTCAGAAATGTTTCCTGTACATTAAAAGGGAACACAATGATACTGTTTACCAGCTCACTAAAGCAATAATGATATTTGCTGTCTGTTTGGGCCTTAAGCATGTCAATCTAAAAAGATACCTATAACAAAAATCAAGAAATTAAGCCTCTGTTCCTTGCAGGTGTGAAGTGGGAGTTAATGTTACCTGTGCATATAGAAAACTCAAGTTGAGAAATTAACATAAAAACCGGTCCAGGGCCTAGGAGATCCTAGAGCCTTGGCAAAAGTAAGTGAGAAAGTCCACCTCTGAAGTCTAGAGGGGCCCTCACAGAGGGAAACAAAATCTAGAAATTAAAAAAGGACTAGCTGCACAAGGAAATGAACTACCATAAGGAATAGTTAGTAGATACAACAAAGAGAATGAATACACCTTGTCCACTGAAAACAATAAAAAGATCTGAAGGAGAATATAAAATAAAGATCCTGAAAATTATTAAAGAAATAAAAGAACAGATATCATTGTGAAATTAAAGGATAATATGAATAAAAATAACCTTGATTTGAAATAATAATAATAACTTGTAAGAAAAATAATAATAATAAAACCTTGTATGTAATGGAAATTTCGAGGGAATTTAATAATTTAACAGCAAAACCTAAGTGTGGTAATGGGCAGCAGGAAAAGATTAGGAGAGAAAAAGGTAAAGTCACAAGGAACACTTAAAAACAGGAACATAGAAACCTCACCACTGTGCTGTACACTCCCAGAGCATGGGTCTCAGGACCATTTTCTCTTTGAATTTACATCTCCAATATCTATTCATCCAGTCTCTCATAAGAAATGCTTGTCGAATGAATGTAGTAACAAAAGAACAGTCTACAGGTAAAAGGATTAGTGAATAACAGGGGAAAGTATTCCAGGCAGCATGCTGGACTAAAGGTTTTCTTTTCTCTATGACAGCCCAAGATATCTACCCAAACTCATCCCATCTTAGCAATGGAAGACATTCATGGGCCAGGGACATTTATAGACATCCAGAGGCAGCAGACATTTTTTGTAGAAAGCATTTTGCAGCAGACCCCAACTGAGTTCATTACTTTGTAGACTGTGGCTGCACTGAGAGCTACACTCCAGCCCTGCATGGATTTAAGAAAGAGTGCATGGAGAAAGAAAGAGCTGGGGCAGTAGAAACCCAGCTGGGGAAGTCCACGCAGAATAAAGCAGAAGGTCTCTGTTCTAAACACTGAACGGTTACCAACAGAGGGCCGGAAAGCCCCGTGACAACAATGGCTCAACTTGTCAGTAGGGATGTGACCAGTCTGGCTTCTATCTGGATGAAACTGGTGGCATGTGAATGTTGAATCAAGTCAAAACACAATGAAGAAACAGGTGACAAAAGATAAAGGGGACCTCTTCCAGAATCAGCCCAATGATGCATCTGGAGCTTCCTCAAAGCTCTAAGGCAAGGAAAGTCAATATTAATATAAAAAAACCACCCTGGCATAATGGCTTGAAATTATTTTTGTCAATGATTAACTTATCTATTTCATATATGTGTGTGTGTGTGTGTGTGTGTGTGTGTGTGTGTGTGTGTGTCTGTGTTCCACCCCTAATTTAGGATCCAGTTGTTTTTAGGTTTGTCTTTTAGTTTGCTAGAATATATACACTGGATTTCCCCAGCCCCCTCCACTCAATAATGTTCCCACTGCTCTTAGATTACTCAAGATGCTAAGCCTGTGGAAGTAGTTCCCATAAGTGGAAGTAGCAATGGACTGTTGCTATAGGCAACACAAAACACACTTCACAAGAGGTTAACACTCCAGAATACTGGAATCACATGGTCATGTTTCTGTGCCTGTTACATCCACTCTGGGAAATGAAACTTGTCAGGTGACTTTCTGACCTTTATTTATTCATTCTATAAAATCGGAATGAATGGAAGAGGTTTGAGGCAAGGGTTTGGGTATCAGGCTGACCAGAATTTGAGGCTGAGCTTTGCCAATTACTATTTAAATGACATTGGTGAGTAACTTAACTTCTCTAAATTCCTCTGGAAAATGGGACTAGAAGTCTTAGCAGTTGATAAAAGTAGGTACAATGCAATTCCACTGTAATGACCTCATGGGGCAGCTGGGAAGCAAAACAAGATACATATGTGATTATACAATTCTTAGTTACTCAAAGCACCACAAGGACTATTGAGAACATTTATCATAGATTTTTTTGGTGCTCAGCTATAGATAAAACTCCTGAAAGCACTGCACTGTTGAAGCAAACCTTAGGGTTTGGAAAAGCAAAATCCCACAGCAGAATTGCAGAACTTACAGAACATGGTCCCCTCCTGCCCTTTACCACATTCTTAAGAAATAAAACCAAAATCTCACCTGGATCCCAGTGCATTGACTTCACATGCAGAATAGCGGTGTTTACATTTTCAGAGCATACACATGCTCAAATGCACACCAAAGTGTTAACAGAAGTTAGCTCTAAGGTGTGTGATTCGGCTTCTGTAAGTATGACCATGGTGGGAGATTGAAAATGGTCAAAAAGTCTTTGCTATTCCTCCCATCAAGAGCTGGCATCAATGCCCCACCTGCTGCACTGGGCTCACCTTTGTGCCTTACTAGACGGAGTGCACTCAGGGGAAGTGATGTTCTGAGATGTCCAAGGCTAAGTCATGAGAAGATTTGAAGCTTCTGCCAGGTCTCTTAGGAGGCTTGTTGTAGGGGAGCCAGTTGCCATGGAAGGAGTCTGACAGCCCTGAGGCTGCCATGCTGAAAGCACACAGGAAATGACCACATGGAGAGGCCTTGACACTACATGAGGAAAGAAAGAGAAATGTCCAAACAGCCCGAGGCCTTCCAGTCATTCCCCCTGAGATCCCAGTCATTCTGGGATGGAGAGTCAGATTGGCTCTGCCCAAGTTGCAGATCCAAAAGCAAACTACACGCTGCTTTTTTAAGCCATTAAATTTGGGGGTGGTTTGTTCTGTAGCAATACTGGTAGAAAACGCACTTCTGTATTGTCTGATTTTTTTTTACAACCAACATGTGTTTCTTTTCTAGTTTGACAATGAAAAGGAAAAATGAAAAGGAAAGTTAAAGTCTTTTTAAAAAGACAGAGGAAATCTTCTGCATCCTTTTCATATCACTAGCCTCTCCAACAATCTTCCCTTATGGTACACTTAACTTAGATTGTCATGGCTATTCAGCTCCCTCTTCTGAAGAAAGCCACCATTTGATGCCTCCTGTCATCTCATGGAAAATAGAGCCTGTTCCAAACAGCTGCAAGCACAGGGCAAAGTCCTCCAGAGATTCAGAGATAAGAGCTCCAGCTCCTTGGGGACTGTTAAATCATTTTGCACATATCCCCAGGATCTTCAGTCTGCCATACCATAAATGGACTTGGCTCAAACCTAGCTAAAAACAAAGAGGAGCAATAGCTTTAGAGTCTATAACCTGGAGGCACTGTGGTGCAACTTTGGAGAGGGCCGACCTTCCCTAATAAGAATATGGTCTTTAGGACGTCTGCTCAGCAGGGACCTCAGAGAGTCTTTGGTTCTGTAACTGGGGAAATGTTCATGTCACCTCTTGGCTTCTTTCTTTGTGAAACAAAGGGGTTAGGCTTAGTGGTCTTAAAGAACTCTTGCAGTTATGGAGGTTAATGTTTGAAGCTAATATAGAAACCCAGGTCTTGCTTTGCAATGTGTTAGACAAGTCAGTGGTGGAAAGGAGTTTTCCATGGTGCAGTCACAGGCAGAATGCTAAAGCATCAGTGTGACCTAACGGGACAGCCCCTCATTGCTCCATCCCCTTTACTAAAGGACCAAAGCTCCTGTGCATAAGGGATATTCAGGAGTAAAGGGATGTCAACTCAGCATAGGCTATTCTCTGAGGGGAATCAAATACAGTAGCCATTTTTCAAAAGGAAGATATGGTGTGTGTGAAACGATGAAATAAGCAACCCTTTGGAATGATTTTCACTGTTTCTTGGTGGAAGAGTACTTTGGTATTTCCTGGCATCTCCTGCATGGGCCCTTGGAGATTGTCTACCAGTCATTCCCTGCCCCCAGCAGCGAAGCAGGAAGAAAGCAGCTTTCTGATAGAATGAACCTCTCCTCCACCCCCTTGGTGCAAGAATTCCCTCATCAGTTAAACAGAGAATCAGTTCACCCAGTGAATTCTAATGAGGCAGGCTGTTCAGCTGTCAGCAGTCCTCCCTGCTGAAGGCAGCAAGCAAAGAAAAAGATGGCGCGATGCTCTGAGCAGTTTATCTTCCCACACCAAGGGACATGAGCAGCAGAAACAGCTTCCACTATAGCTGGGCTACCAGACAAACCCAGCAACAAGGAACACAGGATTAAGTTATCTTGGGTCCAAGGACTCCCATAAAATAAGGCAGGTATAGAATGGCGATTCTAAGAAATTAATTAAGGTTAGTCATTAGTCCAATGAAGAATCTAGGCTTATACATAACATATACACGAGCACCCTTTGGGTGCCAGCTCTGAATTGAAAAGGAGGGACATTTCAACCTTAGTCCCAAGGGCAGCCAGTTGGAGGTCTGTTTTGATATTTACTGAGAAAGTAGGGAAACCATTTACAAAGATGGTGATGAGAAAAACAGGAAACAGGCTGGAGGCAAAGTAGCAAGGGTCCTAGACTGACCTTGGTCACTGGCTTTATCGGTTGAGAAAAGACAGGTAAGCACTGTCTGTGCTTCTGAAACAAGGGAAGGTAGTGGAATGTCAGCAGTGCCTGGATCACGGGGATAAGCATAGCATTTCTTTCAAAGGCATTGAAATTGATGATGAGTACTTTCAATATAGTTTAGTTTTAATTTAGAAACTGCTTTCCATTTTTTTCCAATCAACCTTGTAAAATACAAGCAACATAAAACAAAAATTTAAGTATATAGTTCATGAGTTCCAGCAAATGTATACACCACCACAATCAAAATACAGAATATTTGCATCATCTTCCAAAGTTTCCTTGTACTCTTTCACAGGTAATACTCCTTCTAGCTCCAGGAAACCATTGGTTGCCTTCTGTCACTACAAGTTAGATTTGTCTTTTGTAGAGGTTTATAAAAATAGAATCATATATGGAGTTCCCATGATGGTGCAGCAGAAACGAATCTGACTAGGATCCATGAGGACGCAGGTTCGATCCCTGGCCTCTCTCAGTGGGTTAAGGATCTGGCATTGCTGTGAGCTGTGGTGTGGGATGCAGACACAGTTCAGATCTGGTGTTGCTTTGGCTGTGGTGCAGGCCAGCAGCTATAGCTCTGATTAGACCCCTAGGCTGGGAACCTCCATATGCTGAGGGTGCGGCCCTAAAAAAGCAAAAAAGTGACTTGGAGATTCACTCATGTTGTTTTGTGAATCAAGTGATTCCTTTTTATCGCTAAATAGCATTCCATTGCATGAACACAGCAGATTTTTTTAAATCATTCTCCTGTTGGTGAACATTTGAGCTGTTTCAAGTTTTGGCTGTTATGAATAAAGCTGCTATTAACATTTGTATACAAGTCTTTGTGTACACACATTTACCTTTCTTTTGGGTAAATATCTAGGAGCAGGAATGCTGGGTCTTGTGGTAAGCCTACATTTAATCTTATAAGAAAGAGCCAAACTTTTGCAAAGTGGTTCTACTATTTTACATTCCCATTAGGTATAATTTTTTGTTGTCTTTTTTTAGGGGCCACGCCCGCAGCATAAGGAGGTTCCCAGGCTAGGGGTCGAATCAGAGCTATAGCTGCCAACCTACACCACAGCTCATGGCAATACCAGATCCTTAACGCACTGAGTGAGGCCAGGGATCGAACCTGCGTCCTTATGGATGCTAGTCAGATTCATTTCCGCTGAGCCATGATGGGAACTTCCCATTTAGGAATAACTTCTATTAAAAACAAATGCAAGTAGAATTGAGACACATCAAATATGGGGCTTCTAAATTCAGTATGTAAGCCATAGTCAATTTCCCATGAAAAATCTCTTAAGGCCTTCCCCAAAGTTACCATACACATATTTTGGGGGTTGTGACTCTGTACTGTAACACATGGGTGTGCATGTATATTGCATATACAGTAATATTCATGTGTATATATGTTTTATTTATAGTAATAGGTAACTATGTCACATACAATATCATTGTATATAACAAAAGGTGGGGATGGCAGAGGTGGGAGAGGGACAGATCTTCACTGTTATCTGCCATTGGTGATGGTTCAGAGAAAAATCTGAAACTTCTGTATTTTTCAAATTTGAGTAAGATACAGACCTTTTTGAAGAAAAATTTTACTTAGATATTGGCTCAAATAAATGTATTTAAAATATTGCTCATCACAGGCAAACATAACACCACAGATTCTTTATATTTGAGCTTATCTACCTATTTGAAGCACTTAAGCCTTTGCAAGTTAGTGTAACTAGAACTGCAACAGCAGTGCAATTCTAATTAACAACAGTGACTTAAAATAATGACTAATATTGTCTTGCTGAAACTAAAGAGCAACTGGCACTAAAAGTATGAGAGGGGACATTATGCCTACACAACCACAGGTCAAACAATGGCTCAATTTTCCCAGGGCTTTGCAAATTATTTCCAAATTACTAGGAAACCTTGGCTCAAGCAATGTGCATTGGGCACAAATGCTTTATTAACATATAAGGTTTGCCATTGTGGTTTTCTTATTAGGCCAACACAAGTTAAGTGGAACTACTTAGCACCAACTCCATCATAAACACACACACACATGCAGTGAGACTATGAAATATAGGGAGCCGGGACTGTGTTGATTTTGGTCTCACCGTTACATACTTAGGAATTGGGAGATGGAGAGGGATGAAAGCCCTAAAGAGAAAACAAGGTTGAATAATTAGGTCAAAGATTTTTTAATGAGACTTATCTTCTCAAAATAATCAAATATTTGGAGCCAATTAGACAAAATACCAACTTAAAAAAAATTTGAAGCTCTCAAATTCCCATTTGGCCTTTGGCAAGTGCAGACACAATCAGACACAATATGCAGCTCCTCTGAGGGAAGAGCCTGGGAAAACACTGAAGCCACAAGGACAAGGGAGAAATTAATCAAGAAGTATCAAGAAAGCCTGGGAATATGACATTGCTAGCGATGTGTGGTTTGTTCAACAAACAAATAGGAAGGCTCAAGGGAAATGAGATTTCTCAGGACAGAAGACCAAATCTGCCTTGTCAGCAAATGTGGAGAGGGAAACAAAGAAGTAAGATCACTTCTGATGGAAGCATGGACAGTACAGGAATCTAGGGGACACTGGGAGAGAATACAATAAAGATTCCTCAGAATTTGAGCTGGATGCTACATTTCTAAAGTGTTTCCACGTACAACTCCCTTGCACGGTAAGTAAGGTAACTGTGAGCTTCCACTTACAAAATAAGAATCCAAGGCTCACAAAGGTCTAATGCTTTTCCAGTGTTCACGAAGGGAGTCAGGAAGGGAGATGGACTTGAGCTGAGGTCTCCTGCCCACAGTCCATGCTCTTGATAACTCCAGAGATTAAAGATCTCAAGGCTATAGTGGTTAAGTATGGGGCTTGGAACCAGACAGTGTGGCTGAGAGTATACCCTGGTATACCCCATCCGCAGCTTCATTGTCACACAATGAGATAATACATATGATGCAGCTCAGTATCTTGCACATGGTCAGCTCTTTAAAAACTGTAGCCATTACAGTTTTAAGGGTATATGGATTATGCAAATCATAGATGGGAGTGGATGAATTATATGCAGTCTTTGTACTAGATACATTCTGGGATAATGAAGAATGGTTTAGAAACAAATTTGACACAATACTTTAACGCCAACAAAAAAAGATAAACCACAACATTTTTACTATTAAGGAGTGAGAAATGGCAGTTCTTATCAAAGGGGAATAAAAAGAGAATTGGGGGCCAAACTGAACAATGAGATTAGACTGGGAAAGTCAACATTCACAATTACTCTTGTATGTTGCCGTTCAAATATCTCATGTTTAAAAGAAAGATTAGTTGATAGAGGACTTAAAATTGCATCTTACTGTGAATGTAAGAAGATTCAAATGAAACTTGTAGGTACTTTATGCATACTGTATTAAGGGGAAAATGTCTAATGGGTGGATAAAAGGCACGTTTTATAAGGTTTTCCTCAATCATTTCAATTGAATTCAATTCTATTCTGAAGACCCCCATTTACTGAGTGTCCACATGCTCACACTGGACTGCTGTGGTCCTGTGTGCCAAGTACTCTCCTAGGTCCTGGGGGCTCAAAGATAAAAAAAAGCCCAGCCCTGGCCTCTCAGTCTAACAGAAGATTCGGAAACATGAATACATAATGCTAAGACACTGCAGTGGTGCCATGAGATGGCCTGTCTAAAGTGCTGGATGCCCAGATGAGAACACCTGGTAGACCAAGCCACTGATCCTAATTTTTCACTACTCTGTTATACACCTACATACACAATCTTGCTATGGCCTCACTGTGGGTAGAATACCTCCCTGCCCCTTGACTTTGGACTTTGTTATGTCACTAACTTAGACCAATGAGATTAAGAGAAGTGACATAAACAGAGGCTTGAAATGAAACTTCCCTCTTGAATTCCTCATTGTCATGAAAAGAACATAGCACATATATTCTGCAGATCCAAGGAGGGTGAGAGACCAGAGGAGCAGATCCAGATCCAACCTGTGTCTGGGAAGCAAAACCAGCTGAATCCAGCCTGGATCAGCTAACCTCAAGCCAATGCACAGGACACTCAAACAAGAAATAAATGAGGAGTTCCCTTAGTGGATCAGCAGTTAATGAATACAACTAGGATCCATGAGGATGTGGGTTCGATCCCTGGCCTCACTCTGTGGGTTAAGGATCCAGCATTGCCATGAGCTGTGGTGTAGGTCACACGGCTCAGATCCCCGAGTTGCTGTGGTTGTGGTGCAGGCCAGCAGCTGTAACTCTGATTCAACCCCTAGCCTGGGAATTTCCATATACCATGGGTGCAGCCCCCCAAAAAAAAAAAAAAAAAATGGAAGAAAGAAAGAAAGAAATGATTGTTTTAAGTCACGGAGTTTTAGGGTGATTTGTTATGCAGCACATGGGCACAGCTATCTGAAGGAGACCGTGGTAGGTAAGACGGATGGACAGGATCAGAGATTCATTGTGGCCCTTCTCTGCCCACATACTACCCATTTCTCTCCCCTCACCTCCTCCACCAAACACATAAGCATGTACCCCAGAGAAGAGCTGTAGGAGTTCTTGCCATTGCTGACTTAGAGTCTTATAAATGAGACTTTTGTTTGGGTTGTGTTGTGGAGAAGCAGGGCCCATGTATTAACCACTCCTGGACATCTCCAGGAATGTATAAAAAGAATGAGGAACAGAGTCACCCAATCCACATCTCCCCTTCTTGTTGCTCTTTCTTAAAATCAGTGGCTCCTTCAGAAAAGCACATGCATAGGGCTAATTCTAATGTAGTCGTAGCACAAACCATAATAAAGCTACAGATGGATTTCCCAGGAAGGGTGAGCAAGCTTCGGTAGCTGCGGACAAATCTTGAGAAGTATCCTGCAACCATGGGTATGTAGAACTGAAGTTCTGGATGAAAAACGTTAATTTATTTCTCTCTCCTGGCAAGTAGATAGATGCTAAGCAAAGGCTGGGGAGAGTTCACAAAGGGAAGGCAGGGAAGTGAGAAAAGTGGTGAGGAAAATCTATCTCATGCTATGAGAAATACGGGACTATTCCTTTCACGTGTTCCTTCCACAGCACAGAACAATAACGGATGATATACATTTCAGAAGCAGAGGTTTTTGTTAGAAGTTTTTGTTAGTTAATTTAAAAAAGAATTTAAGGAGAGGGTTTCCAACTAAGGCAGATGAGTCCCACAGTATTAATACAGTTAAGCAAATATTGGAGAATCATAGGAAATGAGGTTGAATAAATTACATGTTTTATCAGACATCTTTGGGCTTTGAAACTGCTGACAGCCCACTGTGGAATATTAAATCTCACATTTCTCAATTTGCCTTTTTATTGATGTTGGGGAGGAGATTGTGTATGAAAATTTTTCTTCTCCCAACATTTATAAAATATTATGCATGCATTAACATATGTGTAAATATTTATTTTCAAGTGTGTCTTTGGCTGTGTTCCCCCAGAAGCTGACCTGAGACAAGGATTTGGATGCAGGTAGTTTATTTGGGAGGTGAACCCAGGAAGCACTGGTTGGGAAGTGACACAGGTGGGGGAAAGAACCAATATCGGGCTCATTAAAGATCACAGTGGGGATTCAGGGCTCACCCGGATAGGGACCTCTGGGCAAGAGTATGGATAACTATTGTACCCAAGATAAGGAAGATAAAGTATTTATAACTCACCACCATCCAACATTGGCTGAGGGCTGCTGCTCTCAAGGGGCTCAATACCTGAGCACTTTCGGTCGGCCCCACCAGCAAGGCCCAAGAGAAAACCTTCAGGCGGAGGTCCTCTGGCACACTCCATAGGTTATCACTGGCTTGTATGGGACAGACAGTAAGTGCTAAGGGGATGTAGGCCAGCCAGCAATAGAGTGCACTATAAGGTGTGTATTTTATGTATAGCACAAAGCTTAATTTCCACTTCCCCCTGAGTGTGGGATGGATGGACTTAGTAGTTCACTTCCTAATGACAGAGCATGTCAAGTTACAGTGGGGAAGGCAGCAAACACCAGCTTGTCATAAGGATAGCATACATATTCCCTAACATGATGTGATGAGAAGGATGCCTCGCTTTGCAGCATTCTTCCCCCACACCTATAACCACTGCTGAATCATGAGATAAACAGCAGATAAACCTCAACTGAAGGACATTCTACAAAATACCTGACTCCTCCAAACTTCCCGGGTCATGAAAACCAGAGAAAGACTGTGAACCTATCACAGACCAGACAATACAAAGAACACATGAAACCTAAATGCACGTGGTATCCCGGATTGGATCCTGAAACAGAAATGAAAAATAATACAGAGATTGATAAAATCTGAAGAGATTATAAAATTCAGTTAAAAAATAATAATCAAGTGCATATTTTAAATCCATGTGTCAATGAGAAGAGTTATATGTTAGGATCTTACGAAGACAGCCAACTGTTTAGCCCACCAGTGTGTTACCTCCTTTCTTGGTTGATGGAGCCCTTTAAGAGTCTGATGAAAACCACAGATTCTCCCCCTCGACCATAAACTCATATGCACAAAATAGCACAGAGTACTTTCAGAGACTTACAGTTTCCTTGAAGCCCCTCTGTGGGCCCTGGATTAAGCTACAAGGTGACTGAAATGACTTAAATTGTATATGTTGTGATTGGGGGCACTTTCAGGAAAATAATTTCAGATTTTAGAAAATTCCCCAGGAAAGGGTCTCCTCTTATCAAGATTATTTGCCTCCCACTGGTAGTTCTCATATCAGATCTACAATTGCAGCAATCCCTACAGCCTCAAGTGGCAGGTAGGATTCCAGATGCTAATTTATGATTGGATCTGGTAGGTTTCTTCCAACTTCCATGCCTAGCCAAACTAAGTCAATCAATGACACAGAGAGGTTATAGCAAAGTAGAAATTAGCTGGGATCAAGTGACATACCTAATCGATTAAGCATCTTATAGAAAGGACTGAAACATTAGAGGTTAATGACAGTGGCAGAGATCTAGACTCCAAAATAGAGGGGTCTTTTCCCATCCCTAACCCTTTATTTAGAAAGTTGTGTTCTGGGAAGCTATTAGGGTGGAGAAAAATGTAACTCAGACAGGAGGGCAGGCCTGGCACCATATCCCTGTGGCACTCATAATTCGCTGTACCCTGGGAAAGTTAGGCTATCTCTCCAAACCTCACTTGTCACATCTGTACAGTGGGTGAATACTCTTTCCTTATAATGTGGCTGTGGGAGATAAGATGAGAAATGAAAAAGCCTGGCATATCTCTTGCCATCATTTCAGTGTGGATTGCTTCTAATTTCCTTGTTATCACAGCAGTCATGTCCCAAATTAGCATAATGATACTCAGAATGAACAAAAAAAAATACTTCTTCAATTATCCCTGTGTTCAGATGCTGTTGAAGAACTGTTCAGAGTGGTCAGATTCAATTACCATAAGTATCTCTGGAAGAAATCACTACATAGAAAAGAGCTCTAAGTCTTAGCTGATAGTCTCTTTATTTCAACCTATAGTTATCAAATTACAGAACCATAGAGAGAGGTGGGAGGGAAAGAGCAAAGGAGGGCTCTCATCCCACCTCTGGTTTTACAGTGAGAGAAGAGGTCCAGAGCAGTTAGATGTCCTGCTCCAAGACTAGTTAATGACAGTGTGAGAACTGAGGTCTAGATCTCTGACTTCCAATCCTTCAGTCTCTCTACTGTAGCATACATTCCACGTTAATAAAATTAAATAAGACTGAAAAAAGTGCCAAAAAAGAAATTTAAAAAATCTTTTGGAATTCAATGTGATGAGATGTCTTCTTTATCCAAAATATTCTTAGAAGAGAATGAATAGAAAGTGCCTAGTATGTAGTGAGTCATTCAGTATGTGGATTGGTTCCACCTATTTTGGCTTCCAGATCACTCTGGCCTGGAGGGAGGGAGGTAGGAGGTAAAGAAGGCAGGCAACTCGGTAAGCATGGCATTAAACAGGTGAAGAGAAGACCTGGATTCTAATTTCAGTTCCAGCACCAGTATGCGAGGTTAAGCAGTGTCCTTGACCCCTCTGAGCCTCCACTTCTTTATCTATAAAACCGTGTTCCTACAAAAGGATATTTCCAGGGTCCCTTTGAGCTCTCATGTTCCAGTTTCCCCAAGAAGGTCCCACGCACTTCATGGTCCCACCCCTGTCTTAAGGGGCTGGCTGCACGTGAAGGAAGAAAAGAAAATCTAAGGAGAGAAGAGGGGAAACTGAAAGGGAGCAAGGACCCAGGGGGAGAAATCAGGGAAGCAGGTGCTTGAGAAGGTGGATATGGAAGAAGGAAGGCTGGAAGGCAAGGGGCCTTGACACTGGCTTCTGCTCAGTGCAATGACCACTTGAGATTTTGTTCTTGGATGTGTTTATATTTAAACACTAAAGCAAAATGGCTCTGCTCATTCCTCCATTCATTTCATACCCCAGCAATACTTTCTCCTCTTCTTTTTTTTTTTTTTGATAACAGCTTTATTGAGATATAATTCACATACCATAGGATCCTTCAATTTAAAGTATACAATTCAATAGTTTTTCATGTATTCATAGTTGTGCAATCATTACCATAGTCAATTTTATAACATTTTTATCACCCCCCATAAAGAAACTCCAAACCCTTTAGCTATACCCCCTAATCCTGCCATCCCCTCCCCTAGTTCTAGGCAATCACTAATCTCCTTTGTCTCTAGACTTGTCCATTCTTGACATTTCATAGAATATGTGAATGGAATCATATAGCGTGTAGTCTTTTGCATATGGCTGCTTTCATTTAGCATAATGTCTTCAAAGTTCATCCATGTGGTAGGATGTGGCAGTCCCTCATTACTTTTTATAGGTAAGTAATATTCCATTGTATGGATAGACTGCATTTGTTTATCCAATCATCATTTGGTGGATATTTGGATTGTTTCCACTTCTGGGCTCTTATGAGTAATGGTGCTATGGACACCACGATACAAGTTTTTTTGGTGGATCCATCAATAATTTTTGAGACCTGTTTCACACCAAAACTGGGATTTAGAGATACAAAATGAAGATAACCACTACCCTTAAGGAAGTCACAATCTTATAGGAAAACAAAAAAATTGTTTTTCAAAAGCTGCAATTATCTGCTGTGATAAGTGCCAGACAGCGGAATGTGCAAAGACAGAGGCAAAGAAGTTATGACACTTGAGAGAGGTGTTGAAAGCCAGTTAGCCCTTAGGCACAGAATGGGTAGAAGGCATTACAGGCTACGGAACCTGCATGTGCAAAGGCACAGAGGTGTCAGAGAGAGTGCCACATTCAGATCATGTTAAATAATAACCATACTACCTAATCTTTCCTGATATTCGCTATGTGTCAGGTACTACTCTGAGCATTTTATCTGTATTAACTCAATCTACTTTCCACAGGGGCCTTATTATCCCCCCATTTTATAGATGGTGAAACTGAAGGACAGAGAGGTAAGTAACTTGTCTGAGGCTACACAATAGAGAGATCCTGGATTCATCATGGCACAGCGGAAATGACTCTGACTAGCATCCATGAGGACGCAGGTTCAATCCCTGGCCTTGCCCATTGGATTAAGGATCCGGCATTGCCATGAGCTGTGGTGTACGTCACAGACGCAGCTTGGAACTGGCGTTGCTGTGGCTGTGGCGTAGGCTGGCGGCTATAGCTCCGATTTGACCCCTACCTGGGAACTTCTACATGCCATGTGTGTGGCCCTAAAAAGAGTCTGAGCCACATGGGGACTGCCTCATTTAATCTCAAATTGTCCTGGTTGGCTAGATTATGGAGTGTGGAAGGGGATATGCTAGGATGTGACACTGGAAGGGTGGGCTGTACTGAGCCATATGAAGAAATTCTAACTCCAAAAGCAAAAGGGAGCCAGTTGGAGGTTAATACGCAATGCGATGACACAGATGAGATTTTCATTTTAGGAAGTCAAGTGGCAACAGTGGGAGGACTGATGGAAAGAAGGAAGAGACCACAGTTTGTTTCACCAGCAATACCACTCAAAAACAAGCACTGCCCCTACTAGTCTTTCTCATACAACACACCCATTACAGGTGTGAAATCGCAAAAGCAGTATTGGTTCTGCTTTCCTGGATGCAATCTTTTCAGGAGGATGCCACGGTCAAGATTTTATAAAGATAGCTCTCATTTTTTCATTCCCCATCTCTGCTATCATAGGATTGAACTCGATTCCCAATGAAACAGTGCTGGGAATTGACAAAGACCTCACAGTGAAGAAGCAAGAATTCTGAGGACACATGGCTCTCATGTATATTTTCACAAACATACTGAGGGACAGGATGCTGATAGACAAAGGGCTCATGTACCAGAGGACTATCTGATTGGGTTTCTTCCATATATACATTAATAAAGTGGATGGCCCTCAACGTAGCAATAGCTTGGAGAACTCTCGGCCCTGCTATCTTGTTCTCACCCTGGAGTTTTTTTTGTTTGTTTTTTGTTTTTGTCTTTTTGCCTTTTATCTAGAGCTGCACCTGTGGCACATGGAGGTTCCCAGGCTAGGGGTCTAACAGGAGCTGTAGCCGCCAGCCTTCGCCACAGCCACAGCAACGCGGAATTCGAGCCGCGTCTGCGACCTATACCACAGCTCACGGCAATGTCGGATCCTTAACCCACTGAGCAAGGCCAGGGATCGAACCCACAACCTCATGGTTCTTAGTCGGATTCGTTAACCACTGAGCCACGAAGGGAACTCCCTCACCCTGGAGTTTTAATGGTACTCCTGGTACCTATTCCCTAACACAGCCCACCTCAACTACAGAAGCAGCCAGAGGAGTTGCAAGGGCACCTATGAATGAACGCTAATAGAAAACAAGACATGACTATAACACCAATGCGAGGCACATAGAAAATGTGCCATTTGTCATTATCCCTCTGCCTTAAAACCAAAGTTGTCTTATGGAATGTAGCGGATGATCCTTGAGCGAGCAAGAGTTCATATTTAACTCACAAATCCTCACAATCCCTTTATGAAGCTGCTGTGATCATTTCCATCATACAGGTGGAAACGCAGAGAGACTAAAGGACTAGCAGATTGACCTGTTGTATTCAAAAGTGTGCTGGTAAAATATATGGCTTTGGACAAATCATTTCGCTTCATCCTCTCCCCGTATCGTTTTTCTGTTCACATCATCAAGTGTTTTCTAGAGTCTAGATGGTGCTGGCCTCAGCAGCTGCAACATTTAGTATGCACATCTTTAGAGCCTTGTCTTTTTTTTTTTTTCTGGCCTCGTCCAGAGCACAGGCAAGATCCTGGACCAGGGACCAAACCTGCACTACAGCAGCGACCCAAGCCACTGCAGTGATGACACTGGATCCTTAACCCCCGAGCCACCAGGGAACTCTTGGAGTCTTGCCTTTTTAGCTGGAATCATAGTAGGGGTACTACAAATCTGTTGAATGAATGAATAAATAAATGGTGGAAAGTCTCTTGGAGTTAATCACCAAAGTATAATTCATCTCTTTCTCTCTCTCTATATATATATACATGTATGTATACCGGTGTGTATTAATAAGTATAGAAATATAATTATATAAATATATATATATGTATGTGTGTATCTATTAACTTTCAATGCCTTTTGCATGCTCTAAGTTAGCCATTTTGGAAGACAACTAAAATTACTAAAATAGCTAACTTTTGTGGTGTGCTTACTACATACCAATAACTATTCTAAGTGCTTTAAATATTTTAACTAAATTCCCACAACAACTCTTTGTGGGATAAGCTAACATTTTTCCGTTTGACAGATTGAGAAACTGAGACATAGTGATTCTGAATACTTTGCTCAAGATTTCATGACTACTAAAGTGGAAGAGCGAGAATCTGAACACAGGTAGTCTGGCTCTAACCCTGAATTCTTAAAAGACAGGGAGTTCCCATTGTGGCTCAGCAGGTTAAGAACCCGACTAGTATCCATGAGAATGTGGGTTCGATCCCTGGCCTCACTCAGTGGGTTAAGGGTCCAGCAATGCCACAAGCTGTGGTGTAGGTCACAGATGTGGCTCAGATCTGGCGTTGCTGTGGTTGTGGTGTAGGACAGCAGCAGCAGCTCCGATTCAACCCCTAGCCTGGGATCTTCCACATGCCTTGGATGCGCCGTAAAAAGACCAAAAAAAATGGGGGTGGGAACGGGCCACTGCCTTCCTCATCGAATGACTGTAAGATTTAAATGGGCTCATATTGGACAGATGCAGCCCTAAAAAAAAAAAAAAAAAAAAAAATAATTTCCAAAATTGCTGAATGAGAAAATTATATTCTACTCCATAATTTGTCTCCCCTGGAGAGAAACCAGTCATCTACCCTATAGCCCTGAGTAACCTGATTATTTTAAGTATAACCCAAATAAAACTGGGTTGCCTTGAGGCCAGCTGCTGTCTCAGCATATCCAAAAGAAACAAAAATCTGATTACCAAAAGCCTTTAAAAGCACTGAAGATCTCTTGAGATGATGGTAAGGGGGGAATTTTATCATGAAACATACAGGAAGACTAATTAAATTCTAAGGCACAAACTATTCTTTCCAAAAATCTGTCTTTTTATTTTTTTCTCTCCAGCCTTCCAGTCCCTGTCCCATTGCAGGTTTGTCTTACTCCCTCTCTACCCCTTCCTCTCCCTACCTTGTCTGAGCTCACAAGTAGTGCTACCATTCTTCTTCTCAACCCTCCTCATCCTGAATAGCCAGCAAAGATGTGAAAAGTCAAGCAAGCAATGGAGAACACCCTTCACTCTCCTTTGCGAGGAAACACTAAAGGAGACAAACTGAAAATACTTATGATGCATCGAGATTGGATTAACATGGCGGAACAGAAGGACTGGAGCTCAACTTCTCTCCCAAAAAACAACAAAACTACAACCAAATGCCAAGCGACCTTCAACCAAAGGGACTGTAAACCTCCAAAAAAGATATTCTACTCCAGAAGACAAAGAGGAGACCACATCAAGAGGTAGGAGGGGAGATTATGCGATAGAAGCAACCCAGTACCTCCTGGGTGGGAAGCCCCACAGACTGGAAAGTAACTGTATCACAGAGACTCAGCTACAGGACTGAGAGTTCTGAGCCTCACGTCAAAACCCCACGCCTGGGGATTGGGCACAGGGAGAAAGAGGCCCCGGAGCATCTGGCATTGAAGGCCAGTGGGGCTTGTGTGCAGGAGCTCCACAGGACTGGGGGAAAGAGGAGACCCCATTCTTGAAAGGCACACACAGATTTTCACGTGCACTGGGTCCCAGGGCAAAGCAAAGTCTCCATAGGAATCCGGGTGGAACCTGACTGCAATTCCTGGAGGATCTCCTGGGAAAACAGGGGTGACTGTGCCTTGTTGTGGGGGAAGGGCATTGGAGGTGAAGCTCTCGGGGACATTCAGCAGCCTGCATTTCTCTGGAGGTGGCCATTTCTGGAAAAATCTGGTCCCTCCCATCAGTGCTGAGAAGCCCCAGGCCAAACAGCAATTCAGGTGGGATCTCAGCCCCACCCATCAGTAAACAGGCTGCCTAAAGACCCCTCAGGCACACAGCCAGCCTCTAATCTCATCCAGAGACAAAGCCCCACCCATCAGAGGGATAGGAATCAACCCCACCTACCAGTGGGCAGGCACCAGTCCCTCCCATCAGGAGCCTACAGCAAGCCCCCCCAATACCAACTTTAGCCACAGGGGAGGCAAACACCAGAACTAAGAGAGGCTACAACTCTATTGACTGCAAAAAGGTCACCACACCAAAAACACATAAAAATAAAAGACATAAAACTATAACTCAGATAAGGGAGAAAGAAAAAAGCCCAGAAAAACAGCTCAGTGATGAGGAGATTATCAGCCTCCCAGAAAGAGACTTTAGAGTGTTGATGCTGAAGATGATGCAAGGCATTGGAAATAAACCAGAAGCAAAGATTGATAATTTACAGGAAACACTGAGCAGAGAAATACAAGACGTAAAAATTAAACAAGAAGAGATGCAAAATACAATAAATGAAATAAAAAAATTCATTAGAAGCAGCCAACAGTAGAATACAGGAGGCAGAAGAATGAATCAGCGAGGTGGAGGACAGATTAGTGGAAATCAATAATGCTGAAGAGAAAAGAGATAAAAGACTGAAACAAAGTGAGGACAGTCTTAGAGAACTCTGGGATAACGTTAAACACACCAACATCCGTATTATAGGGGTGCCAGAGGGAGAAGAGAGAGAGAAGGGGACAGAAAAAATATTCAAAGAGATAATAGCAGAAAAATTCCCTAATACGGGAAAGGAACCACTCGGTCAAATCCAGGAAGCACAACGAGTACCATATAAAATAAACCCAAGAAGGAACACCCCGAGACACATATTAATCAAAATGACCAAAATTAAAGACAAAGAGAAATACTGAAAGCAGCTAGGGAAAAGAAACCAAATGACATACAAGGGAACCCCAATAAGGTTATCAGCAGATTTTTCAGCAGAAAATCTGCAGGCCAGAAGGGAGTGGCATGATATACTTAATGTGATGAAAGGGAAAAAATTCCAACCAAGATTACTTTACCCAGTAAGGCTCTCATGCAGATTTGAAGGAGAGATCAAAACATTTACAGATAAGCAAAAGCTAAGAGATTTCTGCAACACTAAACCAGCTTTACGACAAATACTAAAGGAACTTCTCTAGGCAGAAAAGGCCACAACCAGAAACAAAAACACCACAAATGACAAGGCTCACCAGTAAAGTCACATATACAGTAAAGATACTAAATCATCCATGCACAATTATGCTACCAAAATCAGAAATCGTGAGAAGAGAGCTCAAATAAAGGTCACTGGAGACGCACGTGCAATTAAGAAACCAACAACTTAACACAATCTCAGTTATATATAGACTCCTATATCAAAACTTCAGGGTAACTGCAAACCAAAAATCTACAAATGATACACAAACAAATAAGAAAAATCAACTCAAATACAACATTAAAGATAGCCATCTTGTGAGAGCAGACAAGAAGAGAATAAGGGAAGAAAAAAGAGCAACAAAAACCCCAAATAGTTAATGCAATGGCAATAAGAACATACTTATCAGTAATTACCTTAAATGTTAATGGGCTGAATGCCCCAACCAAAAGACATAGACTAGCTGAATGGATACAAAAACAAGACCCATATATATGCTGTCTTCAAGAGACCCACTTCACTTCTAGGGACACATACAAATTGAAAATGAGTGGATAGAAGAAAATATTCCATGCAAACGGGAATCAAAAGAAATCTGGAGTAGCAATACTCCTATCAGACAAAATAGACTTTAAAATGAAGAACATTATAAGAGACAAGGAAGGGCACTACATAATCATCAAAGGATCAATCCAAGAAGAAGATATCACAATTTAAATATCTATGCACCCAACATAGGATCACCACAATATATAAGGCAACTGCTAACAACCTTAAAAGGAGAAATCAACAATAACACAATCATAGTGGGGGACTTTAACACCCCACTTACAGCAATCTATAGATCATCCAGGTAAAAATCAATAAGGAAACCCAGGCCCTGAATGAAGCATTAGATCAGATGGACTTCATAGATATTTATAGGACATTCCATCCAAAAGC